>VXBB01005867.1:97228-130826 GCA_013399915.1 Illadopsis cleaveri
GTTGTAAAGATGGAAAATTATAGGCATGTGGCCCTTAATTTATGTGAATTTAAAGGCCATATGGAGAAGAGCCAACACAGCAGTTGTAAAGAGAAGATATGCTTCAGCAATCAGTGTAATTCCCTTATGGTCTCTGCAAGTGTATGTAAGGGAAGTCTCTCAAAAAGGTATTTAAGGCTCTCAAAGATATTAAACTCCCATGAAGTAAGAGAATGATCCGTTGATTGAAAGATAAAACAGAAAAGATGTATTAGCTCAGCTGGAGAAGAGAAGGTGTCCATGAAGTCCAGTATGGGTGCAAGCAGCACAACATACACATGATACAGGAAAGAGTTTACATACTGTGGTGATTAATGCTTGATCCAATTCAATGTAGAGACATTTTAAATGATGCACAAGAGAGAGTGACACATCAAACCTCGAAAGTAGAAATGGAAATTATTGCAAAAGCAATTGGAAAACAGAGCAGGGAATATCAGCACCAGTTTGTGAGTCTGTGGTACTCTCACATTTGTACCCTTCTTCCTTCTCCGTTCATAAAGGTGTGGTAGATCTGAATTCGGTATTTAGAGGAAGGATTTAGATTATGGAACAGTTTACATCCTCGAGAATCCCCACCTTGGGACTCTCCAGGCTGGATAAATCAAGTGGGAAGAAATGTATTTTTAAACTGAGTTTTGTCAGCCTTTACCACAGATCCTTTTCCTGGATTGAAAATACAATAGTTTAACATGTGTCTTTACACAAACAAGCCCCTATCTTTAAAGAGTTTAGATATGATTTTAAAGTGAATTTTCCAGAGAGTTGTGCAATTATTAAGCAATCTTGCATCAGACTTCTGGATCTTTAGCTGCTATTCTCACAGGATATGCTGCAGTTCTTCCACTGAGGGAACTGCACAAATAATAGTGCATCTTTTAAGATTATGAAAACTGATACAAGCACAGATGGTGCTAAATTGTAGTCACTACATGCGTGGCTCAAGCCTCCAGTAGTTTCTGGAAGTATCTAAAGTCCACCTTGCATCCTACCATTTTGGGGATTCTGTATGAATTCCTGGCCTCGGATGAAGTGCTGTTTATATTGAAGTTCACCCTTTAATCAGAGATGAGCACAGCAGAAAAATTAAGGAGCTGTTTTTGCTAGAGTTGCTTTTGATATTGGATAGTGTGGAGCTTGGGGCACTGATATGAGGGAGAAGAAATGGAGAGAAAGAAAATCTTCTAAGCAAAACACTTTCAACTTCCTCACCTTTATTATAGTTATGGACAAAACAAATGAATTTTTGCTCATTTTGTTGTTTCCTGGCTTTGCCTGGACTCTTACAGGAGATAGCTGCTCGGGTACAAGTATATTCTTCTCTCTGTTGCTGCTTCATGCTTGATTTTGTTCCATCAGGATGTTTACATAACAACCTGCTCCACTGGCTGCTATCCAGGTAAATGCTTACATTTAGCAAATAGCAAAGCCATTTTTCCCTTTAACAAATAATACATGGAAGGTTGTGGGGAGACAGATGGAGGAATTTAAATAAGTGTGTACCATTTAAATACACATGGACAATGTGTGTGGTGTGGAAGATGGAGGGCAAAGGGCAGCTGCATCAAAGGGAGGGTGTTTTGAGGGCTGGCTGTAGGCCAGGACATTTGCAGGCTCAGATGCAGACCTGGTAAAAGTATACCTTGACATAGTGGAAAAAAGGAGGTAAATAGGCACATCTGGCTCTTACCAGCCTCTTTGATCCTTCCTGCTAGCAAATATAGCTATTTTGTTATGAGGAGAGTATGAGACCTTTAATGTTCACCAATAAGTCCCAGTTTTTTTGCTTCAGTGTCTTCAGTAAAGGCCTTTTAAATCAAAATTCTGCTCCTATTTCAGCATGGCTGGAAATGAAACTTGCTAAAACTGATGAATAGGCTCTAGCTTTCTTTGCTCCATGTTTGATTGATTTGGTTCCTTGCTTGCATAGCCTGTTTAATATCTCAGATACTAATTTCTTTCCTGTGTGTTGACATGCACTCTGCAGCACATCTTCTGGTATTCAGCTATTACACATATGATAAATGAACACTGTAATGTCAGGTATGCTGGAAATCAATGCTGTTAATATGCAAACAAATACCAGACCTGTAACCTCTCTAAAGGGAAAGCATCTCAGAAAATACAGGAATCAAAACCTTCATGATTTGGTGTTACCTTGTGAAATTTGCATTCAGAATGATAATTCAGGCTAATGGCTTCATGCTCCCGTGGGGCAGCTGAAATAGATTCTGAAATGGCAGAAGAAAAGGGTATAGTAAATAAATGCAATGAGCTGTCAAAGAATATTTCTACATCAAACAAGTCTCTGAACCTTTTTGTGCTTCATAATCTGACCTTTTCTAGCTGCTCCATTTTTTTTGCCTGAATCAGATCATGAAATGAAACACATTAGCTACAAAATAAAAATAATAACTATAATAATAAACCATTTTTATAGCCACTAAAAGTGTTAGAATATTGTAGAGAAAATTCTATTAATTTACAGTGGATTGGTGAGGGTAAAACACCCTTTGATTGCAGTTGCTAGGCAACCCTTTTCTGAGCAGATGTAGGTACCATTCCTGTTTGTTTAACAACAGCCGTACTGGAGTCTGGCCACAAAATATGTTACAGCAGCAGCAGGTAATAGCAGAGGAGAACAATTTTAGCACTGTGGTGCTGAAGTATCTTTCTCTTGCATCCTTCAAGCGTGAATAATACAAATGAGATTGCATGGAGAAAGCTTGACTGACTGGACAAAATAACAGGTTTTCACCTGTTGATCACAAAATGATTCGTTAAAAAGTCATTATTCACATTCTGCATATATGAAAATGGGACACAAAAATGTTAGGCTTCCCTATGAAAAGCTGCTGTAACTGCACATTAGGCAGCAACAGGGCTCAAAGCAGACCCTAGGTCTTCTCAGTCCCACACTCAGTGGTCTGTGTAGAATTTCCACAATGTATTTGCCCTCAGAAAAATACACTCCAGCCAGCTATATAGGATGATTTTGTGGTATTTCTTTTACAGGAAGCATCATTAGTATTCAGGGCATTGTAGCAGTGCTTAGAAAGACAATAACCAGAGTGTTTCAAGGAATGTGATCTATGCTTCTGTATAAACATTGGTGTAACATATGTGTTTTTCATTTACACTTAACTCCCAGAATATGCTTGCTTATGTTATTTACTTTTACAATTCAGAATTAAGTATATTTTATTCCAGACAAAGAGTGAGAGAGCAGTCTGTTTGGATGTCAATTGAAAATTCATGTTCAGGGTGTTAAAGTGTGGTGATTTCCTTCCAGCAGACCTCAGACTTAGAAGGCCAAACGTATGCAAAAACACTTGTGTCAGATCTTTGCCATTGGGAGTGGTGAAAATAACACTCTTTTGCTACTCTGTTGTGTGCCATATGTTCTGATGGCTTTTGGCATGGGCATGTGAGCGAGGCAAAGAAAAGATGAAGAGAGTTCATCATCCCATCCGATTTTTAAACTACAAATAATTAAGCTGCAATTTAGAGTATATGAGGTTAAATTACTGCAGTTGGTGCTGAGTAAAAGGTAGTATCTGTGATAGTGTTCAGTTTGTCTTTTTTAGTTTCATAGGTTGTGAGCAGGCTTTTGTTTTTAAACCCTGGATATAGGAGAGAGGATCTGCCTTTTCTTTTTGGGGGAAGAGAGCTTGGAGGCAGGAGGATTCCTTTAGCTTAAAAGAAATAACGATCTCTTCAGGAGATCTGGGTCAGATGGTTTGGGCTTATGGTGTGTACCACATCGTGTATGCAGCTGTGGCTGCTTGTAGGACAGCTGGGGTGTCCCTGGAGCGACACAGGCAGAGCACCTTTAGTTATGCTGAAAGGTGCCTGTTTTCACAGCCTGGGAGGGAACGAGGGCACTGAGTGCTGGGGAAGAGGTCTCCAAATAGTTTTAGCCACAGGTGTTCCAGTTTTATTTTCTTAATTAATCAGTGCATGGGCAAACTTTCTTCCCAACCTTGCTGTCATTTCAGTAATTATGTGTAATGTGGCTGAGGGTCCCTGAGGTGATAAATGTTTTCAGTAGAATGCAGACAAGCTGTATGCAAGGCAAGATGAGAGCTCTGGGGCTGTGGACAGCCCCATAAACAGGTCTGGGCTGCTGCATGGTGAAAGAACGAGGGACTTCTCAGGACTGAAGTCCAATAGGCAGAGAAAACACACGTGCCCAGAATTATTATTTGAATTTCATGACATTTATTAAAATGCTAACAGTTTGTTTGCTTATTTTTTTAAAAAAAGATAAACTAAACAAAATGACTTTTCCTGGGAATTCATATGTTTTGAAGTAGAAATTTTGTGTTGTGATCAGTATTTTTAACACTTCTACAGCTCCAGAGGAATGGATTTGACCTCTTAAATAAGTTTACACAATTATACCATCTATACGCTCAGAAGTTAAATGTGTGTTCTAAGAAGGAATGAGGTTTCCGTACAGCTGCAACTTTGACAAAAGAAAATGTAATTTTATAAGGACCCACATAAGGGTGAAAGAATGCTGATTATTAACCTGCCCATCAAGTCATAATTATGCTTTCCTCAGAACTAACAGTGCAGATGTTTTATAAACATAAAACACAAATATTTATGAAACAGGACTTGCAATATATTTCTGTTCATAGCAATCTTGACCTCACTGTTTAACCCTTACAAGTGTTCTTGCAGTTTTTGTTGTGTAGAATAATACTTGTTGTTTGTTTTTTTCCAGTTAATCAGTTCATCAGGTGAGGTTTAGGTGTTGTGCTAATCACAAGCAATGTTAGTGAAGATGAATTGCATTCCTTTTGCATGTTGTGAATTTTCTTTTTCCTTCCCAGAAGAAAGATAAGAAGAAGCCTCTGAGGTTGGAGAAATTAATGTGTATTTAAAAAATTAATAAAAATACACATTTATATTTATGAGGAATCTTTTCTTTAAATTGTCTTTGAATATATTTCAGTCATGAAGTTTAAGGGAATAACTACATTATTTCCTAGAGATGCTTTTAAAACTCAGTTTCTCTCATCTCAACTGTTAAAACCTCATGAAATGAACAGGTGCAGTGCTATCAAGAAAACCATCAGCTGTGGAGCACACTTTGATACAGTTTTGGTACGGTGTAAAAGAAATGTTTGTAATTCAGTTGCTTGGTATGAATGGCAGAAACTTTCTTTTCAGTTTTGTGGAGCAGTGCAATACTTGGTCTCAGGGTGTATAGTCTCCCTTCCTTTATACATGTACTTTACATTAATAGTAATGAGTATTACACATGTGGGTGCCATTGGGCTATTTTGAAATTACTTTCAGTAATTTCTTTGATGAATTCTTATTTAGTGCTTGAAGTGTGTTGAAAGGTACAGATGACTTCAACCATGAGAAAAGGGAAGGAATTCTGCAGAAATAGGCCATTTTCAGTAGTTTATTCCAGTTGAGAATTAGATATTATATTAAAAAGACAAAAGCTAATCTTTCCTAGTCTGTGAAAGTCATTACCACTTGACAACTGTTGGAGGACTTATATGAAACACATTAGAGGTCTCAACTCAGTTTCTAGAGCATAGATGTCTTTCAAGTACCACAAATATCCTAGAAATAATGGTATTTTTGCTCTTGTCTTATGTTTTGAACAGATGATCTATTTGTTACAGATGTGGAGAGGGAAGCTGAAAAATTTTGCTAAACCAGGCCTGTCTTTTGTCCAATAAGCAGCACACCTTATATTCTGGGATTCGAAAAACAAGAGAAGAGAAGTGCTGAGGCAGCAATTGCAATCATCCAGTTTAATACAGAGCAGAGAGAGTGTGACTGTGGTTTAGGAATAGAAGAAGGTGATACGTAAGTTTTGGACATTTGCTGCTCTGCTAATGTACTGTTTTATGTGACAGGAGTGGGTACATATATATCTCTGTCCCTGAAATTGTTAAGTTTTTGCTTCACTGAATGAAAGTTGTTGAAATTGTGACTTTTATCACTGTCAGCTTGTTTTCATTAGCCTTATTCATAATGCAAAATCTCTTCAGTCCATATTTTTTAAATATCTGTGGGCATTTTCAAATTGCTTTTATTAATTTTTGTTTTTCTGTCTCCTGAATATGTGACTATAAAGCATCTCCTATATAACTTCCTTCTGGTTTTAACTTTTCACTGATTCTGATGCATGGTCCTCCTTTTTGTTGGTTCTCATCTGTATCAGCGTATGAAAACAAACACACTAGGCAGATGCTGCAGTCCATCTAGTCATGTGTTTCAACTTGCTGTTTATTTCCAGGCAATTTGTGTGTTTGCCCTTACTCTTCAAGGGGGATTCTTTCTCCTGGAGCTGTGACTCATTTTCATGCATCACTGTGCCACAATTTCAGGAGATTCTGAAAACCAGACAGTAACATATGAATTTCATACACATCCGACTGAATACTGAAAACAGAGGAGGACAGGAACACATCCATGCAGGACATGGATAAAAAATCAGAGTCCTTGATGCAGTCAAAAGACAAATGTTGGTTATTTGGATATAACATGGACACTTGGTGTAGTCGACATTGTTCAAAAGACAGAAGGGAAATTAATCACAGATTAAAGGGAACAAAATTTTAAAAATCTTTGTGGGAAAGAAATACTCTTAGTTGACCTAAGTCCTGGTCAGATAATTCAAATATAATTTTATAATTTTAAAATTAGATGGTATGCAGCCAAATTTCAGCACCCAAACTCTCATCCTGTGAGGTTACCAGAATCCTTTGATGTACATTGTGGTTAAAAGTAAGTTTCATTTCTCTTGTGTAGCCCAGCATAAAACTCTGGTTTTTTCTTGTTTCTATAGCTTTATTCTGCAAATCAGTCAATGTCAGTGTGAGAGGATTATGCTCTTCATACAGTGTGGTTTTGAACACGCAGTGTTTATTCAAACACATGGAACAGTCAGCTAACCATGGCACCAGCCTTTTCTTCCTCATTTTCTAGTGGCGACATTTTAGAATGCCCGTGGGCTGCTGGAATACAAGTGGTTGTGGTCATGGTTAAAAATGGCTGATGCTTTTTGTCACTCTCTTAGCATCAGAAACTAAATGTATTTTTTTGAAAAAGTTTTCTGTTTTGCTTACATTTAAAAAATGTACAAAATATAAAACTATTTAGATTTGCCATCAGTTATCTACTGTTTGTCAGAAGGAATGACAAATATACTCATCTAATAAATGCTGAAGTAAGGATCCAGTGCAGCCAGGACCTGAATTGCCTTTGTGTACTACAATGGATAAAAATCTAGAAAAAGAATTGAGTATTGATTTTCCTAATCTGTTTTGGTTTTGTATTAACAGACAATTCATACACATGCAGTACCCATAACAAAAAAGCTTCTTTTTAGGTATGCACTTTCTTACATACTTACATATATGTGCACAAAATATGCAAAGATCTCACTTCTCTCATTTGCAAATATTTTGCATTGAGTCTACATTTATTTTGACAAAGAAAACCCTAAAGCATCCTCTTAAAGTCATTACCACTCTTTTTACCATCACCACACTATAAAATTGTATCTTAGATTTCGCTAAGTCCCTTACTTAAGTAATATTCTTTTGGTTTAAAGCCTGAATCTCAGCTTCTGCTTTTTTTTTGTGTTTGATTTGTTTTCTTCATGCAGAGTCTGGAGTGGTATATGCATCTGCAAATGATCTGGGTTTGCTAATGCAGAGATTTATAGGTATCTTTTTTTTCCTTCAACAAAATACCAGAAATAAATGTAAAATTTGTGTTTACTTGCACTTAAAAGTATTTTCTAAACACCTGTGAAGAAACTAACCAGAAAGCATGTGTTCTGGTCAGCAGTTAATATGTTTCTATATTCCCGTGGTATATAGACTTGCTATAACCCAAGCTATAGTCATTAGTGACCCTGCCTTTTGGGGAAATTCATTTAGAAACCTCTTATTTTGATTTTTTACTACAATGGAACCTGTCAGGTCCAGTCAGGTTAGATGCTTTTGCTGTGCTTAACTCCTGATGGTGGCAACTTAAGCTTTAAATAATTTCAAAATCGCTTCTGCTTGGTCTGGAACTTAATGAAAGCTGATGGTTAGTCTGCAAGATGAACGTGGTGTATTGAGAACGCTAGGTCAGCAGGTCTTTGCAGGGATAGGCTGGCAGTGAGATCGTGTGGGGAAAGTTAAAGAAAAGGAGACTCCAGGGACTGCTCTGCCTGAAATCTTCCAAAGATCCCAAGCTAAGAACGAGCTTCAAGTTCGAGGAACTTTGGATTTGCCTTTAAGTTTTGCAACACAAGCTTATCTTTAATTTTTTATGCCACTTCTTTGTAGTAAGCACATGAGATAAAGTGAGATGCTTGCAGCTGGGTATGATTAGCATATATTTATGCAGCTAATTTAACATTATGCAAATTGTATTCTCTCCTGGTTAGCTCATTGAGCACTGGATGTGAGGTGTCTCTCAGCAGAGTGTGAGTCCTCCTTCTGTAATTGTTTAATACTTTTCACTTGCAGAAATTAAAATTGGTCTATCTTGTCACACTTTTTACCATGTTTCTTTTACTATTGTAATTGCATGGAAAGAAAGTTTCTAAATGAAAAACACAAGTCCGACTGGTAATTTTTTGGGAAAAAAAAAAACAACCTGTGAATGTTTCAGATTTATTGCCTCCCTGCAAAGGCTCAGGGACTTTGATTTTTGGGCCAGACAGGCTTGCAAGAATTTTTTTTGTTTACAAAGAGCTGAAGATGGTGGGGGGCTTATTTTGATCTCATATATGCGTAAATCAAGAAAACTTTGAAGTTTGTCTGGGGTTGAAACCAGTGTGACTCTGATGGGATGCAAACTCCTGATGTTTCTGTGAGAGATGTGTGAGGAACATGTGCTTGTGCTGCTGGACCTGTGACCTGAGTGGCTATGGCTGGTGCCAGAGCCACCTCCCACAGATTGCTGCATCCCCCTTGCTTTTTCCTTTTCAGCATGTGATTATGTACACATCCACTTACCAAATGTCTAAAAGGAGCTGAAGCAGCTGCTGAAGCACTGCTGACATCCTCCTTTCCTTCTATTCTAAATGGACAAACAGTGACTTTAGTGGAGTGGCTTGTTATGAATTAATGGGTCAATGAGAGCTCCCATTATAGCCCTACTCACAACTCAACCGGCACAATGGACAAAATCACAGGTTTCCAAGTGAATTGTACAGCTCTGCACTCACAGAAAGTCTGGGGGTCTAAGGGATGGCAGTGCTTTGCAGGGTAAAAAAAGCACTTTGCTGTTGTTAGAACAAAACAAAATAACAATCCCTTCTATTTAATAGAAAAAAGCCTGGGAGAAAATGGCCCCATGCTGAGCCCAGCTGTGATTTTGGTGGGGGGAGTGGGAGGGCAAGCACTGTTTTTCTGCCAAGACCTTGACTGTGGGAGTTGCTCCATCTTCCCAGCTTTTGTTGGTCAGAAATGAAGACCAGCAGGGGATTTTGTGAAGTTTGCATGGCTGTGTTGCGTGGGCTTTCTCAGCTGGAGATGCTTTTGTTGAGAGTGGTTTTACTTCAGTTAATGTAGTTGAGCTGACTTGTTACTGCTGTTTTGTCAACAGGTGGTACCCAGGCATAGGCTAGCTATCCATGGTTTCTTGGTTGGGAGAACTGGCTTTTATCCTTCAGTGACAGCATGACAATAGTGGGTCACTTTGTGTGGTCAGCTTCTGGGGAGAGGAGAGCCACAACCATAAGGAATACTGGCATGTGACATTTGGTTTTGATTAATCTCCTCATGGTCAAAGGTAGCTGTAATTAACTATGCAGTGAGTGTCATCACCTGTGTCAGGGATTTTAATGTGTAACTGTAAACACCAGGAACATCACTGCTCTGAGGAGTTTAGATGTATCTCAGTTGCTGCCATTGCTTTTAAGGTACTGTAGGTTTGCCTGGTTGTAACATTTTCCTTTTTCAACCAGATTTCATTGGATCAGGCCAGTTTCCTTGACCTGAATGTATTATTCCTATGCTTTCTATGTTAATGAAATTTATTGAGTATAGTGTCAGCAGTGGCTTTTTTTGTCTCTGTGTGTGAGGCAAATACCTCTGAGACTTCACACATCCTGTGAACAAAAGTGACATTATGGGGAGGCAACAGTTGTGGAGAGAGCCCACTGTTTAGTGAAGCACTCTGGAACCTTGGGAGATGAAAAGCAGAGCATAAATGTAAAATATTAGAATTAGTGAGCAGGATCATTGCCAAAAACCTCTTATTGTTCTCGTTTGCAGGAATGTGTGCTGCTCTCTTAATTTAAAAAGTAATCCAGTTAGCTTAATGAAGGCTTATTGGCTCACTGAGGGAGAACTTAGCTAAGGGGGATGTTAGAAGTACCTTCTGTTTGTTCTTAAAAAAAAAAGGTCAAATATGAGGGAAACATTGTCTTGTAATGGCCAGGTGGCCTTACAAGGTTTTTTCCTATATTTACTGAGCCCACTTTGCTAAATAACCCTTTGTGGTGTGGTGTGCCCTCATGCAAAAATCCCCCAACTATCCTGAAATGCTACAATATTTTTAAGATCATGGTTTTCATGAGACATTTATGTTTTTTGTTTGCAAACCATAAAATTAGAGTCTGTGCAGGTAGCTACAATCCAAAATGAAAGTAGTCCAAACCCTTGCAGTGAAGCAAGAGTGAGCTGTGCATGCTAAAGTCAACCTGAAGCCGCAAAGTGTCATGAGATGTGCGTAAGAAATGTAGACTGAAGTAACTTCTCCCAAATCTTGGGTTAATTTAATTCTCAGTTTTGTCTTATTTTGTAATTTTGTAGTGGATTTTGATCTTTTAATGCTGATGCACCTTTGTTGTTTCTCACTTTTACTTTGTTTTACTTTCTAGAAGCTCAGATATTAGGAAAAATGTATGTGTTTGGGGCAAGGACAAAATCAAGAGCCTTATGTTGGTGCAGGAGGATTTCTAACTTCCCTATTTTTGTATAGCATCATCTGCAATGTGGATTTGGCTGGAAAAACTGGCCCAAGGACTCTGTCTGCTCCTAGCCTCTCCTCTTTGTCCAGCAAGAAATGCTTTCAGGTGACAAAGCACATACCTTATCAATCCTTATTCAGGAGCTACTCTTCTTTGGCTTTAAAGGTGACACATAAGAAAGGTGAGGTATCCTCTTCTCCTACCACTCCAGTACCCATAGTTCATCTGAGGAGGGGCATTTTTGCGGGTTCTTTGGGGGGTTTTTTGGAGTGGGTTTTGTTTTTGTTTTTGTTTTTTTTTTTTTTTTTTTGTTTGTTTGTTTGTTTTTGGTTTTTTNAGAGGAGCATTTTTGCGGGTTCCTTGGGGGGTTTTTTTGGCAGGTTGGTTTTTTTTGTGTGTGTGTGTTTGTTTGGGTGGGTGGGTTTTTTTGGTTTTTTTGGGGGGTTTTCTTGGGGTTTTTTTTTTGTAGTTTCAGCTTATATAATCACCTGTAGCCAAATTCTGGTCATAATTAATGTGTTCTACAGATATTTGGCCATAGACCTGGGAAGGATAATAAGGCTGTGGAAGAAGCGCTTTTACAGGTTGCATTCTTTTTCTATCTTTAGTACTAAATGGGCAAGGTAAAATATGTAAAATTCTTCTTGCATTTAAAGCATCCAAGTCTAATTTCCTAGTTTTAGCTTCTCTTTTGTAGAGGTGACACCAAAAGGGGACTCAGGAGGGAAAAAAAGAGAATAAAATGGCATGCATCTTTCTTTCAATGTTACCTAAACTGCACCAAGGTCAGCAAGCCAGAACAGCTGTTATTACTGTGCTTTTCCTGGCATTATTAAATGTTTTGCATACTGTTCATGTGCCATCTGTTTAGTTGTTCAGTGATACAATGACAAAAATGAAAAGTAAAGACATTTGCACCGGCATCGTGTGTAATAGACTGCTGGAAATTCAGAGCAGTTCCTAGTTGCCTGCTTTGAGTAAGATCCCATGTTTATTCTGGTAAAAGACTTACTTGGATGGTTACTGCCAGCCTTTTGGAAGATTGCATGCCCAGGTTTTTTAGGTGCTGAATGTTCAGCACATGTATATACAACATGTTATATATCTGGCACTGGCTTGCATGAGGGCCAGATTTTCAAAGGTCCTTGGATTTCACACAAGTGTTACACTAAGGCTACATTCCCAAAAACCTGAATATCAACAAGAACTCATATTTTGAAAAACCTGACTGCTTGGAAGGAATTATTCTGTTGCTTAAAATAAAATGATACAAGAATTTGGTTCCTGGCAGTGTTTGCAGAGGATGGGAAAATTCTGGCCAGGGAGTAGTGACAGATAACTGTGTTTCTCTTGTTGTTCCTTTAAAGTGTGAGCACTCAGAGAAAGCCTAAATCTTTTCAGGAGCAGCAACCTTCCAAAGTGAACTCTTATGAATAGACTGAAGGGAATCTGGCATATATGGAAAAAAAGGAAGGTAAACTCCATGTTTTTAAGGGTGTGGCAAGTAAAACATATTCTTTGTATTGTTTAGCCAAATGGAGAGATTGTTGTCCAGAGAGCTGGTGGATGCCCTGGACACAATCAAAGTCAGGTGGAATGAGACTCAGCCCAAATGTTGTGGGTGTAGAATGGCAGCACTTTTTCATTCCACATGTTCTTGGGGTGTGTCACCCTGTACACTGATTGTACAAGGACAAGCTGGGGTGGAATGCTCTGTATCACACAGCTCCTAATTAGCTATCAGTTCTCACTTTTCCCACACATAGACTGGTGTTTGATTGGCCTTTTCACTGAGAAATTTCCACAAAAGAAAAGGCAACAGAGCCTTTACTAGATACACGTTCGGCAGTACCTCACCTGAACAGGTGGAGAGCAGCCCTGGGGAGAAGGACCTGGGGGTGCTGGTGGATGAGGACGGACATGACCCAGCCATGGGCACTCCCAGCCCAGAAACCCAATCCTATCCTGGGCTGCATCAAACAGAGAGGGGCAAGGGAGGGCTCTGCTCTGGTGAGACCCACCTGTAGTACTGCATCCGACTCTGGAGTCCCAGCACAGGAAGGACATGGATCTGTCGAAGCAAGCCCAGAGGAGAGCCACAAAGATGATTAGAGGGGTGGAGCATTTCTGTGCAGAAAGGCAAAGAGAACTGGGGTTGTTCAGCCTGGGGAAGAGTGGCCTTGGGGAGATCTCTTAGCAGCGTTCCAGGACCTAAAGGGAGCCTAAGAAAGACAGGGACTTTTTCTAAGGGCATGTAATGACAGGACAAGGGAGACTGGCTATAAACTCACGGAGTAGATTTAGATTAGATATTAGGAAGAAATTCTTTGCTATGAGGATGGTGAGGCAATGGAACAAGTTTCCCAGAGAAGGTGTAAATGTCCCACCCCTGGAAGTGTTCAAGGCCAGGTTGGATGAGGCTTTGAGCAACCTGGTCTAGTGGAAGATGTCCCTGCCCATGTCACTGTGGTTGGAATTAGATGATCTTTAAGGTCCCTTCCAACACAAACCATTTTAGGATTCTGTGATTTAAGATAATAAATGGTAATATTTCTGTAATTAATAAAAATATTTCCTTTTGGATAATGGAGATTTCATGAAATCTAGACACAAAAATTAAAATGTATTTAAAATGGTTTTGTATTTCTTTGGACCAGTCAAGGGTAACTTTTTAATGACTTGTAATAAAGGTAAGTGCATGCTGGAGGTACTATAAAAATCCCAATTTGCTAGTGAAACTGATAAGCCTTGATAATTGATTCCAATATATTATTTTTCTGTTTTATACTGAGATTAGCACTTGCAGACAGAGAGTTAAATTCATCATTTACAAGTACCAGAGGCACTACTGGGCTGTGTTTACAAGCCTTTTAATGACTCTGGTAGGTGATGCTACATATTCATTTTAATGACATATATTGGTAGGCGAAAAATTGCAACTTGCACTATATAGCTGTCTCTTAAAAATTAAATGAACATATGGTAAATGATGGGCATTTTCAAGAAGCTCCAAATAGTTTCATTACCGTTGGCTGGCAGTGGTGGAATTGAAGAGTAGTAAGGAGGAAAGAAAAACTTTCCTTCTGTGTGTGGACTGAAACCGTGAATATATTGGCATCACGTGTATGGGATAAGTGGGAAGTGACAGCTCATACCATCTGAAATTGCTGACAAATGTTAAAATCAGTCCTATATCATGTGCAAAGGCTTTAGTCATCTTGCTGACTACATCTCTTTTTGTGAAAGGGAACACGCCTTGCCTTTGAGGACATTTACCTGGCTAGAAAAGGCTTGTTTCCAATTGTTATGCAGAACTGTGTGTCATCCCATTGCCACAGACTGTGAGCTCGTGATAAGAGCTAATTGACTCGCAATTCCTTATTTGCATCGCATTTTTGATTCGTGGAAATCAATGAGTAACCTGAAAGTCATGACATTGTAGAGGTCAGTGTGTGCACACATGCCAGCAACCACAGAATTTGATTAGCTGAAATAGTTACAGAGTTCCTGTACATTTTTTAGCTTTGATATGAAACAGAGTTGGACAAGGTAGGTCTGGCTGAGAAGTGTTCGCTTATAATCTTTTTTTCTCTCTCATAAAACTGCTGGCAGTCTGCTCAGATACCTTTAAAGCTTTACTGCTGACATCAGTTGGAGTTTCTGGGGAAGTAATATGATGCTGAGAAAGCAAGTTTAATTATTTCTGACATTGGTCCTATGCTGGTTAAAGAATGTAGGATTTTCAGGACAAGCCTGGGAAAAGAAGATGGGACACTGAGGAAGATGCTTATACCAAAAAACATGTCTGCTGAAAGCCTGAGGAATAATTTTTGGTCCTCCAAAACAGTAACTATTGTTTCACACTAAGCAGAGTTTCTAATGACAATTAATCTAGATTTTCAGGTTCTGCACAGCAGTGTGAGATATTGCGTATAAATAAAAAACAGCCATTCTGAAAAAAAATGGCCATTCTGCATTAAGCTTAAAGTTTGGAAGTGTGAATTAAAAATAATGCACTGTATGTACATCATCGTAAATGGTCTTGATACCCCAGAAAAGGTTTCTCTACACAGATCATTCTCATTTACAAATTGCCTGTGAGGAAAGTCAGCAATCCTTGCTCGCACAGTGCCTCTAAATTGACCATGAAAATGCACGTTAACAGTGACATGTTTTTTGAGAGGGAAAGGCCACATGTTTATGTCTTTTGTTGCTAAAATGCTGAATGAAGTATTGAATTGAATGGAATGAGGTGGTGTCAGGAGGCAATGATGAAGGAAAAAAAATTGACAGAAGAGAAGGAAATGATATTTCCCAGAATATGGAAATAAGTAGAAAGCAGAAATCTGTATGGAAATGAAAAATGATCGAGATGACTACAATGAATTTAGGCCAGGTGACACTAGGAAAAGGAGGCTTCAGAAATCTGCTACTGGCTTTTTGTTTCTGATTTCTTTAAACATGTGCAGGAGAAGAAAATATTGCCAAATACAAGAAAGACTGAAGAGAAAGTAAATCAAGGAAAAGAAAGGAAGGAAGAAAGAGAGAGAAAGAAAGAGAAAGAAAGAAAAAGGAAGGAAGGATGGACGGACGGACGGACGTACCACTTTGGAAGTGGGTACATCTGTGTCTTAAACAACAAAAATCTCACTCTTCCTGACTCTACTTCTCTGCCACCTGTAAACAGATGAAATATGTACTAAAATGTCCAGTTATATGAGAATTGTTTTAAGAAAGAGCAGCTAGAGTAAAATCTAAAATGAAGACAGGAAAACAACAGAAATCATAAATGACAGGAAGTCATGTCAGGGGCATAGTCTTTTCCAACCTTGTTAATTATATTATTTTTCTGAGATGTGATAATACTATGTAAAAATAAGCGTCTCTGTAGAGTTGTCAAAAAAAATAGCTAGTGATTATCTGAGACAGCCTGTGTGGGATGGGTAGTGCTGTAGACTCAGGAGTGCTGGACTTCAGATAGAATAAATGCAAGCAAAGCACATTGGATGCCTGTGGGCAGTAGAAACAAATGCTTCTTAGAGGTCACAAAGCCTCACCAAGAGCCAATAACTACAGATACACACGTGCATGATGAGTGTTTGGCATGTGCCAAAATATAATTTGTAATAGAACACTGATAACTTTATTGCAGGTCAGCAATGATCAGCAGCACTTTATAATTTCATTTGTTATTGTTTTGTTTTCCAAGAAAGTTCGGTGTAGATGTATTCTTGAATTTCTTAGGACCTGGAACATTCTTCAGCCTGTGAAACCACATCATGAGTAGCTGTTGTCCCTGCCAGGGAGGGAAGGTCTGGCTTCAGACATCTCAGAACATCCTGGTCCTGGTGTCTTTGCTACTTCTGTCTCCTTCTATTCTGTCTGTTACAATGCATGTGTTACCCTATATTCTGTTGAGGTGTTAAACCATGTACATTAAACATTCACTGGATGCTGCCTGTTTGTCAAATGTTTGATTCTGTGAATCAAATATGTGGTCTTACAGTGTAGCTCACAAGAGTAGGTAGCCATAGGGGTTTCTTTACGTGGGCTGATTGAGTGGGATTTTTTCCTTAGTTTTGCAGATGTTGTTGCATCATATCAAAGCTCTTCAGGGTCATTTCTAGTTGCTTTCAAGGCACATGGAGAATCCTTCAGTCCCTGTTACCCTGTAGCCCTGGGGAGAAAGAGAGGGAAGGTGATGTCTTGGGACTACTCCCTGGGACTTAACTCCTTCCAGGTCTCGGCTGCTCAGCACCTTCCCATGGTAGCTCCAGAGGTCCTACTTACTGGTGAAGAGGGTCAGCAGTGTTATTTGCTGTGAGCTTTGCAGTATTTGGGGTTTTTTTAATGAGTAAATAATGTATAGCATCACTACCAGTGTTGTTCTAGCTTTTGTTGATCTCTGTATCTGATCTTCACAAGGTTGGGACATTTTGTGGAGAGGCAAAGAATGACACAAAAATTTTCTGGCAGCAGAAGGGTGTGAGCAAACTCTGTAGCATGAAGCCATCTGTAGCTTCTCTCTTGTGGTGGCACAATGGATCTGTTAAGGAGACTCTTGGAGGATGAGGAAGCTAGAATGGATTTTAATTATTTTCTTTGAACTGAGGTACGTGGTATTTGACAGTATATGCAGTAATGAACAAAATTTTAGTATGCTGCAGGCCGTTGTCTGACACTTTCCCAGAATAGATTGCATGTCAGGTCTTTTATACTGTAAGCCTTTAGGAATAGCAGTGTTCAAAAATAGAGTCTCTTATATTCTACTACCTTCACAGAAGTTTTTCTTGCTTGAAGGAGGCATATCAAAGGATGATAATTAGTGCAGCAGAAAAGAGAGTAAATACTTCAGTGTTGGGTGTTCAAATACTATTATTTTGTGTTGGTCTTCTCTGAAAAAGAAGAAATTGGTGAAATTGGGAGGAGAAAGTGCAGTGCGCAGTGTGTTGAGTGCTTTGCAGGGTACACAAAGCTGGAGGAGGCAGGTGCTGAGCTGACCATTGGTGTTTCCTTCTCAGTCTTCTTGGTTTGTTTCTGCTTTTCCTAGTGTGCTGCTGGGAAGACTCAAGAAAGCGCTTTTCATCGTCACCACAAGAGAAACCCTGTGCGTCTCTCCCTTCTCAGTGATATTATGCTGCCTCATTTTTAGCAGCTTACTAAAGCAAAGGTTTAGCTTCATCCCGTGATGCCAAAGATCCCTTCAGCTCTGTGGCTTCGGTAAGACACAGAGCTGGTGAAACATTTTGAGTGACTGAAATGATGTTCTTGTGCTGCAACAACATAGTGGATCAAACTATGTGGAAACTCTAATTCTCTCCCTCCCACTGGAGAGTTCATGTGGTTTTGAGAGTGCCTGCTCAGAGACCAGTGTGACAGATTCAAATCTCATAAATGGTGGTCTTTTTCACAACATTTTTGTCATTTTGTGGTAATTTTTCATTACATATATTTCTAATCATGTTTTAGAAACAAAAGAATTTGAATCTGAAAGCCTTTACTAATTTCTTCAATCCTGTTAATTTAAGTTGATTTTCCCCCTATTCCAGCTCTATAAAAAATAAAATTGAAAAGATGTTTTTGGCTTCTGTTCATAAATGTACAGCAATCTACAGTGCTTCTTACTGAATAGAATTTGAATTCAAAATGCCTAAAAGATTAGAATTGGAGTCATGTAATCTTTTCTCAAATATCCTTTCTTTAATACAGGAGCTGGTTTCAACTTTTCTAATACTTAACCCTTTTGCCTTGTAAATAATGCATATGTGCTATGCCACTATTGAGTATTCAGTCTATTGTCTTCTATTTTTGTAATTTATACGGTTTTCCTGATGTGAAATGAAGAAGATTCTGGACATATTCCCCCAGGACAGGAAAACTGTTAGTAGAATTCAATACTCTCTCCTAAAGAAATTTGAATATAATTTGAATGCATTAAAATTAATCTTAAAAGGCAGCATTCTTTGTGGCAAGGTATCAATAGGCATTTGCAACAAGTTAAGAAAGTATTTTTTATGTCCTAGAAGTTTGCTGTTAGCTTTCAACGGTCATAAAAAAACCCTCAGAAAATGACTTTCAGAAGTCATTTTGCAGTGTATTAGAATATCAATATAACTCAAGTTCTATTTGTTATAAATACGATTTTTGAGATCACTTTGCAAGCAAATGCACTGCATCCAGTGTTACAGCATATGCTGAAAGATGCCTTCCTGGAGACTGCAAGGAGACAGCTTCAGTTTGGGCTGATTTCCAATGTGCTGCTGTGTCTGAAAATTCACCACATCACCTCTGCTGGCTCCTCTGTTTTCCAAAGGGATGAACTGGGGAGCACTGGTGCCTCCCATGGTTGGGTATGATGTTCCATAGGCAGTTTTCCTGAAACCATAAAATTTTTGAAGTAAGGAGATCCTCTCTTGAGGCTGAGGCTGGCATAATATATATGTGCAAGTAAATCTTGTGCAGCCTTTTCAAAGGCAACACAAATTGTGAGTAAAAATTACCTATCTGTGTGAAGATTGATTGAGTAGGCATCAAAATTTGTTCTGTAAAAATGCCAATAAAAATGGAAGGTGAGTCAAGCTGCTTTATGCACTAAAAAAAAAAAGAATAAAAATGAAGTGAAATAGACCCGAATGAATCCCTAAACTGCTCTAGATGTAATAATACAAAACGGTAAAGCCATAGAAATGGAGGAACATATGTGAGACAAGACTATGTATAATAGTAGTTTCCTGAATAAAGCAGCAATAATGCCAGTTTCTTCTAGGCCGTTACTCACAAACTAGAAGATAACTTTCTAAATATTTTTAGTTCACAGCATATAAATAAATCATAGAGTAAAATAATTATATGTCAGACCATATGCTATCAAAGTATTTTACTGCATAAGGAGCCTTACAGATCCTGTATCAATCATTTCATAAATATGGGTTTTCATTGAATATGAAATGTGTACACAGTAAAGGCAAGTAATATGAATACTGTCACCAGAGTGACACATCCTACAGTAGTAAATAATCCAGATAACAGAATTTATATACTCAGGGATACTTAACTGGCACATTTCGAGTTGTATCGAGCAGTTACATTTATAGCAGTGTAGTATATCTCTTATTAGAGGTGGACTTCGACTCAGTTTCTACCAGTTACAATTTATGAAGTTGGAGAGTGACTATTTTTAAACTCAGCTAATTAATTATTACCTTAATATTTGGCAGCCTTGTTACTTTGCAACAGGGTCTAAATCCAAATTATTTATGATGGTAGTTCAGGCACTGCAAGGGATCAGTTTTCATGAGCTCTGAGTTACTGGGGTTTGTGGATCAACACACAGTCACACAGTAAGAAGAGAGGAAAGCAGAGCAGTGACAAGGAAATAACTGTGGAGGAATGTGGCTCCAACCACGGTGCAACGGCAGCAGGAATTGTATCAGACACAGAAAAGAAACCAAACTAGCATCTTCAGTTTTTAGAGGCAAAATCCTATTTTACAGGCACAGTTACTTTTGGTAGGGGTGTAAATGAATCCATGTGTTGGACCAGGAGTCCCACATGCCATGCAATCTCAGTCCCAGTTAACTTAGGCTCTTTAATTGGGACTTCCATAGAGAAATCAGAGCATCTGTGTTAGATACCTGCCTCATTTTACTGACTTTATGATGTCGGGAAACCCAAGTATCTAATTTAGTGCCCTAACATTAGGTACTAAACCCCTCCTTCCTACATATAGCCTAAGACCCAAACAGATAATCTACACATGCAGTGCCATGCCTTGATTCTGCCTTAATTTAATGGAATGGGTGTATTTGGAATTAAGGGATGGCAGAGTTTGGCTCATCATTTATACAGTATTGTTATGAGTAATATAAGGTGGGAATTAACAGAAGGCTGCCCTTAAGAGGAAGGCTGGTTTTTGTGTTAAAGGTGCTGGGAGGGGGCAGCTGGCAGGCTGTGGGAGGGCACAAAGGCTGCTCCCAGCTGGCCTAAAGGCGTGACCTGGTGTGCCTTCATGGCCCCTTGATTTTGTCCCAACCAGTATCTTATTCAAATGGGTTTTCAAAGAAATCAGACAATGAGTCTATCTTAAGCTCCAGTGTTTCTAGCCTCTTTTTCTCTCCTTTCTTTTTCATCGCCTTTCTTCAGAGGTGAGCTATAATTAAGCAAAAAATAACAAAGCTACTGGTGTCTCACTGCATCTGAGAGGTTAAAGCATCACTTTTACAAAAGAAACCCACATATGGAAAATTTGGGTTTTCTTTTGACGTTATGTTTACTTAGATCCTTGATGATTGTATCTTGTGAATACTACACATTGCAGTCTGGGTCCAACCATAATCATTGGTAAGTTTCCTGGAATTACATGAAAATATAATAAATTTTTATTAGACTTAATGAAAAAAAATTGAGGGAAATTTTATGTATAGCTATGTATCCAGAATTTTATTAAAAATGTAAATGCATTATAAAGTAGTAAAAGACAATAATGTCTACCAAAAATATATTAAAATCGTATTAATTTGTGTCAAATTCAAGCAATTGTTAATTCTGGCTTCTTTTTTTTATTGAAGCTGATTGTGGATGGGCTAAGTTACACTTGGGACATGAGTACCTGTTCAGGAGAACTCTGGGAGATATTTCTATATAAAATCCCTCAGCTGCATTCTTAAATTCAGGTGAAGATGCATCATCTGTCTTCTCTCTTGTCTTTCCTTTTAGGCTTGTGCAAGTCTTGCTGCAAGTAAATGTGTTAAAATGCAGGGAAAGAGGAGGAATGAAAATGATTTTTATCCACCGGCTGTAGTCACATGTCACAGATCAATGTTATAAGAGATCGTAGGCTGCAATATGGCAGGGAGCATATGCTGCTGACTGCTGTGCCTCCTGTAGGTGCTATTCCTATTGGGAAAACGCTCAGACTTGGTCCTTCAGTCTGTCTCAAAGATGAATTGTGTGTGTCATTGTGCTCACACATTGTGCTCCTTAGATCAGGGACATCATTTTAACATAAACCCTTAAATTTCTTAAACAGAAAACACAGGAGTGGTGCGATTGGTATTTACAGAATCCAGGTTTTATATTTCAGAAAAAAAAAAGTAAGATGGCTGTGATCAAAGAGCAGTTTTAGCCAGTCTTGCCATCTGAGCACCCCTCAGCTCCACTTCTGTTTGGCTGCAAAAAAGATGCCCCAGAGCATGGCTGTGCCCAGTGAGCCCATGCCCTGGGCTCCCCCAGGACTAGAGAATGGAAACAGATTCGTGTTTGGGCCAGGCCTGTTTTGGTTTTTACACCCAACCGAGTAAGTAGCAGACACAGAATATTCCTGTCATATGTCCTTTTCCTTCTGTCTCCTCCAGGTATCTTCTCCCAAGAGCAAGAAGCAGAATAGAAAATGTATCGATTTCTTATTCTTGCTCTGTAAAAGAAGTAAGACCCAGCAGCTTAACAGGTCTCGTGTCTGGAGCTACTGCACACATCCTTAGTGTCAGCACATTTTATTTTTGCAAACAAAAAGAAAGTCTAAAAATAAAATAGGTGTTATTTTGAAGCATTAGAAAAGCTTTTTTCTTTCACCTTTTTAAATAAAGCATAGAATAAAATAAAAAGCGACTCCAAAATGAAATGCCCTGCTGCTTTTAGAGAATTCATACCAAAATCTCTTTGAGCATGACAAGTTAGTAAAGCATGGAGCTGTTTAAACTTCATGTATGGATACAGAGGCTTTAAATCACAGAAACTGAAGACAGAGCAGACTTTAGAGTATTTAAACTTCTGCATGTAAAATTATGACATTATTGCTTGTAAATATGCTAAAAGCCTCCTGTAGTGTCTTATAAATATGCTAAGAATCCCCTGTTGTTAATTCTCCCACTATTGTTATAAATGAGAGCTAAGAAAATGTATTTCTTTGCTATTACTTTATAGCCTCAGTTCCCAGGTGTAAATCTACTGTTTGTTTGGCATTAGCAGCTCTGTTCCTTGACTGACAGGTTTCAAAGTTTGCCATAATTGTGAGCTGTGCTCGCATTCACTGTGCTTTAGAGTCAGCAGGGAATGATTCTATGTGCTATTTTTTCAAAGAAAGGGTATTACAGTGGCAATATCTAATAAATTCTGAAAGCACCCCACCTTCTCTTGGTATCTTTCAAATTCCTGTAATAGCACAGTTTCCTTTCTGGTACAACATCATAGTCTGAGCTGTTGTAGGTATAATTGTCTTAGAACTCCCATTATAAACCTGAGTTTCTCTGTGTTATGGAAAGAAGTGGTTGAAGTAGGCCTGACAGACTGTCTATCAAATGCTATTCTGTGCTTGCTTCCTAATATTCCTTCCAGGAGCAAAACAGTATAGGTAGAAACAGAAAAAGCATACAGGAGATCCTAGTTAGCAACAGTGGAAGAGGGGCTGGCATACTAGTGCTGCACTGGATAAAAGATGCCAGGGCTATCCATGGCCAGCCAAAGCATCAGTCATCAGCAGAAGTCGTGAAGTGTTGGCATGGTGCAAAGTCCCAAGCTGTGCCATGAGGGGCTGCTCACAGCACAAGGTGCTTTCCTTCAGGGGCTGCTCTTCTGCAGGGATCTGCTTGCTCTGGTCCAGTCAAGAGTCCTGTCCTGGATGCAGCCTCGTGGACCTGGGCAGACCCTGCTCAGAATAGCCTGATGTTACACGGGTTTTCTAGGGGAGGATCAGAGCAAACATCATGAAGCCTGAGCCAGCTTCTCAGTTTGCAAAGCAGCACAGACCACAGACCTTTCTGCTCTCCCCAGCTGGAATCACTTCTAAGAAGGGGGCAGGTCCACAGCGGTGAAATTGGTTTTGGATTTTGTATTTCTCTGAGTTTTGGGAGGGAGGCAGAAGTATTTAGGGTCAGTTTGGGGATCAGGGAAAAGAAGAAAATATTGTATTTTTATTGTTCAAATCTGATTTTTCCATTGATTGCAGAGGCCATCTGTAAGGTACCTTGTTAAAATACTAATTCAGAAATCATTTATGATGTGCTAAAACTGGAATACCCCTTTTGAGTAATGTACTGTGGTCAGTAGAATTTATCTGAAATGATGCTTCCTTAATGAAGAAGGACATTGTTTGGTCATCTCTCTGTTTAGTCTTTAATCAGCCTGCTTTTCTTGAAAAAAAACTGCTGCAGCTGTTAAAATTCAGTTTCTGATATTTCCCTGACTGCCATCTGTTTGTTTCACTGTATGGTTGAAATTTTATTTTTTTGGCCAAAATGTCACATTTTATTGTATTGTTTAGTTAATGTAAGATCCTAAGTCTTTGGACAGCCCACAGTACTACCATTCTGTAGATTCTGCTAAATTGGGATCATATTTCTCTTGTTTAATGCAAATAGCATACTTTGCATGCCTATTTAAATGCCCTCTTTCTGCTATTTGGTATTTTCTGTGCTGTTTTTCTGCTTTCAGCACGAACCAATATAATTGCCTTTATGTACTTTCAGGTGAAGAATGATTTACTCACCAGACTGAAAGAAAAGTATTGGGCATAAATAACTTCTGAGTGTGTCTCAACATTCTTGTATTTATGACATGTTCAAGAGAGAGTGCTACCTAGTTTGGGAACAATTCTTAGCAGAAAATAGATTGCAAAAAGTGCAGCATGTGTCTAGAGGGTTTTCAAAAACACTTCTATTTGTGGTGCAAGGAACAAAAAACTGTGAAATACGTGGTAAAACATAATGCGCAGTGATTTTTCCGTACCAAAGGTTCTGACACATACTAAATAATATATGTGCTAACAAAGACTTTAATGTTAAAGGTCTGTTTTAAAGCTGAATTAAATTCTGAATAGACTGGAAAGACTCAGAAATATATTTTAAGGGTTTAAGACATTATGTCTTTTTGCTTCCTTTTTTTTTTTTGCATGTCAACTGGGGCTTTATTTGGGGCTTTTTTACAGTGTATTGGATTCTGTCAGTTTTCTAGAAAGTATTTCTATAATGAGGTGTGTGTAGAAATGTGATAGATTTATTTAAATCCTGTAACTGATTACTCATACCTTGGTGTAGTACATTATTTCACCATGGGTTAAGCTGGTTATTGTCTAACAGTCTCCACTCAGACTTCTTCCTGCTTCTATATAACACTTCTGTCAAATATTCTGTTTAATGTTTAGTGCAATATGTTGGATGACTTTGTAGTGTTTTCTCTCCAGAGCCTTAAACCTATCACTAGAGATGTGTTAGTGTTGCAAAAATGAAATTTTGAGTCGTTCATCTCATTTGGTCTGGAGTTCTGTTACAGCTTTAATTCAGTCTGGTCTGCACAGGAAATCCCAACTAATTTCTTGGTATTGTTTCATTAGTTGATAAAAGAAAACAACCAGACGGTAAAATTTGCAAAAGTTACGAGTTTTTTTATTGAAGAATGGCTGGTTTTTGAGGTTATTTTTTTTCTGGACCAGTTAGAGAAGGTCCTCCAACTCCACAAACTTTATTCATATGCCACTGTACTAATTTCTGAACAGATTCTTCTTCAGTTCTTCCTATTTATTGTGTTCTTGTCCCACAGGAAGTCATTTGACTAGCAAAACCATAGACAACCCTTTTTCACCTGAATTGTGCTTCCCAAAAGAGGTGGAGTCTTGCAATTGTACAGTGCTAGTTAGTAAAAATATTGCTGGGTTTAGAATCCAAACTCTTTGAAATTTGAGGTATTTGAGTGTAGGCGCTTTTCAATGTATAAGTACTGATTCTTAGTAGACACTGGAACAGTCAGAAGCAAAGGTTGAAGTTAAGAAAATGAATGAAGAATATTCCTTCCTTTTTTCCATATAATTTCTGTTCATCTTATTGTGACTTTCAAGGTTATTCCTGATGCTTCTTTAAAACTTTGCAGTTGCATGATGGTCTAAAAGATGTGAATTATAAGGTAAAAATTGAAAAGACATCAAAGTCTCACCTTGCCCCCTCCAGTATGTAAAGATACTTTTTGGTATCCTCAAAAAATTAACTTAATAATTGCTTACAATAAAGTGTTTCAATGAATCTCCATCTTTTTGATGGGATATTTTTATTGGTTTTAATTTCAATGCTGGATATTTTGTTTGGGTGTCATCTAACTTGTTCGTCTGTGCAGTTGTGCACTGGAAAACTTCTTCTTCCTGAACTTTGTATTTCCACTCATTCTTCTGAATCCATTCACATATTGTTTCCTTCCTTTCTTCTGAATATCTCCATATTGATTTTAATCCCTATTGCAATACCTTCCAGTACCACTCTGAAGTGCATAAACATGCTATTATGCTAATGGCTTTTGCTGGTGTCTTGGCACAGATCTGTTCAGCTGATAATGCTGGTGAAAAGCAATTTAAACGAGCCCAATGAGTGCTGGCAGTCACTCATCTACTTACTATATATAAATGTTCAACACCATTCATTTTCTAGCTTCAGAAGGCTTGTGGCTTCTCAACCTTGCAAGGCTGCTACATGTACCTGGGGAGATAAGGACCCAGGAGAGACATTTTTGACAATGATTTTATCTTCTACACTTGCATCCTCCTTTCTCTCTTTCCTTGCAGGTATCATACTAGTGTTTGTACCCTTCTTGAGTCCAATGAGGAATCAAGAATTACAGCCTACCCTTAATTATCCAAAGCTGGTTTTGAAAGTTCCCTATCATACCTGGGGGAAAAATGCCTTTTTCTGTTGCCTTTGCCTGCTCAGGGTTAGTCCTGCCCACATACAGAGACCAGGAATGGTGGCTCTTTGTTGCTTTGGCCTTGGGAGGCTTGTCTGTGCTTGCTGAGCCTGATCGTGCTGGTATTGCTGCCTTTGGAAGATCATTTTCAGGGTAGTCTTACTTTTTAGGAGCAACCCGTTTTTTTGGGTTTTTTTTCTCTCAGGCACTAGGTCCTGAGGTCATCCCTTGTGCTTCTGTACCTGTGGGGAACAGGGCAGCAGATTTTGAGGTCTGAGCCGGGCATGACAAGTATAGAGTTCAAAGTCTCGGCCCATCCAGTATCTGAGGACACTTACTGCTCCTCAAAGGGAACTACTACTAATAATTATTTACACTAAACAGCTCCTAAAATGTCTTAGATGTAGTATCAGCATACAAGAACACCTCACTGAAATATTTTGAGATGATAGTATATGATATATATTTCCAAATCCAGAAAAAGTACTGAGCAAGTTAAAGTTGAATAGTGCTTTCTCCATCCCTTTTTCTCCCCCAGTTTTCTGTTTGAAGGCTTTTAATAAATCTTTTATAAACAGTATCTCTGTTAATTCAGAATAGTTAAAACCATTTTTTCAGTCTTAAATGTTAGATATCAATTCTGGCCTGCTGCTATGACGATAGAAAATGTGATATAAAGATTTTAATTGACAGTCTGTGCTGAATCACTATGTCTGCTAACTGTCAGGGACAACCTGTCCTGATGATATTCCTGCAGGTTTGTCAGGTCCCTCAGGTTTCCTGAGGAAACCACAGTAGCTCTGTCTGCCAAGTTTTTTCTGTGTACATCAATGTAAAAGCTGTCAGGGTAATGAAGTCTGATTCTGTTTTTGGTTTGGGTTTGCTTTTTTTTTTCTCTCCCCTCTCACAAATTAATTAGCCTTATTTTGAATGTAGATTTCTTTGCTTTATGTGTCTCTGCATCCACAGAACAAGAAAAAGTAGTAAATAATTTTTCTTTTATTGCATTATTTGATTTTCCATTTCTGATACTATGCCCTTGCCCTGATACTTTCAAAGGTGGCTACATGAGCTGCTTCAGGTCTTGGCTGTGCTGACACTTCGGGTTCTTTACTTAACATCGCTCCATGGTTTTCCCATGCTTTCTCCCTTTTCTGGGAATTCCACTAAAAGAGTATTTAGATGTGAAGTGGGTCGTTCCTTACCTTCCATTCATTCTCTGTTAGAATAACAGAATCATTAAGGTTGGAAAAGACCTCCAAGATTATCAAGTCTAACTTTTGATTGAACACCACCATATCAACTAAACTGTAGCACAACAGAGTGGATCTCATGAGTGAAGTGGAGATTGGTAGCTATCTTGGCCACAGCAACCATGAAGCAATTGAGTTTAAAATCCCTGTTGACAGGAGGAAAAGTGACAGCAAGACCTATACTCTGGACATGAGGAGAGCAGTATTCAGGATGCTCAGGGAATTAGTGAGTAAGATCGCCTGGAAAAATTATTTTTGCAGTGCTGATCACTTTTCAAACATCACCTCTTAAGGGGACAGGAAGAGGCAATTCCCAAATGTCAGAGTGAAGCAGGTGAGGAAGAAGCCTGGCTTGGCTGAACAGGAATCTTCTCTTGGAATTGAGGCAGAAGAGGAAAGTGTATGGCCTGAAGCTGTGTCAGGGGAGGTTTAGGTTGGATATTAGAAAAAGCTTCTTCACCAAGAAGGTGGTTGGGCACTGGAACAGGTTCCCCAGGGAGGTGGTCATAACACCAAGCATAACACAGAATTCAAGAAGGGTTTGAACAATGCTTTGAGGCACATGGTGTGATCCTTGAGGTGTCCATGCAGGGCCAGGAGTTGGACTGGATGATTCTTGTGGGTTCCTTCCAACTCAGCATGGTCTATGGTTCTGTGAAGTTCCATGTCAAGTTGTTTCTTGAACACTGCCAGGCATGGTGGCTCCACCACCTCCTCAGGCAGCCCATTACAATGCTTAACTACTCTTTCAGTGAAAAAATTCTTCCTGATTTCCAGCCTGGACCTCCCTGACACAGCTTGAGGCTATGTCCTCTTGTCCCGTCACTTGTTGCCTGGAACAGGAGGCCAATCTCCGCTTGGCTACAGATCCCTTTCAGGGAGTTGTAAGAGAGTGATAAGGTCCCTCTTTTTTTTCAGGCTAAACAACCCCAGCTCCCTCAGCTGCTTCTCATATGACTTATTTCCTTCAGCAGCTCCGTTACCCTTCTCTGGACATGCTCCCGCCCCTCAATGTCATTCTTGAGTGAACTGAGCACTGGATTTAAGGTGAGGCCTCACCAGTGCTGAGTACAGGGGGACAATCCCTGCCCTGGTCCTGCTGGCCACACCATTGCTGATACAGGCCAGGATGCCATCGGCCTTCTTGGTCACCTGGGCACTCTGCTGGCTCATGGTCAGTTGCTGTTGACCAGCATTCCCAGTCCTTTCCTGCTAAGCAGCTTTCCAGCTGCTCTGCCCCCAGACTGTGGCACTGCCTGGTGTTGTTGTGACCCTAGTGCATGACCTTGCACTTTGCCTTATTGAACATCACACCACTGTCCTTGGCTCAGTGGTCCTTCTGCAGAGCCTTCCTACTCTCCAGCAGATCAACATTCCCTCCCAGCTTAGTGTCATCTGCAGAGTTATTGAGGGTGCACTCAATCCCTCGTACAGATCATTTGATAAAGATACTAAACATGACTGGCCTTTGCTACTTACTTGTGCAGTTTATCTGTTGATTAAACAGAAATTTATTTCATTATTATTTCATTTATGAAAAGTGTTTATATGTCTGTGCATAGTTTCAGGATTTGTGTGTGCCAGCCTTCTCAGTGCCAATCTGCAGAGTGGATGCCATCCATCCCAGGGTCCCTGAGCTGGCCACGTGCAGGTTGTGCACTGCAGGGAGGCTCTGGGCAGTGCTTGCATGACAGGTTTTCTTGAGTTGTGGGATCACACAAAATGTTATTTCCACACTCTTCTCCTTTGTAAAATGGGAACAATAAGCATGGTTACTGTTTGAGAAACTTTGGTGGAAATGTCCATAGGAATTGTTCATCTAACCCAAGAGAACGATGCATGGAGACTAATATGCAAGTTGGTGTTGTGCTGTGTACTTTTCATTTTGAAAGCAATGATAGTACAGGCAGATCATTAGAATGAGAAAATGTGTCTTGGTGGAAGTGTTCTTTTATTTCTTTAATTTTGTAAATATCTTGTCACTTGTTCAGGGCAAAACCAGCTCTAAATTTCTATCCCATTTGACAAATGAAAATGTTGCTGCCAGTTCCTGGACCTCTGAATTTATATATGATATCTTTGTAAATAACTCTGTTTCACAAAAAGATATGCAAATACTGTAGTGTTTGGCTCTTAGGGCAAAATTTTGGAATCTGTTCCTGCTTGTAGATTTACAGGAGCATATTACACTGCCACCAGTCACAGAGACTGGAACTGTGAGAGTTCTGCTGAGTTAATGTCCTAAAAAATCAGACCAAGGTCTCATCTGATGGATTCAAGAATCTCTTTATTAAAATAATTAGATTTTCCTATTACATAAGCAGCAATAAATTCTTCAATATCATTGTTAGATTATTAATAATGTGGGATTATGATCTCTCTGTGGCAAAGTAGATAAAGAAAGGAACCAGAGGCAGAAAATGAAAGTTTGATGATAATATTAGAGATAAAAAAAGAAATTAGTGTAAGAACTATCAGATTTAAAGAGATATCATGCAAATAGAAATGTGATAGAAGTGTATAAAGAACTGGTAATGTAGGAAAAAAGAAAAGTGACATAAGTAATGCAAATATGTCTCGTATTTCAAGGAAGTATTTCAAAGAAATATCCTGAAACAAAAAAGAAAAAAAGAACAAAATAGTCTTTAAAAGTCACAAGCACTGTTTTGCAGAACATACAATTTCCTCATGGCTGTGTACTGCTGCTGGAGGACTGGAGTTTTTTCTAGTTCAATTAACCTATATATACACACTTATAAATCTGCATTATAGGACATATGCCCATGTGGTCCTCACACATCAAGCTTCATATAAACACACTGTGAGATCAGTGAGATCCTGTGGGAGGACTGAACAAATACTGTCAATGCACTGAAAAATAGCAAAAGGAGGTGCCTTTGTAGCATATAACAAAGAAAATTTTGAGTTAAGGAATAAACTCTGCCCTTTTGACTTGAGAGTTGTTGGACCTTTGTGCCATGGATCTGATTCTGGCCTACAGAGCAGAAGAGGTCAGTGTGAAGCAGGATTGATGGACTTTGCTGGGCTGGACTCATGCTAGGCCTTCATGCATTGCCTGATCGTTTCTTGTGAAATGCGTTACTCTGTTTTTCAGCTCAGGAGAAATATTCTGTTTGCAAAACACGTAGCTGCATATTCACTTACGCTTCCCAAGCATGTGAATGCATGGGGTGAGATGGATGGCAGCAATTTTCCCAGCTTAAGTTGCCACTTTATCATGGGGAAGCAAATAGGATCCATACGAGGTACATGTTATTGCAGAGTATGTTCCTTGTGTATCATTTGGCTGCAGTTAAAGCCCATCAAATCTCCTTTATGACTCCTTATATCTCAAGATTCTATTTGCGTCAGATTTCATGTGTGTATTTCACTAGAGGCTGCATTCAAGGCAACATATTCCAGACAGGAGAGCAGCTGCTGGCTGCTGCCATGCTAGGATGGAAATTCAGGAGAAAAACATCTGTGTAATCAGGGAAAATTAGAATTCCTCATGCTAAAGGAGATGGCGGATTCAAGAAAGGATTTTTCTTTAATAATTCTTACTTAGTATACAGGAATTTGCTGTCTATTGATCTCATTAGGTCACACAAAATGCTTTATCTTAGGATGATACATACTAGGAAAAAACCATGTTTAAATATAAAAGATGAAGCAAAATGCATACAGCTGACTAAAAACCACACTGCTTTATCAGTTGAAGGAGCTATTGCACCCTGGTATTCTTTATACCCTGTTTCTCATAATGAAATAGATAGAGACACTCATGCAATGTTTTAAATACACCAAAAATTATTAAAGATTGCCTGAAGCACTGGCTTGAAATTTCAGTACTGAAAGCATTTGGTAGTGGCTGCCATTTTCATGCATTAAGAAAGCAGGGATATTAAGTTTTGGGAAAATACATTATCATAGCCGTGTTTTGGAAGTCTGTTGCCGATGAGGGTTCTGCTGGAAAGTTCTATATTTTTAAAGAAATGCTAATTGTGATAGGGAGCTTTCTTGGGCCTTTTCAGGTCTGCTTTGGTTCTCATACTCCATTAATCTGTGCCATGGTTTGAATGATGAAGCTGTTGGATGTGCAGGTGGGTGTTCTCTGTTTGATGTGTCCTGCTTTGCCCCAGGCATGAGGGATAGGAGTTTACTGCAGCTGCCCTCTCAGAACCTCTGCCAGGGCTCTGTAAGTAATTAGGTGGAATTACTGTATATTAAAATATGTTGATACATTTGAAAAATGTTACTGTAGCAATGGGATTTTTAGAAATGAAAGCTCTTCTCTGTGTTTCAAGTCTGCCGTGGCCAAAAGCTAGCCTAGTAGGAAACACAGCCAGCAATGACAGGCGTTTTTTGAGGATTTAGTAACCTGAATTTCTGCTACAGAAAGATTTTTACAGCTCTCATATATATTGATGAGAATAATCTAAAGAGAGTTTATATCTGTAATCTAATTTGGAAGATTAATTACTGAGCTGGTTTTTATGTATTTTATCCTTATGTGCACAGTATGTACAGTCATCCCAATGTACAATTAATCTTTTTTTTTTTTTTTTTAAATCAATACAGAAATTGAAGTTGTCCTTTTGAATGCTGTGCTAACCCCTGGCTTGGGCAGCAAAATGGCATGGTCCCTTCAGATGAGATACTGTCCAGTGCTTTTCTGCTGTAGTGCCTGAGAACAGCAGCCAAAACAACAGTTCTGGAGTCATGACATTAGCACTATCCTAAAAATGCACACCAGGAGACATTGCTTGCATGGCATGGCAATGAGCTCTGCTTGCTATGTATAGGAATGTATAACAGTATCTATCATTTGCTGGAGATACTTTTGCAACTTACATTATTTTCTCCCTAGCAGAGTTTCTCTTCTGCTACCACTGGAGAACATTTCAAGCTGTTAATAGAAAATCCAGTCCCTTATCTGTGAGTTTGTCATATGTGCCTGTCATTTGCTCATATTATCACAATAGCTTATAGAATATTGTCATTTTTTTCCAAAGTATCCAAAAAAGGCAGTGATCTACCTCAGTTCCTCTCCCTCTGCCTCCACAGACACATGCTTCACACAGCCTTGCAGCTGCATAGTGTGGGAGTTGTGTGGTTTTGGACTGCCCATGCAGCGCTGACAGGTCAGGAATGTGAGATGGAGCACTGGTACTGATTTCTGAGAAATCATGAAACAGTGATTTTTAGCTGAAAAGAGAGTATAGGTGAGGTGTTGTAATGGTCTCCATTTGAAAGATGATTGCTCAGGAAGTGTAGGGGGAGGAAAGTGAAAGGGGGTGGCAGAAGGGTAGGGGGACCTTTGGATATACGTAGGCTATCAGGTTGTAGAAAGCTTTGTGAAAAACGAGTTATGAACTACTCTAGGAAGCAGTAATATGGTAGAGAGGAGAGACATAATAAAACATTTCTGCATGTGAAGGAAGCATCTTTGCTGCCCACCTGATCTTGCTTTTGTTTTGAATACTGAAGGAAATTATGCGTCCACCAATGACAGGGCTTTTCAGATGCCTCTGGCAGTTTGCATGCTGGATCACACCTTAATCAGTGATAATTCATACAGAAAATCTTGTAGATATGGGACTTGTGTAATGAGATCACATACTCTTATGGGGACCATAGTCCTCATTTAGAAAAAGATAACAGTGAGCTAATTTTGCATCGTTCTGATTTGACATTTCAGTGGAAGTCATGTGGTAGCTCTGAATTCCAGGTGAGTCAGAGTGTGGGAAAGCTTTCTGCACAAGAGAAACTATAGGGTTTAGCACTGAAATTTTAATTCTCATGGAAAACTAGCAAAGCTGTAATCAGGAACTTCCACAAACATCCAAATGCAGAAAATACAGATTTAGAGTTCAGCCAGACTCCTCTCTAATTAGTGTTCTTACAGGGTGGCAATGACCATGGTAGATGCTCCTGAAGATTGTCACCTTCTGAGACTAGAGATGAACCATTAAATTCATTGAAACAGTCAGTGTTTCCATTCGTGTGTGCATATTCTTAGCAGCTGAAAAAGTGTTGCTCTCTTAAATGTATATGTTCCTTTCAGGTAATGTCTGATCATAAGATAAAAAATTGCAGTATATTTTGCTGTCAATCTCTTTACTTAGTTACTTTTCTCTTTTTCTCTTCTTTTTTTTTTTTTTTAAAAAAAAGGCTGGGATTAAAAGGTTTA
>VXBB01005867.1:130838-160945 GCA_013399915.1 Illadopsis cleaveri
TCCTTTCTTTTTTTTTTTCTTTTTTTTTTTTTTTTTTTTAAAGAAAAGGCTGTGATAGAAAGTTTAGTCTGAACTCAGTTTCTTTTTCTAACACCTGCTGTTCAATGTACTGAAAATCTGTGTATAATTAAGGAATTTTTTGATTTAGAGTGTAAGTAATACTGTGGATCCATTAATTTTGAGGCATGCATACCTAATACAGTCTTGTAATTTTTAGGAATTATTTAAACTAGCAGATAGCCTTCTTCTTTTTTAGGTTCTCTATTAAGCTAATATTTGAACTACTTTAGAACCAAAGGTTTCTGTAAGGATTTTTTGCAACGTAGAACTGCTTTAAAATATGGATCAGTGACACGTAGGAACTCATGGCATTCTAAACTGCTTGTTTCTTTGAGGACCAGCCAAAATTTCAACACTCAGTCTTGATATCTGTGCTTGCCAGAGTTGACTTATGACTTATCCAGAACAAAATTTGACACATGTGACTGCTGAACTTCAGCCCAGCTTAAAGCACATAACTCCTGTGCTTCAGAACCCAAACGGGCACATAACATACACAGCCAGTGGAGCCAAGTGTGTGTCCAACAGGGAAGGGGAAGTGACTCTTGGATGTGGTTATCCCTGTGCCATGTCTCTTCCATGCTGCCAGCTCATGGCAACCAGGATGGCTCTTCTGGTGCGACCTCAAGTCCAGCAAGTGGACTCAGCCAACACTTACTTTAAAAGTTGTTCTGAAAAGTAGCAGAAAAAACTTCATCCATGGGCCAAGAGAGCTGGTTCAACTTTGCTGATAGAAGGCAAATATTTGGTTTGCTTTTCACCCAGGAGATCTGACTGTGCACAGGCAGCAAGCAGATTTTGTTGCAAGATTTTATTATTTTATTCTGTTTTATTTAAAAATTTTCACAATTGATTCTTGCTCTAACACTGTATTTAAATAGAATTTTGTTTTTAGTGAATATAACCCAGGGAATGTCATGGAGTCACTACTGCCACAGTGAATATTTTATTACAGCAGTTGAAATCTTCTGTTTTGATGAGGGACAGGGTACCATCATTTCAGTTCTGTGAAATGTCTCTGAGGATCATTACATTTCTAGCTTATTTAGTTTTTGAGACAGGCAAAGCATTAATGAATGTCAGGAACAAAACATGATCTGATACCATTTTAAGCACTTCACCAAAACAGTAAGCAAACTTTTCCAATCTGTCTGATGATTTCTGTGATTATGCAATAAAGCTAGCCTAGCTTTTGGACTGGTTCAGGGCCAAGGGGTAACTTGTCATCAAGTGGGGATCTTTTCATTTATCAGTTTATTTTTTTTGCCCTTCCCCAGAGACTGGCCAAATAAAATGTTTTCTTTGTGCCCTGTTCACCACTGGTGTTTTCATCAATTTCTCTCTGTCTCTGGGGCTGCAAGTGTCAGTCAGCTGCAATAAAGTGGCATTTTTGCACTTCAGTGTTTATTGAAAGCTCTCAGATATTTAGTGCCCAGTTCCCTGGACCTGTGCCTTGGGTAAGCCACGTGGGACATGTTCTCAAGAGCTGTGGTAGAAATGTGTGTGGCTGATCTGGAGACCATAGTAATAAAATACAGAGCAAAGAGTCATCTCCTGCCCACTGATAGGCAAGTTCAGCAAACTCTGTGTTTCTTGCTTGATATAAATTTTTGACCTTGACAATTCAGAGGACAGCTTGAAAATGTCCAAGTGAACTGTTAAGAATCAGTAGCCAAAACAACAGGAATCCTGGCTTTGTTGCTGATAGAAAAATGGCTTTCTTCACTTTCTTCATCACAGAAAATGGCAAAAAAAATTTTTTTTAATGCCTTAATTCCTTAAGCATCATGTTACTGCATCTGCTGCTTCTCCAGAACCTTTTGTGAAGCAGGCAAATTAGATCCTGCTCCTGCATCACAAGTACAGACACAGACATGCAACAGCTGAGAAGTCCTGCAATGGGGCAGTCCTACCACATGCTGGCTGCTAAGGTGAAGCTGAATTGCCCCAATCCCCGTTTGGGTTCTGAAGCAGGCAGTGTGTTGCAGGCTGAGAAGTTAGGCAGCTAATAAACAATAAGTAGTTTAAACAGAAATGGGGTGCAGAGGATCTTGAGGCTCTGTTCTTCACCTTTACTGTTTTACCATGTTAGGAATTAATGAATTCATTACCATTCGTCAGTGAGCCTCAGGCTAATTACTCTGAGCTTAGATACCCTCAAGGTAATTTTTTCCTTCCTTTTAAATCAGACCAATTTTGTAAATGTCAAGCAGTCTGGACTGAGAAATGACTAATTTTGTGTCATTTAAAATATTTTGGTAGCTATGATTGTATCTTTCTAACTGATGTGATCAGTTAGAAAACTTGAAAAAATTGGATGCTCTCTTCAATCTGGGCAAGGTAGTACTACAGAAACATTTAGCAATCCTTAAAGATTTCTGAAGCCAGAATGTTGTTAGGATCCTATAAAGTTTAAAGATGCGTGGTGTAATGAAAATAATGTAATAGCACAAAATTAAACAGGATACTTCATTTGCAGATTGTAATGTAGTTCTGTTTTGGGCACCCTGTGTGCAATGCCTGGACTGCCTTTGCAGGATGCATGTGCAGAACTCATCTGAAACTGCAATGTCAGCTGTGAAGTACCAGAAGGGCATTAAGTTCTGAAAAAGCAAGACCAGGATACAACAGAGCAGCTAAAACATTGTCTCTGGTAGAGAGAACATGATGTGCAATTTAATCAATAGTAGTTGATGTAAAATAAAGAAAACACCTACAATCTGTTTTAGACCCATATCTGTAGCTTTGATGAGGGAACAGAAGAAATCTTTGCAGAAAAGATTTTGTGGGGTACAATGGACAGTCTGGCTTTGGTTTTAAAAATGGCTTGAAAGTTCAGTTATCAAAATTAGTTCTCATAGCACAGTTTGGACTTTTTGGTGTGTGAAAGGGGAGAAGATGGGAAAGAAGGGAATGGCCAAGTGGGCGTGCAGCATTGTTTCAGACTGGTGGGGAAAGGGAGATTTATGGGATAGGTCTGCCTGGTTAGAAGACATTCTCCCTGCCCTGTAGATTCCAAGATGGCCAGCAATATAGAGAGGATTTAAATAATTACACTGAAATTGTGCTAGCTGAAAAGAAGGTCAAGGAAATTGAAATTTACTATTACTACCTGTAGCAGAAAAAATCTATTATCTGCAGGTGAATGCTGATGGGGTGGGAGTGAAATAGCTGCAAAGAACAAACTGAAGTGGACTCTCAGTAATTCTATCACTGAGTTATAGCTGATTCTTTCAGAATCCCCAGATATTCACTCTGCAGCATCCCCAAGGTAGGAACAGAGCAGTGTCCCATAAAAATTATGGTCCTAATCTCACCCTAATCTCACTTTATGGCAGATGAGAAAGGATCAGTAAAAAAACAAGTGGAACCCACCTGAAACCACCTAACAAACATTGCCGACTAACATTTTAACATTAGAGCAGTTATTAGGCAAGAAAATCATTATCTATCTTTGAGATCCTTGCAGTTCAAATAATTTTCTCAAATTAGTGATAAGATCTTTTGTCATGCTTCTGATCTTCACTCTCATTCTCAGACTACACTCAAGTTTGAGGCTTTTAGATTGACTAAATAACTGATGATCCACACTCATGTTCCAAGTTTGACACTGCTGATGTGCTTTGCAGGATAGAAGAGATTTTTCACCAGCTTCAGGTCATGGGACACCTGCTGCCATCCCTTAAGCAATAAACTGAAGATTTGTAACAGATGTTTTATAAGGAATTTTCATAATGTGTTGTTCTATGTTACCTTATATTCTTCCTCTCAAATCAAGATTTTTAAGCTGTTTTCTTTAAAGACAAGTGACAAGAGAATCAGTAAGTAAAGGTACAGAGACAGAGAGTTTGACAGCCTATGAAAACAATCCAGGATATGAATGGCAAAGCTGATTTGTAATTCTGATTTATATGTTGCAAAATAGTGAAAGTTTCTAGGAACAGTTGCATAATTTTTGAAGTTTCTTCTTTAAAAATAACCTTCCCCTGTGTTGTGAGTGAGCATCAGCAGCTGTGGCTCAAACTATGGCCAAGTATGAGGATGGGAATTTGAATTTTGTTTTTTGCTTTGAGTTCTCATTGTCTGTAAACACTGCGATTCTCGTGGCTTTCTGCTTTCTGTTTTCTGTGATTTCTAGATGGCTCCTGACCCTTCACTGGCTTGCTGCCCCTGTAATTCCTATCCCTGCTTTGATAATAAAATTCTGGTGAAGGCTTGCTTGAATTGTTTGTAGCTTTGCCACAGTAAGTGGTTATTTTGTCCATGATGCGCTAGTACGGGGTTTCTTTCCCCGTTCTTTCTGAATGTTTGTGCACCCATTGACACAGCTGGTGCTGAACACTTGCTGTAAATTTCTCTGCAGTCCCTGTGAGGAGTCTTGCTGATTTGGCTTGGTGGTGGCAAAGCAGGCACTGCCTGGTGTGGCTGTGTCCATCGCTTGGTGGCACTTCAGTGCTGGGGCTCCCTTTGAAGCTCATTACTGAGTGTGCTCTCCAGGGTGCAGAACTGACATCTTCATCACTCCAACTGTTGTCAAATAGGCTGATTAATCAATATGTCTGTATTAATTTCTATATCTCCTTGCTGTGTGCTAGCACAGTAAAAGCTCTGTAGGAGTTCATGAGAGTATAAGATTCGTTGTAGCTGTTCCCACAAACGTGCACTCTACTTCAAAGCTACTTGTTCAGGATTCTGTGAAGCTGTGAGTGTCCTAAATAAGCTATTATTAAAATGTCATCTGTCTAGAATCAGTTAAAAGCTCAAAGACATACTATAAATTCTCTTAATGTGATCAGGAGGATTGGATTAGACAGCTTTCCCAGCTGCATGCTGATAACACTTCTGCTGAAAGGACAGATGATCCAAACTAGCTGATATTTTGAAATCCAGAGGTACACAAACATCTTCTTGCAGAGGTTTTCATTCTGAATACTTTAAACTTTTTGTCTTGCACTCACAGTCCAGTTACTTTTCTTTTTTTTTTTGTCTTTCTGTGAAAAGCTGTTCCTTCTTCAGTCTTTTGCAGTTTGCCATAATGGCTGTGGCTTGATGCCAGCTGGGTACACAACCTGACTTGCTGTGAGACAAGACTGGGGACTCTTCCAAATAGCTGGCAACTGCAAATACCTGCAAAACAGAGACAGGCATCTTTGCTGCCAGCTGCCTCTGTCTTACAAAAATGCCATCTTGGGTCACATGCACAGAAGATAATTAATTAAAAAAAAAAAGCGTGGGTTTTTTGTTTGTTTGTTTGTTTTTTCTTTGTTTGTTTTAGCGGGGTTTTTGTTAAGTCAGCTGAACTAAAGAATCAAAATTTTTGCTGCTCATATAGGACTTAAGAGGAATACACATTATGGCTTTAGCTTCAGTTTTCAACAGATTCAAGGTATTTGTAGCGATCTTTATAAAAACAAGGTTATTTCTCTTACTTATGTTTGACAAGAAAAAAATTATGTGTAGATGCTTCACAATATAGATGTTCACATAAAAAATTTAGTCTTTGGAAGGGAGGGAAGAGTTTAAGATAAATATGCATAAATATAAATCAACCCTAATAGAAGGGAAATTTTGCTTATCACTATTTGATGGAGTGTATTAAGACAAAGAAATGTTTTCTAAGCACTGGAATGAATGAAATTCTGTTGCATTTAAAAGTAAATTAGAGTGTTTTAAAAGCTAAAAACCAAATCTGTTTATCATTTAATTATGTTTAAAAAAATATTTGAAACACTTCAAATGGTCTTTCCAGAGTAGGAGATGTTGTCTCATCATCTAATTGTCTGCTTCCTACTCCTCTGAAATCTAATCATCTCCCATCCTCTGGAAGGAATGACTTTAACCTATTGCCTAAGCTATTTGTATTAACAGAAAATATTTCACTGCTACTTTTACTTCTTCTTTGTTGTTCTGTTTTGTTTTGTCTATGAGTATTATTTGCAGGTAAGTCTAGGACAGGTCCTACATCTACAGTAGGAATCAAGGAGATACATAAGGGCAAATATATAGCCATACAGAGTGATGCAAAAATTATCAGTAGATTCAGGGGAATAATAAGCTAACTCTGTGGACAGGAATATTTAGTGCTGGTTATTGTACAAGGCTGATGCAGTTCTGAAACAGCAGCTCCACTTTATGTGCAGGCAAAAAGATTTAAAGGAAATATTGACTGAAATGTAGATGAGAAAATCTTCTGTTGCCATAGGACTGCATTGAATGAAGAGATCTCCATTTCAGAGGCTTATATGTCCGTCATCAACAGTATCACAATTAGGAAGTTCTAGGATGTCTTGAACATTGAACTCCAAGGATCCAGGAGGCTTTTTGCACCTTTACTCTGGGCTTGGACTTTGGATTCAGGTCTGTTTATTGAACTGGCCAACCCAAAGTTTTCTGAAGTCTGAAATGCAGAACCAAAGTGGCGTTAGGATTGTTTAATTTCGGCTGTTCTCTGTTGGTTGCTGTAGGTCTCTCTCAAAGGACTGTACAAGGTGATCTTCCTTGTAGATAAAAGTACAGGAATTGACAAAATGCTATCCCATCAATTTCAGTCAAGCGAAGTAACTTTCTGTTTAAAAATCTTCTCTTTCACCCTGAAGTATTACATTTCTGCTTACCCAGAAACTCACTATTATTGCTTGAAAGAGCAGAAGTATAATCCTCTGAGGTGCTGGTGTCTGAGGGGCCAGGAAGGCAATGAAAACTCCAATCAGTCAGTGTAGTACAAAAGCTCCCAGGCAGAGCTGCCTGGGGACTTGGCAGCAGCATGAGCGGCACTTGCTTTTATTGCACCATAGATTAAGGGATGGCACTGCGCTGCTCCTGCTGCAGGGTGGGGATGAGGATGAAAACTGGTACTGCAGAGGAGAGCCCTACTGAGCTGAATGAGGGGTATGAGTGTCCAAGGGGAGGGTAGTCTTTGCCAGTCTTGGCTCATATGTATTGTTCCATCTGTGAGGAAGTGTGGCAGACCTCAGTCACCAGCAGCAGTGAAATGTCACAAGCCAGAAGAGAGAGGGAAGTGTACAGTCAGAATAAAAATATTAACAAGTAGTGTTTCTTACCTCTGACTTCCTTTCTCCTGGGAAGAAAAAGTCAAATAACCCCTCAAAATCCTTTGCTGTTCTGCTGTGTGATTCCTGTTCCACTGCAGAGGTCAGAGAAGCCATGGTGGTGCAGCTGGATGAGAAGTGGGAGTTACAGGTAATCCTATTTGCACTCACTCTTCAGAGGATTTAACTTGCCAGGGTAGTCTGAGGTCTGGAGTGATCCTGTAGGACAGTAACACTGAAAGGAATAGTGCAGTCAGTGGAGAGGTGCTGAGCTGTGGTGAGCCACCCCTGTGCAGTGGCACTACGACACACAGAGACCCAGGAAGCTGCTGTCCTCCCTGGCACTGGGATCTACAGCTCACTGTGTGGTGCACACCCCCTTTGGAGACATCAGTGTCAAAGCCATATCCTGGTGGCTTTTCCATGCCCTCAGTGTGTGTCCTTGCATCACGTCTGTTGAGGATCCTTCAAATGATGCTGTAAGAGCAAGTACCACTTCTCCCAGGCTTCTGTGTTCTTGTCAAAGCAGGTGATGTGTGGTAGAGTGGTGTGACTTCTCAAGTGAAATGCAGCCTGTTGTTAATGAAAGGCCAGATATGGCTCTTCTCAGCCAAACCCTTCTTGGCAGTCCTATAAAGAATATGAGAAGCAGGCTCCAGAAATGTGGAATCTACCGTATGATGTATTTTTATTTGGTTGCTTACTTCTGAATTCACTCTAAAACTGGAGAAGGCCATTTTCTGACATTTTCAGCTGAGCAAACCTCAAGGTCCCTCTTAATTGTTCCTCTGGAAGGGTGCATAAAAACTTTGTACCTCTTGGTGCCAGAAGCCATGAATGATTCCTTTTCAGGAGCAGAACATTTCTCCTCCCAACACAGTTGGCTCAGCTCTATAGTGAATCCATAAGCTACATGGTTTAATTTGTTGAGGTGTTTTTTTTCCAGAAAACCCCACTTTATTTTATACCAGGCATGAAGAAGATGTAGAGGGATAATCTCTCTCTGTTCCCTTTTCACCTCTGAAAAGTGGTGTCATTCAGGATGAGATTCTCCACTTGGGAATCCTTCTTAGAGTTGCTTATGGAATCTGGCTTTTCTAATTCATCCAAGGATTATACATACTTTGTCAGTTTTCACTGAGCTGTTTTTGGTCTCAGTATAAATATACAATTCCTACTCATAAGGCAGCTTTAGTTGTGCCTATCACAGCAAAACTTAATTTGATTATGTGGCATAGTTTAACCTTTTAAGGGCATAACCTGACTTTGTATCAGGAAGACCTGCTCTAATTAAGCTAAGTCTTATGTGCTGTTTAAAAGACACAAGATTTTGGAAGTGCTTTACACTGCTTGCAAGAGAGGAGACAGCCAAGAGACTGTGCTAACAGATCTTGCTGAAAGAGGCCTTTGTAGGTGCAAATGAGGCTTGGATACCTCCAGCCCCACTGCTGCCTTAAATATGCCAGCAGTGGTGGGGCATGGAAGCCCTTCTCCATGCTGGTCTTGTAAGGGAGAGTTTGATGCTTTTTAACCATTCTACACCTAACATGCTCAGTGTGGCAATGGGGTTTTGTTTCTAAGCCTCCTGTAGACCTCAGAGCACAGGGAATTGTCCAGTCACGTCATAGCAACTTATTTGTAGCTGAATCAGAAATCCTATGCAAAAAATCTTATTTTTGGTAGTTATTCGGAAGACCTTGACATTTCCTGTGGGAGAAAAAGAGGTTTCTGTAAGCCTTCATAGATTTCTTCTTTTAATATTATTATTTGAGACAGTTCCACAGATAAAATCTTTTACGTACATTTTTCACAAATCTGTATGTGAGAGATAAATCAAGATAGAATCAAGATTATATGGAATGTTTCAGTACACTAGTGACACGTATTTCATTGCTAAACTTTGTGTGTAAAAGTTATTAGAAGTTTTAGAGTTAAGGTTAAAATAATAAAACAGGTATTGTTTTGCATTGATGATTTACATCAGATAAGTGATCTGCTGGTTAAGGCTGAAGTGGTGCTTGAATTTAAATCTTAAATTCTGGCATACATAACTTCTCTTTATATTTCATAGGGTCAAAGTGACACTTATATAGTCTCAACCTTTAATTTTATTTAAAGTAGTGATTGAAGAATAACTGTTCGTCCATCATTTCTTCTTCTAAACGTGGAAGAAGCTGTTTAGAAATTCTTCATAGTCTTTTGAAAATTCTGGCCACTTTAAAACACAATTTCTAATAGAATTTTCTGAACATGTGAAAAATGACATAGACTTTGTAGTTTTGATCAATCTGAATGCTTTGCTGTTGTTGGCTAGACAACATACTAATGGCAAAATAGATGTCAGAGCTTCTGATACATATATGCCTCTTCTCAGTGAAAAACTAATAGTTTGATGAGCTTCCTGCCTGTAAATGTGAGGTGTCATTTGCATAGGTTTCAAATTTTAATCTAAATATAAAGGACAGGACCTAACATGTTTTCAGCCTGAACTCCAAATCCAATTTATTGGCCCATTTTTATTTCACAAAGAAGATGATCATGATATGTATGTCAATATCAGATCCTCTTGGTTTAGCCTGTAGGTCCTTTGCTAAATGATTCTACAGAGTTATGTAATGCATTATGGCACAGTCCTAACCCAATGCAACACAAAAATTCCTAGAAAATACAGTGGAGCCTGATTTTCATACACTGTTCTTTGAGAGCTGTGTAAGAAAGAGCCTCAAAATATTATAGTTGATGCAAAATTAGAGAAATAGCCTTGCATTTCGTTTCCTGATTAAGTTTTCACCAATTTAGTTGCCACTTTTTAGTTTACTAAATTGTCAGGAATATGTTGATAACTCCTTTTAATAAGAAATGAGCAGAGGAAAAGTCTGGGTTTGCTTCACTAAATATTTCCTCATTTCTGGTTTTGGACTTAAATAAAGCAAACGTGGTATTTTCCTCTTTGTCATCTTCAGTGCAGCAAACGCAAAAGAGCTGAGATTAGGAAACCTATTATGTGATAAAAACTCCAGGAATTATCATTGGGTTTTCACTTCTGAATGCTCCCTTCTATTTCCTATGAACATTAACATGCTCAACAATTTGTGGCCCATTGAAAGTCTAGTATTTGATAGTTTAGACAGATACTTTCTTTTTCTGCAATGTGCAGTTTCTCTTCCTATACTAGAATCTTTAAATACTCAGTTGGCAATTCCTATTATAGCTGATTATTTGGACCCGGCAAATTGCCAAATAAAAGGTTTGTAAATTGTCTGCTTTATATTTGTGCAGTCCTCAAAGGACTGAAATTTGCTTTGGGGAAAAGCAAAGGACCAAGTAATAACATTTTCTTTTTTTTTTTTTNTAAATTCATGGCTTAGCAGTTGGCACCAAACTTTTAAGAAGGGACCATTTGTCTCCAGCCGACAAAATGAAGCTGTCCTGGAAAGGTGCAACAGAAGAAGTCAGTGCTGCTATTAATTACATAATAAATACATTTTTTTGCCTCTGTGAAAGGCAGAAATACTGTGAGCCACTTAATGCAAACTTAAAGCATGGGGACAATCCAAAGCCTAATTTTGTCAATGACGCCTGAGAAAGCTGACTGGAAACTGGAATTTCCATTCCCCAGGAGAGCTGAACATTTTTGAATTTTCTGTCATTCCACTTGGGAAAATTAGCATTCTGTAATATTATGGTGTAAGGGCATAGAAATATTTTGAGTTCATTATTGTTCGAATCGACAGCAATGCTCTTGTTTTTTCTGTTTAAATGTTTACCAAACCTAATCTCATGAAAATAATATTTTCAACAGCAAACAATTTTCTCAGGAAATGTCTTTGCTGTTTATTATCAGGGGATTGCGGGGACATCCCTCTGAGGGAAGGCCTTCATTTTCTGCCCATTCAATTTAACTACTTTTCTGCTCTTTCTGCTGACTATCCAAGCTGGAGCTCTGAGCTATTGGCTGTCCTTCTCCAGCAGCTGTTTCTGTAGTGTACAGGTCTAGTCAAGGAAAACAACGAATACATTTCCACTTTTCTTAGCACCATTGATGAGCAGTTTCTGTCTTCCTGAAATCACTCTCAGGCACGGGGGAGCTCTGAGGAGCTATGTGTGTCTCTGGTGCTTTTAGAATTTGAGATCAGGAAAACCCTTCTATTCCACTTTTTAATTCCTTTAACACATTCCTCAAAATACTTGCTGCTGCCTTATTTAATACAACTTTTTCAGACCTCCTTGTGGCAGATTTTATTTTTCACAGGGTTTAGCCTCTCTTGGCAGCCTGATTTGTATTTTGCATGCTTTTTCCGTCTGAGGATAACCCATGAGCAGTTACTGTGGTGCAAGGCTAAGGACAAGGCTGCTCTACAATAAGTGGTCTTGTTGAGTGGGAAGGGAGGGATCTGCAATGGCATTTGGGTGGAGGAAACAGTGCAGATGATGTATTTTTTTACAAGTAGCTCATTGTAGGCTAGGGAAGCGTGACAGCACAGGTTTGAAGGAATGTACCATACTCTTCTAGACATCACAAAAATAATAACAATTAGCTGAGGGGAAGCAGCTGGAGCAAGGCAGAATGGACACATTTTACTTCCCTGTGTTGAAAAGAAGTTCTGTGGAGTACAGCAGGTAAGAGATGTCGGGTGTAGCTTCAAGTGTTTGAGAGATGCAGTGTCACAGTATTAGTGTGAAAAGCAGAAAAGCTGTTGGCACTTTTGCAAGAAATGGAGGGGAAAAATATCGTCACCACTATTCAGCAATGCTAAAAAAAAGGTAAACAATTTTTGTGAAAGTGTGCTAAAGAGAAACACAGAGGAAAGTTTTGGTAAACAATCTGGTGCCAATATGTATCACATAGGAAGTAATTTTTCTAATGTAAATGAGGTCCTGTTTCATCATTTATTTCTCTGACCTTCACTTTTCTACGAACTTTTCAAACTCCATTTAAGATGAGGCTTCCAAAAAGAGGAAAGAGATGACTTCCAAAAATCTCTGCTAGCCTCATTTTTTCTTATTTTCTTCTAAAACCTATACTTGTGTGCCTTTTAGCTTAATGACCTTTTTGGACTGTTTAATTTGCCTGGTAAATGACCAGAAAGGAAAGTATCCTGGTCTTGCTAGAGTAGGAAGTGAGGTTGTTCAGTCCTGCTGCCTCAGAACATTATCTTGCTGGTTTTGAAGCCCATTTCTGGGGCTGTTGTGGTTGGAAGGACTCTTTCCAATGTCGTTGGCATTGTCCATAGTATTTCAAAGAGGGAGTTCTCAAAGGGCCATTTACCATGAAAATTAATCTTTTACTCTTCTGAGTATACATCACCTGATGTGTTTACTCTTTTCATGGCTGATGACTTTCTGACATCCCATATTCTACAAATATACTTCTTCCTACGTAGTTCCTCCATCTGACAACCTCACAGTTTATAGCAGAAAGTCTTGTTATTAGTCCCAAAGCTTCTGACCTTGTACACGCCTATTAAATTTCATCCCATTTCTATTACCCTTCCAGATAATCCAGCCCCTGCTATGTGAACCCCCAATCCTCCCTCCAGACATTTGGGTCTCAGGGAATTTATTTTTTCGATTTTATATTTTTGTGCCAGTCACTAATACCAGTATTAAGTGAGATTGGCCTCAACCCCAGTCTTCGAGGGGTTTTTCATTATTAACCTGCTTGAAGTTTAACAATTCCCTTCCTGCCACATGCTCCTCTAACAGGCTGTAGCTAAGGGGAGGGGAAGCTTGCCCTTAGCCCTGGCCCCTATGACCCCAAAAGCAGATGCCTTTGGGGCACAGGGCAGGCTGCTCTTTCCCTGAGCACCACTGTGGAAGCCTGTGGAGGAGAGGCTGCTGGAGCAGAGCTAACAGGTTCTCTGCCTCTGCAGCCAGAAGAGGCAGAGAGTCACAGACAACCTTTAGGGATGGCAGAGATATATACAGAAGGGCACCAAGAAAGGCCTTGGAGAATTTGCTTTGATCCAGAAAATGAGCAGGTATTTCTCAGCTGAAAGCCTGTGTGGGGGAAAGGGCCTGCACTGCAAGGGCACAGAGGTTGGGGGAAGAGATTAATTTGCAGTCCCACTTGCTTTCACTCTTTTACCCAGCAGAGAGAACAGATATTTCTTCTGTTAATAGTGTTTACTGTTCCAGCTGGCATCCTAACAAAACCGACTTTCTGAGATGCTGAGGTACTCAACTCATGCAATATATCTCAGCACTGAATCCTAAAACCTCATGTTGATTTGAGGTCTGCTAGAGTTACAAAAGAATTAAAAAATAAAGAAAAAATAGAAAGCTGAGAAATAACCTTCCTTTCACCAGATATAAGGCATTGTACTAAATCTGACTAAAGGTGTTTTAACAACACAGAACTTATATAGCCTTGCAGTGCCAAATGTGTGAGTTAATGGGTTGAATTTGGTAATTTATTAATGATTGCACACGTTTTGTCTTTTGGAAGAATAAATTACTCAGTATAACAATACACACTAATGGTACCCTTTTCTTTGTGGTCAGAAATGATGTAGAGAGACAATATGCTAAACACCATGTTTCATGGGCAATAATTGTTATGAGTAAAGTGTATTTTCTTTTGTTACAACACTCATGAACTTGTTAAAGTTGAGATACCATGCTGATGCCTGTGCTGATACTTAGCACTTTGCATGTTCACAGCCCTGTACAAACATTAATGAACCAATGTAAACAGTCATTTTCATAATGTGGCTTAATATAGTAAGGCATTGTGAACCTTGCTTTGCCTCTGTATGCACAAGGGATTGTAATTTACACCCCTTTCCATGCGCAATGAAAGCTGTACCCGTCATCTACCCTCTCACAATCATCCTTTTCCTGTGCAGTTCCCACTGAAGAGGGAGACAGGGCTCCAAAGAGCCTGGGCCATAATTTGTTTGGCTCTCTTCCAGCTTTCTAGATGGTGCCAATTTGCTCCAGGCTTCCTCTGTGCTTTATCATCGCAAATCCCTTTTTGAGGGGTGTTGTTTTCCCCACATCTGGAATTACCTCTCTCATTGCACTGCCAGGAATAAAAGCCCTGCATTTCAAAAGTGCATGTCTGCTACATTGTCTTGCAAGTTTGTCAGCAGGAAAGCACTGCCTGCCTTGTACCTTGTTTTGGTTGTTTTTTTGTTTTTTTTTTAATGTTACAGTATTAGTTACCCTTTTGCTTCAAGCTAGAAGTATGTGCATCTATTTTGGCAGCATGATCTCCAAGAGTTCTATTTGAGATATTAGGAAGTGTGCGTTCTTAGGACTTGAAAGAGCTGGAGCAAGTAAATTAGCAGGATAGAATGAAGTCAGGTGAAGTAGTGAAGGGCGCCAGATAGTTCAGGATTACAGCAGAAAGCATAATAAAAGCCAGATGTCCCAGTTATTGAAAGTGTACTTGGAGAGAGCTGAGAAGATACCAGCCTCCTACCTGCTGGTGCTAGCTCCCACAGCACTGACTACAAGCTGAAGTAATCTTTGTTAGTGGTATTTCTGTATGATACCCACCTGTGTGCAGGGAATTACCTTGGTAGCCAAACTGGCTGCAACCTCTGAAACCAGAGGGTTTATTGACTCTGTAGCAAGATCAGGCTCTTTTGCCTCCAGGAATGGTTAGCTTCTTGGCTGGAAAGGTTGAGGTGAAAGGTGTGTGTGGGTGTTAATGGTATTATGCTGTTAGTGGACTACAGAGTTCCATGCTGGCTAAAATGTGATTAATTGAGCAGTAATAATTCAAGTCTCTAACCTGCAGATTGTTGAGGGGAGACATGCACCTGACAGCTAATACAGTTAAGCATTTCCAGCTTAAAGGTGCATATCTCCTGTGCTTCTTGAGGAGCAAACAGGAATTGAATTATTCGTGTTACTCAGTGCATGTCTGGCTTTTAGATTCATGTGAAATGTTTGCTTAGCAAACACCTGTGTTCATACATTGCATCATAAATACTGCAAAATGAATTGTGATTTTTATATTCTTTGAATATGACTCTGACTCACAGCCACACAATAAGATGCACAACAGTTATGCTGTATTACTTGTTAATTTTATATTGGAGAATGATGGTTGAACCCAGTTATTTCAGGATATATACAAGATTTCTTTACTTAATAGCCTCCGTACCAGCAGGGGATTGTGCTCTGCTGGGCTAGACTTAGGCATGCCAAAATGATGTCTGTGAAGAGACTCCCGTTAATGCTACTTACCTTTATTGACTAAATGGACAAAAGTAGGTCTTTAATTTGTTTTATCTTCTAACTTTGGAAGCATCAACTTTAAGGAGTCTTGCTCATATTGATAGCTACAGCAATGAGCTCAAAAACTAAGTATGGAGTCAGACCAGAACTCCTACATAGCTCAGAGGTACAAAACCTGCAGTAAAACCTAAATTATTCTCTTTCTTGGGAAGAAGGGTAAAGAAAGACTCTGGATCTACTTGGATGAATAACCACTTTCAAAACAGATCTTAAGAAGTCGACAAAAAGCCTACAGCAAATTAAAACAGTATCTGTATTGTTGCAGTCAGGAAAAAGGATAAAATTAAATTGTGGCACTGGCTTAAATCTTGCAAAGTAGGTGAAATGTATAGTACGTTGTGTATAACAACTGTTGATCAGTCTTAAGAAACTGGCTGGTCAAGTCACTAGAAAAAAATGATTCTAGAATAACTTAAGTTGAAAGAGATCTCCAGGAGGTCATCTAGTACAGTTTAAAGCACATCTGATTAGATCAGGTTTCTGTGTCAGGGCTGTGTCCACTCACATCTCAACTACCTTCAAGGAGGGAGACCTGCAACTCCTCTAGGGAAGTTGTTTCAATATTTGACCACCTTGTCTTAAAAAAACTTGTCAACAAGACTGTATTGCAGTGGCTGGGGACAGATAACAAGAACTGTTTATGGAGTATGAGCCACCATTCCCAGGGATTTCCACCAGTCTGGAAATGAGTGACCAGTACGTACAGCTGTGTTCTGCTAAGCCATACTATGAACCACCACCACCAGTCACTAGTGACATGCTGACAAAAAAAGGCAAATGCATTCTTGAAAGTTACTGGCTCAGGAATTTCCAGAGATGGTTTTTAAATCTAGTTCAACTCCTGCTAGAGATGAAATTGAAGTGGAGCAGGTACAAAGCAGGGCTATGGAAATGATTGTTTATGGAGAATAGGGAGGAGTAAAAGAGTTTGGTTGTTCAGAGAAGTCAAATGAAGACTTTGAAAGGCATCTTATTGCTCTCTGTGACTTCATTACAACTAATAGGTATAATGGGAAAGAATAGATGAAGACTGTTAATTAGAAAAATGTTTTAAACAAGAATGTGATGAGGCCTTGGAGCAGCCTTCAGAAGGAGCAGTTGTAAAAACACATGAAACAGAAACAAAACCAAACTAACTTTGACGTGGGGGTCTGCAGGGGCAGCCTTTTGCTCAATACACCATTTGTGTTTTTCAGAGTAGACATTGTGCTCAGGAGTAATTTGCCTGGCGTTCCAGTACATCTGGCAGCATTTTGGTTGCTCCTGTCATGCCCTGTTATTTCCTGAGCACATGGACAGCAGTAACAGCGTGTCTGCAATTTGCTTGGCAGATCCCAGGTGCTCCCCTGTGCCTGCACCTTGCATGCATGTGGAAAGGCTGGACACATCATGGAAAGGTCATGGTGCAGGGAGCCCACATTAGGCCAGGGACTTTGCTGATGTTTCAATTGACTGGACATCATCTTTGTATGTGCATTTCTGCTGAGGAAATCCAAGATAAAAATATGTCAGCCCATAAGAGAGACATTTGTGAAAGAGAGGGAATGGTGTGTACTCTGGGTCCCCATGCATTCTAACTCAGAGTATTTTTCCATGGCTAAACAAAAACAGCCATTTCCTTAGAATAGTAGCTGATTATTTTTCAGTTGTATGTTTTATTTGTCATAATTTTATGCCCTTACAAGCAATTTAAGCCAAATTGTGAAGCTGAAAGTTTAGCTAGTGCTTTTAAATCCATTTAAGAGTTTTGTTTTGGATAGCCTGTTGGTGAAGCAAACTAAATTAAAGTGAGTTCCATCTGAAAGCTGGTTCTTGTATTTGTGTTTATGAAGTCATGACTTGAAATTCTCCATAGTTGCTGCCTTTCTATATTTTATATTTAACTTTAAACCTGTTATATATTTAGTGACCATAAATGGAATAGACTAATATGAGAGAATTGATGTAACAGATATTTCAATGGAAAACAACAGATTACTGTTAAATGTATGTGTAACAGTGAGAGGGCTTCTGCAGAATACAGAAATATCAATAAACAAATAGTAAGAGGCAAGGAATGACATTTGAGATCAAAATAAGGAAAATAATGGAAATATTTATGGATATAAATATATAATTTTCCATATTATATAAATATATCACATATATTTCCAAAATATATAAATTTCCATATTTATATATGGAAAAGATATTTAAGAGGAAAGTATTAGGAAAGTTATCAAAAGAATAGTTTCTACTCCAGTATTTAAAATTCAAAAAGAGAGAGCAGAAAATAGCCATGCTGATGAGAGATGGAGTGATGAATCGTTTGGAAAGGCATATGCTGCTAAAAAAGAAACAAAAGCTGCCTGTCAAAAAGGAGATGTCTGCCAGATAATCAGCTGATGTTTGCATCAAGGTCAGTCACCTGCAGTGTGTCTAAGTTTTTAGACCAAAAAAGTCTTTGAGCTAGATGATGCACAGGAGTATTTACACTGAATTCGTGGAGCTGCAGACTAAGAACCCCCACTGTGTTGGTTTAGATGAGATTTTTGCCTAGCAAAGCTCAGCGTTACTGTATTTTTTGTCACTGGGAGTTTTTATTAATGTCCAAACCTAAAAATAATGGAATATCTACTGCATTTCAAATGTTACCTTTTAGCACAAGGCCAGACTTTCCACCCTGCTGACCACTGAAATTCTGAGAATATTTGTTGGGATGAATGACTTTACCCAAAGCACAGATTCGATAAATCCATGCAAATTTGCCAGCTTCTGGAACAAAACTTTCATCAATTTCTTGTAGTGCATAACTGCATGTATGATCACAGCTATTATTGTGGCAGTTTCTAAGTAGTTTTTGTGCTGGTAACATGAATGAGTGTTTGGTGTTTGGAGAAAGGAGTGTTTTTGAAAATAAAATCTGGAGCTTTCGCATCGCCACACTGGGAAAAGCTGAAAGCAAGGTAATCAGCCATGCTGAAGCTTTCATGTACCAGCTTTCATCCTGACACCAATACCTTTCAGCATGAGGGAGAGAACTTGTTTATAGAGAAGAGATGCAGATTATTTAAAGCTAATCAACTGAGTTTGTGTATTCAGTGATAATTGTTGCAACCCACCTGAGAACTTACCCAGATTAAGTCAGATCTGTAAGAGAAATCAATGTATTACATAAAGATCTATTGGCAGGAGAAATTTCCCTGTACAGGTTTTTGAATCTACAAAAACTACAGTCTTTGGTTCAGCAATACTTAATGATTGTTTGAGTAAGAATTCCAGGATTTTGCCCCGTAACTTCAAGAAATGTTAGGGTTTTTAGAAAAGAAATGAAGTGCATTGTTATGGTAAGTGTTGGGGTATAATGAGAGTATACCAAGATCTACATTTTATTTAAAAACCATTTTTTATTTTTAATACTACTGATTCCAAGAATCATTAGCCTTTGATACAAGCCTTTTTTTACCTATTACTAATACTTGAATAACAGTTACTATTCACATTTTATGGATGAAGAGAATGATGTGATTGTTGTTCTTTGATAAGAAATAAAGTTCCGATTCATACCAGAACACTAACTTTGTGAATGCAAGTTCATTCAAATTTTTTTTTTAGAAACTACTCAAATCATGATTTTGTAAATATTATTTCTGAAAAATTATTTTAGAGATATAGCTCTAGAACTGAATTAAATGCCTTTGAGTTCAAAGAAATATGCTAAAACAATGCTTTGAGCACCAAAAACTGGATACAAATTTTGGGTACAACATGTTTTTTTACTAGGTCAGTGTGCAACATCTTTGAAGTTACACCTAAAATGCTTTTGAAAGCTGGAGCACTATTTTTAGGAAGTGAATAAAATTTTTTTGGCAATAGATTTTATTTATGTGTATTAAACTTAGATATAGCCAAGTAGATCAGTTATAGCACATATATAGTGTGGAGGGTCAGGGTGTGTGTGGGAAGCAGAAATACAGTCCTATCAGAGAAATAGTACATGCATTACAAAAGTATATACTAAAACAGAATTTAGCATTAAAATGTTTATATTTGTTGCCCAAAGAAATAAATCCTTTTATCTGAGTATAGGTGGAAGAAACCAGCTCATGGGATCGCTCCTGGGCTCAAAGGAGAGTGTTAGTTTTAATAAGAAATTTCTGGTAAAGCCCAAATATTGCAGATTTCTATTGGGATTACAATAGAAGACAGTAGGAATTTTGAAGGAGAACTGTAGGGATGCTCCTTACCCTTTTCAGGGGAAGTTTTTCTAGAGATATAGATTATCGTACAAACAGAAATGGTTCTCTTCCTTTTTGCCCCAGTGAGCATTGAGATTGTTGGTGTGAATATATATGTATATATATGTGAAAACCTGTAAGCTGGAGACCTTCCTTGGTGAGTTTAGAAATCTGTAGCTGTGCAGGTTTGCCATGCCTGTGCAAAATGTGAGTAATTTCCTACAAGTAACAAATGAATCACAGCCTGTTCACTGGAAACACATCCTTAGATCTTGTAGCCTCACTCAGCTATGCCAGATATTTATGTGATGAGTTAGCCATTTGATCAATCAATGGCTTCAAAAAGCAAACCAAGAGGAACACCTACAGTTTTTGTGTTGTTTTCCCCTTCCTTCCAAACCCAATAAAACCAAAACCTTTTCCTGAGGTTGGCAAAGGCTTTTCAACAGCTCTCTATAAGTCATTGAGAATATTATGTTTCTCTTTCCTGGAGAAAAATATGCATGGTAGGATTCAAGCCAGTAGTTTTAAGTGATCCTCAGGGGCATGGCACTGTAGGTGCAATCTTACTGTCGTCATATGAAGGCAGCCACTGTTGAATCAATGGAATTTTTGGAATGGGAAATTCTTGAGGCCAAATCCTGGCCTTGTTTCTGTGGTCAGCTTGAACCAGGACTTGTCCAGTGTGCAGGACTGGAGAACAGGACATGAAGTGCCATGAAAATGCAGGTCAGGGAAGGTGGCAAAGCCAAAACACATGCACTTAATTGCTTGTCCTGAGTTGGAGTAGATGCAGAAGTGCCAGTCAGCTTTTTTGTTGGAAAAGATGTGTAAAATTTGAAGAGTCTTGGTTCTTCTTTAAAGCAGTGCACCCTGGGTGAGAATTATTATTACAAGCAGCATGTAAGTAACAGACCTGTGCAAACACTGGAGCTGTCTCTTGGGAAAATTACATTTGTTCCCAGAGCTCACTTTAGTTGGAGAAGCTTTTCTTAGCTGCTTTTCCTTCCCTCCAACCAGTTTGCAAGTTCAGAATTTTCCAGATTCTTGAAGACTCAAGCAGTGCTTATCACTCCTGTTACCGGGGTGACAGACCTGTATGTCTGCCACCCAGAGCCTTCCCTGTCACTTGTTGGCACTTTTCTTGGGCTTTCCTGGGACTCACTCATGCAGGAGCCATGGCAGTGCAAGGTCTTGGGAAGATGTTTGCCCAGGTTTGGTGTTGGGGACAGACCTGTCCCGGGGCAGCAAGGCTGAACTCCTCAGGGCACATTTCTCTTTCTCATGCTAAAATGTGTTTCTGAATGCTAATTACCATTTACAAATATTTTAATGTCTGCTGAGGAACTTAGCTCAAGGGGAGAAAAAAATTTATGGTAATAGTTTCAAAATACCACAAAGGCCACATTTTTTAGCAAAGCATTTGGCTTGCTTTACATTAAACATGCCCTCAAGTTCCATATTTATTTTTAATATATTACTCCTACATCTTCTCATCTTCTCTTCCTCCACAGTGATTTTCCCTTGCTTAATAACATCCACTCAGCATTCCTTATCCTAAACAGAGCTGTCAATCTTAAAGTTTAAATTGGCATCATCCTTTCCCAGCCCCAGCTGCCCTTCGCTTTCTTCGAGTTTTTTTCAGTGTGATCAAAGTATAGTGCACTTGCACCCATATATTTTAAAATCTGTACTGGGTTTGTTTCTTTTGGATAGTACCCAGTCTATCACAATGGTCAAAATTGTTTCTGGCATCCATGAAGATAATTATAGCATGTCATAATGTTGTGAATAGTGTTTTGTATTAGTATCCTTACATCACGTGGGGAATTCAAGATGTGAAAAGTAACTGTTCCTGATAGTCAGGAATCTAAAGATTGTTTTTCTATACTCTCTAGCATGCTTGGTTAACAAACTTGGCTTAAAAGAAGAATATACCTATGAAACTTTTCTGGATTCATTTTGACTGCACACGAGACCTGTTTCAAATTTTGAGCTGAGATGAAATGCATTTAACAAAGGATATGGTGTGGTCAGTGGCAAAATTATTAGAATTTCTTGCCATTTTTAATGATGCACAGTTTCTTCTGCTTTCATCTCTGTATTTATTTATTTATTTTTCTTTCCAAAATAAATAATTTGGTTTTGACAAGTTTTATTCTTCAAATTTGTATTTTATTTTAAATCTTCAAATCAAAAGGCATCATTGCCATGGTGGATTATAAGATGATACTTTTAAATGAACTTGTCAGACTTCTCTGTTATGGAAACTGCCAGGACTCCAGTATGAATGCAGGATGGGTCTATGAATTTAGAATTTGGACATCATGTATATGTAGTAAAAGAATGAATTTGATATGGTATGGATTATGCATTTAAAAATTGTCATATTCATATATTTTTTTTTTTATTTAGGGGATAAATAACATGGATTTGGTGTAATAGTGTCAAAGATGCTGCATACCAAAGAGTATTCAGACAATTTCCTGCAAAACTGAGGTTGGAATGAGCAAGCTGTTAACTCTATTAACTTCAAACCTTTGTATCTCCAAGTACCACAATAATAGTATTTCTGCGACAAAAATAGTTCTTAATATTTTTTTTTCTTGAATTCTTGGGTTCACTCCATTCTTTCATCTAACTCTGCTATTCAAAAAAGGGATGATCATCAAGCCACCTAAATTGTATCCACACTCCTATGTGGTTCATTTTGCTGTGAAGTAACTCTCTGTTTGTTTGATTTGTTTTGCAGGTAAGTAGCACTTAGCACCCAATAGCCAACAAATTATGGTAAGTATATGTTGTAATTAGGAAAACTAAAATTGAATTCCTGTTTTTTTTTCTTTAAAGGAAGTAAACAAAGTAGGGGGTTAGTCATACAATAACATTGGTTTCTGATACTAGTCAGAATGTTTGCAGATGTTGTTGGGTTTACATTTTTCTCCTCGAAGTGTTATTCATCTGTTGCAGGAAGAAATAAATCTAAATATCAAGGCAATATTTCAAGGAAGTTCAGAAAACAATATTTACTTTAAACACAATAAACAAATGAGGGTTTCTTTTCTATTCTCAACTCCTTTCAGCTGTAGTAATCTTGGAAGCCGTTTTAACTAAATGAAAATCTCACACAAATGCTGTGTGTAAATGTTGGTGTCCCTATAACTATTTTACTACAGGATAACTAAGACTCTTCTGCTTATCCAGTCTTTGACTTAATGAAAATATTATTAACACTGAGTTATTATCTATCTAGTATAATTAATAGATCTCACTGTGCTTTCTAAAATAAGTCAGTGTAATCTTTCTTCCCCTTCAGCTGGGGAAATAATCTCAGAAATGGTGCAAGGAACCTCTGGAGATCATATAGTCCAAGCCAAGAGTGGTGAAGAGACCCTACTACAAGCATATGGTGAAAAGATATACCCTGGGTCACTATCAGGACTCTGACAGGGCTTGCCATCCTCTGTGGGTGCACAGTTGTTATAAAATAAATCTGTTTTTTCTAGTATACATCACTGCTCCCATTAATTTAAAGTCTTAATATGGTACTCAGTTGCTGCCCAAGCAAACTTTGAAATTCAAATGTTAATTTTTAGCTTTTTTAACTTCCCAGCCTCCCCAGAGGCAGTTGTTATACTGTTAATATACTGTGAAAGGTGTTACAGCTTTGCATTGCAGTGTTGGGATATTTAGAAGTGTACATGGCACATTTTTTCTTGTGGTAAGACTGATTACTCTCAGCACTTGACACTGATGCTGTTTGAGTATTTGATCCTCCTAGAAAGTGATTGTGTTTTCCTCCCTGTAGTTTTAATTTTGTAGAACATTTTTCTCGTTATTACTCAACTCCATAGAATTCTTATTTGGTGGGGGGAGGTTTTGTTTGTTTCTTTTTTATTTTTGTTTGGTTTTTTGTTTTGTTTTTTTTTTGTTTTGTTTTAGTTGGGATTTTTTTTAAATAACATTTTTCCTTTCTCCCCTTCACAGGTACTATTTTTTTGTCTCAGGACATTTTTATTTTCAATTCAGATTGTTCTCTTTCACTGATCACACAACTCACTCATCCTTAGTCATGGAGAATTTTTCTTTCAACCTTATTCTACAACACCTGTAAGTTTATGATCTAGTCTACATTTATTTTAAAAATCTAGTAATTCAGTTGTGTTTGTTATATCTGTGCCACTATTACCTTATCTTCTTTGACTATGCTTTCTCATTTTCCCATGGCATCCAGAAGTTTACTTGTGCTGCCTGCTTTCTGTCATCTTTTGTAAATTGTTCTGCCAGGGGGTTATTGCTCTGCATTAACTATCACTTTTCTCCCTGAGATTTTTTTTTTTAATGCATATTTGTACATGCACATACAAAAATGTGGTAGGTGTGAAGTCACATTTAAACACTGGCTGAAAGAGAAATAAAATATGTCCACTAAAACTGTCAAGACCCAAGTCTGAATGTACAGTTACATATTCTTTGCAGAGGTCAACTCTGAATTTCTTCTGCCCTTTGAGATGTCATTACCACCTTGTATCACCATTTTATCTCCCACATGCTAAGTTGATTCCCTTGTTATGTTCCCATAAATGTAATCTTTTGAAGGTGGGTTACAGGGCTGGTATATATAACTAGGAATTACAAATGGATGCTTTTCATTTGTGTTTTAATTTATTCTGTCTGCTCAGAAGTGAGGAGGTGAGTCTTACAGTTCTTCCTGGCAGACTCAGCTCATGATTCCACTTCAGGAAAGGATATCAAGAGGTAATTTCCTAGCTCTGGTGCCTCATGTTAGGCCTGGAATTCCAAAAATCTAAAAGGATCTGCTGAGCAGGATTTGGCTACCCCAATTCAAACCACTAGCAGGTTTCTTTTTGCTAAGAAAGTTACCTCTGAACAGCAGAAGTACAAAAAAACCCACCAAACCCTAGTCCTTGTGCTAATTGACTATTTATATTGTGGAGTTTTTTAATATACTTTTTACATAACTTTCATTATGTTCTCCTAAGATTGTCCTAGCATATTTTTCACCTTCCAGCAGAAGTGGACATATCACATATGCTAGTCATATTGCAAAAACAATGAGTCTTCTGGGTAAAGTGAGGACTGAAATGTATCACAAGACTGTCTGAAAAAATATGAGGCATCTCTTCAAAATAATATCCCTTATTCTTAAAGTGTCAAATACATTTTATGCAAATTTTCCACAGACTGGTTGTTTAGACTGAGATAAAATTAACGTTTTAAAATTTTCTCATGTGTAAGAAATTTCTTGTGTCTTCAGCAGTGTTTAATTTTATTGTGGCAAATGGTCTCAAAGGCAATGCCTTACATGCATGAAACTTCCTAGAGAAGTGACTGGTGAGTACACCTATGTAGTTTATGGCAATATTTCTAGAGGTAGTTTTTCTTATTTGCTTTTACCTGGGAGCTGCTATGCTGAAGCAGTTGAAAATAAGTTATTTCTTCAAAGAAACTGATGAAGATTTGTGCTCTATTTTTTTTTTCACCTGCTATTCTGGATGAGCCTATTTATTAAAAAGAGCCTTAACCAAAAGATCATCTTACATTATTCTGCTGACTGTGATTTGGGCTGGGCACTGTTCGGCATCTTCCCCAGACAGGCTTTTTGGCAGTATTGTCCTCATTCTGACAGTATATTCTGACAGTATTGTCCTCATTTCCACTGGCAGCAAGCTGCAGCCATGATCATTTATTTCACCATAAAATTTCAGGCACTATTTCTTTGCTGTTTTTTCTTTGGTACCTCTTTTGCTCTTGTACTCTTAATTTTGAAGCAACACAAAAAAATCTGGTCATAAAATATGCCTCACATTTTCCTAAGAATATCCTCAGCATTGTAAAATGTTCTATAATATCCCAAACACCACTTGAAATAGTGGTACTCTTCCCTTCGTCTCAGCAGTTATACAGTACCTCCCTTTTATAGGCAGTCAAGATGAGCTCTTCTATTGACATTAGATGATAGGGATTCACTCTCATAGAGCATCAAAAACCATGAGCAATAGAAATAATTACACTGGAACCAATGCATCTATCTAAGTAAAGCAGTTAGATAAGGCATTTATTAAAATAATAATAAAATATCAGTTCATCTGTTTGACACCATCTTAACCTGCGCCTGTCATATGCCCCATTTCATAACTCTTTCCTTACTGAAATTCCATCAGTGAAGGAAAGAATAAGAACAGTGGCTGTCTGAGAGATGTGTCTGAGACTTTCAGTCCTCAATGAGTTACCCTGACACATTTGTGTCTTGTGGCACTTCTGCATATTTTATACTAACTGCCTAATTGGAATACGTAAGAAGAAAATGTAGGTGCTGTCTTGAAAATGTGAAAGGTATGCTCCCACTTTCACTAGGCTTTCTGAAAGCTTTGCAAAAGGGATGAGAGCAAAAGGGATGTTTCATATAGCAAGAAGACAAGGCACTAATTTCTTCCACTCGAAAATGTAAAATCTTTATTTTGTGTCAGAGGATAACAATCTGAGTTTTTAACTTACAAAAAAAAAACATGGAAGGAATTGACTGAAGATTTTGTAGTTCACTAGCTGTTGAAATGTAACAGGTAATTGATGCTGTTTTGGTTTTTTCCTACTATTGCTTTAACATCCTTTAAAACAAACGCCTTTTAAAAGTTTTTTAAATGTTAAAACTTGCATCAAGCAGGAAATAGGTTGATTGGTTTCTTGAGAGTGAAAGGGTCTCAGTCTGATGTTTAAATTTCCCAGTTTCCAGGGTGAAGGAGTGTTTATAGAACAGCACAAGGGGCAATTTCATTGCTCTGTTTTGTCAGTGTGCCTCAGGAGGAAGATCTGAGGGACCACATCTGGGTTTACAAGAGGATGTGCCCCTTTTTGGGATTTTCATCCTTTTTCCTGTCTGCGGGCCCTTTCCACAGTGTTACAAATTAACACTAACTTCTGTGGTGGCTTTGATGATGTTGGGTGCCTGCCTGCAGTCTGGGTTGACACTGCCAAGATAATGTCCCTGAGCAATCAGGTGCTGATAAATCGTAGTGATGATCAAAATGGTTTTTTGGGACAAATTCACAGTATTAACTTATGGAGAAATTTCTGTTCCCTGTTACAATTTTTTTTCTAAGCTTTTATTTTCTTCTGTGTAATGCTTTCAAGAGCAACACCCATTTTGCTAATATGACTTTGAATATGACTTGAAAAGCTACAAAATATAAGCAACTTAAGTGATGTTTATGCCCCACTTAGAGCAAGGGGGTTGCCTGAGCCCTGGTACTGCTGCTGTGTTGGTCCTCTCCTCTACATCCAGATTGTCCTGAATGTGGGCAAGAGTAGGATCTCATCCTTCAGCTGATCAGGGCAATCTGGTTGTGAGCAGGGAAGTTGGTGTCCCTGGTATGCTGGCTGTGCCTGGGGTTCCATGCTCTGTAATTCAGTGAGTGACTAATATGAAAATTTGGCATATTTTTCGACAATAAAAATCACAGGATCTTGTAAAGAGTGTAACAAGCCAGTTTCACTGGAAGTGTGCCTACTGAGAAAAATGGCTCTGGGGTCAATGGCAAATAAACCTTCCCTCCTCTTCTTACATGTGGTCCTTAATTCTAGGAAAAATCAGAGCAGCTAGTTGTGTTGGGACGTTGTTGCTGTGTCTTAGCCTTATGTGTACTTTCTTCGTGTGTCTTAGCCTTATGTGTACTTTGGAGAATGAAGATTTCTGTGAGTTTTAGCAATATTCTGTTCCAGGCACTGTGCAAAGCTTCAGCAAAGCTCTCCATGTACCAGCTGGGCATATCTGAGTAACAACATGATGATTGAGCTCATGAAGTTGGTGAATGAAGTTCAGTGTTACTGAAGGCTGAGGTGAGAGGTCATGAAGTGGCTGTTGAGACAAGTATAAACCAGTGTGGCAGCATTAGGGGGGCTGTGGTGAATGAGAGAGAAAAACTGACTGGAAAAGACAAGGGTAAAGGAACAGAGATGAGTGCCCTGGAAAAAACATTCATAATCCATAACAGAGTCCAACAAAGTTTTTTAATTAGTAACACTGAAGATGAATTAGAGAATTGCTGCTGGACCACTATTATTCACATATGTGGTGAAGTTTGTAAAGATTCAATTTCAGCAGTAATAGTTTCCTCTTATAAATAACAATCTCAAGCTGCTACACAAAGGAGGTTGCTGTTATTACCCTATTTCTGTGGAGGGAAAGAGAGATGCTGGAGGGGTGAAATTACTTGTTTGAAGTCAGCTGATCCAAACAGATTGAGCAGCAATTCCCAGTCTCCCTAAAGTATCAGAGCAGTGCTCAGTGTGTGCGGTATATATAAACCAACAAACACCAGTTTGTGACTCTGTGGCACGGGATGGGAGTGCTCACCCAGCCTCTGGGGGCTGCCTCCTCAGCCTGAATAGTACCTGGATCTGGGATAGGGAGGGAGAAAATTGGGGGTGGACTTGACCTTCTCCCAGAAGTGCCCAAGGTTATCCAGTTGCTACCAAAAGCTATGTGCAGTCACGCAAAATTTAGGTATAATCTAAGTGTATGGTTTGAGTGGTTTATGTGAGCTACTGTGGGAGCCAAATTTTGTTGAGTGGCAATACTGTCAGCAAGTTGTCCCTCAGTATTTTGTGGGTGTTAGTCAGTTCATTTTGTGTTCTTTGATAGTGCTTATTATCTAAATTATTTTGAGTGGTTTGTGTCAGTTCAGTAAATACTGGTTATGATTTAAAAAGCATTTTCACAGGTGCTTTACTACATTTGTATTCAAGAGGCATATGCTCCTTTTGCATACATCATATGGATATGCAGTCACCGTCAGCAGATATTTCACCCACATATGGGTGGATTTCAGTATGATGAAGTAGAGACTTCTCTGTCAGAGAAAACCATTGTCACTCCCAAATTCTTTGGTCTTGTCGTTAGGTTCCGAAATGTGCAAATTACTTCCAGGCATACAACATCTCCAGAAAGCATTTGTAACTTTGCATGAGGAACCTCATCCAAGGGTTTCCTTCTGTCAAAGCTGCTGGAAACGAGATAGGTGTGTGTCACTTGCCAGAGAAGCCTCTGGCTCTAGCTCACGCTCCTCGGGCAGAGCTGAGACTCAGGCTGTATTCATGGCATGGTGCTAGGTTATGCATTAGTTACCAGATCCACTGTCACACCTTCGGGATGCTTGTCTTCCAGACTTCGCGGGAGCTCCAGCCACTTCAGGGTGGGCGTGGGAAGGGTGAAGTGAAGCACGGACGTGGAGAAGGCAGCTTTGCAGGTTGTCCTGGCAGCCCCTTTGGGCTGTGTCTCAGTGCCGTTCTCCCTGGCTCGCAGCAGATGGCAATGATGTGCCGGGAACGCCGCCTCGGCCCCGCTTTCAGCGCAGGCAGCGCTGCTGCCCCAGCCACGATGGCTGCGCCAGGTTCCCGAGGATGGATTGCATCCCAGTTATTACCATGAATCATTTTCACTACTGCTTTTTTTTTTTTTTTTCCCTTCCCTTTTCAGATTAATTTTTTCCCCTTCCCTGTAAGGTACCTATGCTGCTCTGATAGCACGGTCTTGCTCTGTGTCGCCGACGCGTGATGCTATTGTTAACCACTTCCACAGATGTCATCGGTTCTGTGTGATCTGTAGACCTTTTATGAAATGCATGCCGTGAGAAAGAGGGCGGGCTACATGGTTTAATGGCCCCTTCCAGACCTTAAATATTATAAATCTCGTCTCTATGGTAGGTGAAAAGATGACAAGGACTTCCTACAATACGGAGGAAGAAAAGGAGGTGAAATTTTTAACTGAAACTTCCAAATGTATTTCTTCTAATTCCACAACCTCAGCGTCAACCGCTTTAGGTAACAGGAATTTAAATTACCTTTTATAACTTGCCAAGGACAAATGATATTTATGTGTGATATTTACTACCTTAGTGATACCATTAACAAGCTGCTCTTGGAAATGATTTCTAATGCCTAGTTTCTATGTAAATCTCCAAAAATACCTGAATTTTGGAGATGCTGGGGTTTTCTGGCTACCACTTAACTATGTGAAAATTGGACTACATTTGGTAAGAATTATCTGTAAACCAAAGTGTCCATTCTTTGGACAGACTAACCAGTAAAAAAAACCCACCATAAAATGATAATAATAATAACAACAACAAAAACAACAACAAATTATAAATAGATAAATAGTTAACATTGCATACAGTGACAGAAGGTTTTGTCGATGAAAGTATTGCCCCCTTGCATTGCTGTCCATCTGGTTTTTTGGGCTTTTCTGTACATTCAATCAGCATAATGCCCAAGTGAATAATTTATATAAAATCAGCATTAGAGATTTTCTGGATTCTAATACCTGATTTAATAGTTATGTGCTGATCCTCTAAAAGATATTTATGGACACAGTGTATGTATGCACTGCTGCATGGAGAAGTATTTTTTACTCCATTGGCTGTTAGGATATTTATCAAGGCTGAGGGGTTTTTTTGTTGATTTTTTTTTTTTTTTTTTTTTTTTTTTTTTTTTTTTTTTTTTTTGTCTTTTT
>VXBB01005867.1:171035-183883 GCA_013399915.1 Illadopsis cleaveri
TCTTGAATGCTAGCCCCAAGCGAGACTCTTTATATTTGCAAATTTTAATTTAAGTCAGAGGAGAAAACTGTGGCAAAACATTAAAGTTACTTTAATCTACTGTGTTTAGGTGGTTTTTTTTTGTTTTTTTTTTGTTTTGTTTTTTTTTTTTTTGTGGTGTGGTTTTTTGTTGTCTAACTCTCATTATTTGAACCCATTAACTAAATGACCAAGTGGCTCCAGCTCTCAGTTTATGAGCTAGATGATGGATGTTGCAATTATTCTGAAATAAAGTGTTATTTTTTTATAAGTTAAGAACTGGTGCTTTGTAAGTGAAAACATTAATGTTGCTGAACATTAGGAGTATGTTAATGGAACCAGAAGGAAGGTCTACAGAAATTCTAAGAAGGACTTTTGAGGCTTTCTGAAAGATCTTATGGAATAGAGCCCATTGACAGTCCCATGTTCACTCCCCGCAGAGATCACTGGGTCCTCCTGGACACTTAAGGCAGCTTTTAGACTTGTGGGAAAAGCATGATTTAACTCAGGTTATTATCTCAGTCCAGTAAATTTAGCTGAAGGAAAGCTTCTCTGCAGGGGTGGATTTTGTGGTATGAGTCTACTTTTATTTCATTTAAAGATCATGGTCTTCCTTTAACCTCTTCAGAAGAATGAACAAATCTGGTTTGCTTCCCCCTTAAATTTCTCTAGATTTCTTCATGTGTTCAATGTGCAAATTAACATGAATGCAGACTAAGCAAGAAAAACATTTTTAAAAGACTCTCCAAGAAATACAGCATACTGAGTAAGCACTTGCTTGCTGCCAATAGAGCAAGGCATGATAATGGAGACCATGTATAAGGCCCTAGAATAATGTTGAAGAACGTGAATAAAATTACAACCCAGGTTGCCTCACAAAAGTACAAATTCATGGCCAGTCCTACAGGACCATGTTAGAAATTGAATTATAATTTATATCTACATAATTTGAATAGTCAGTGTGGTTGCCATCCAGTATTTTATTAATTTTTTGTGTGTGGTTTTTTTAAACAAAAGCCCAATGTGACAATTTTGTTATGGTGGATGACCACAAGTTGAATGAAATGGCAGGAATGATCCTTCAGAGAATCTGTTTTCGTTCACATGGCAAACTTGTGAAACCCAAAAGACACACTGTGCCTTGCCTGCTTCCCAAAATCAACAGAATTGTGTTAGTTTAGACTGTAGATTGTTGTGGGGTTTTTTTTAGAGAAGATGTAACCTCCCTGCCTTGCTTTCAAGAAGGAAATAGAATGGAGCATTATTTGTTCAAGAAAGCAGCAGTCAGTTTAAACAATTTCTTGCAGTGATACCTTTGCTTGCTGCTCCTTAGAGCTATATAAATCCATTGAGGAAAACAATAAAAAGTGACAAGTGGGCTCTGATGATCACACTTCAAATGAAGAGAAGGAGAGCAAGCAGGAGGAACAGTAATACCAGAAAGATATTTCCTCTGTTAACCTTTGTATGGGCAAGAAGTAGACTCATCCCTCCTTCACCTGAAAGTTTGTGGTCACAGCTGCTGCCTTGAGTGCCAGGGTGAAAACACAGGTGGCTTCCCTTGGCACATGCAGGTAGCTCAAAAGGTTACTTCTGACCATGAAGAGAGCACATAGGCTGCTGGCTGGCAGGCCATGGTGGGCTGTTTTCATACAGCCCTGTGACACTGCTGTCAGTGTCACAGCAGTTTCTTCTTATTTTAGACTGCTCAAAGGGCTTACATTTTGGATTTGCTAGTTGCATTGATATCCTAAAATTGAAACCATATACAGTTATGCCTTGTTAATATTTGGTGTGGTAATTTCTGTTTTGCTTTATACACTTCTAATTCAGCACAGGAATACTGCATTCAGCTAAAAGTTTGTTGATTCCATATGAGCAAAGAAATGCAAACCAAACTAACTCCTTTAGAGTATTGGTCTCTTGTATTTCAAATACCACGATTTGAAATCACTAACTACTTGTGGCAAGCCTCTGAATACAGATGCATATAATGGAAGTCATTTTTTTAAGTAAAAAGCAGATCTGTGATCTCTGTTATAGACTGTCCACAAAATATCAGGGACTAGTTTAGCTTTATGTTGATGTTAATGGGGCAAGACCTTTGCCTTAAAAAGAGACCAACTGGATATGTCATTGAAAATATGGAGATAACCTTAGAGTGAACCATTTATTTTGGATAAATAACACAGAATCATAGGATGTGCTGAGTTGGAAGGGACCCACAAGGGTCATTGAGTTCAACTCCTGATCCTGTGCAGGACACCCCAAGAGTCACACCAAGGGCCTGAGAGCATTGTCCAAACCCTTCTTGAGNCTGTATGTAACCCTTTGTGCCTGACCTGTGAGCCAGTTGCTCACCCATCACGTGATGTGTTTATCCAGCTGAATGTTGGACATTTTTTTCCAGAAGGATACTATGAGAGACAGTATCCAAGGCTTTACAGAACTCCAAAAAGATTACATCAGCTGACTTCCCTTCGTCAACTAGGTGGGTCACTTTGTCATAAAAGGGAATCAGGTTTGATAAGCAGGACTTTGCTCTCATGAAGGCATGCTGGCTGTGACTGATGATGGTTGTCTTTCAGGTGTTTTTCAATACCTCCCAAAATTATCTCCATAACTTTACCAGGCACTTAAGTGAGACTGACGAATTTTAGTAGTTTCCAGCATCCTCCTTCTTGAAAATCAGGACAAATGTCAGCCAGCTTCCAGTCAGCTGGACCTCTCTGGATTCCCAAAAAATCATCAAGACCACCCAAAAACCATTGAGAGAGGTTTTACAATTATATCAACCAGCTCTTTGAGGATTCTTGGATNAAATTATCTCCATAACTTTACCAGGCACTTAAGTGAGATTGACAAATTTTAGTAGTTTCCAGCGTCCTCCTTCTTGAAAATCAGGACAAATGTCAGCCAGCTTCCAGTCAGCTGGACCTCTCTGGATTCCCAAAAAATCATCAAGACCACTCAAAAACCATCGAGAGAGGTTTTACAATGATGTCAACCAGCTCTTTGAGGATTCTTGGATGAATCCCATCAGGCTGCATAGATTTGCAGGGATCCAGCTGGAGCAGAAAATTTATGTGCTGGTGAACTTGGTCAATGGCAATAGCCCTAGAGCCATCTTGACATCATGGAAACAGGTCCTCCTGAAACAAAAAATAAATTTATTTTGCTGTTCTTCCACCAGAATAACTTCGACCTCATTAAAATTTTTACTTTGGCAGTCTCAGCGTGGTGGGATTGTAACTCAGCTTAGAGGTGTTAGCTGCTAGACCTCAAAGGGAAATCCTTGATCCTCTGAGCCTTCTAGATCTGCTAGAAAAACTCCTCCTGGATACAAATGTGGGATTACAGAGCAAGCATCACTGACCTTCACTGTGGATTCTGCCAGCATCCCAGCAGCAGTGATCTTTGTCACAGCCACAATAGTGGTCCTTGTCACATCCAGCGCTTTTTGTCACAGGGCTGTGAAATAATCGTGGCAGCTGCAGCATTGGCCAGGTCCATCAAGGCCAAGCCTGCATGTGGACAGGGAGCACAAGCTCTGCCTCCTGCTGGTAACCCCAATGCAGTATGAGATCTAAAGTCATCACCTGCTACATCACTGTTGTGGTTTGAACATAACGCCAGGTACTGAGACCCAGATCAGCACCTTTGGCAGGAGAGATGAAACCAGGAGAGAGGGCAGCTCTGCCTCCATGGGCACTGTGAGTCTGACCTGTGAGGAAATGACCTAGAGATTCAAAACTTGTTACTAGGGGACATTGTAGCAGTGTAATGGATTTGAAACATGGAAAAAAGTTTGCCCTGCTGTTTTGTTCCCTCATGTGTATATACTACTTTTCAATCCAAAGCTTACCCTAACTTACCTGTGGCATTACTGGAGCCCCTTTGTGCTTCTTCTTTATATTTATACAACCTCTGTGCTTCATACTTCCCAACTTCTTTCCGGCTCTGGCTAGGTAAGGGGATATCAAGGGACAGCTATTAGACTTCCTAGTATTATCCAGGTACACTGTTTTTGATTCTGAATCCCACTCTTAATTTATTTCAATTTTGAGAAACTCAAGGATGCAAAACTGGGTAAAACACATTTATGAATTCATGTACCCAATGCTATGTCCCCTTTACAATTTGCAGCTTTCCTGCTCCCAAAGGACTCATTATAAAGACTGTTAAAAAGGCACTTGATGGCTTGCTAAAATCTTAGAGCTTTAGGTCATAACTTAAAATGTAAAAAACCGTATTGCTAAGTACAAAAGGCAGTCCATTTCTAATGTCATTGGTAATTTCCTTAACTGACTATGGCCAAGATTTATAAATCTCAAAAGTAAATGTCCTTAGTGTGTGCCTGCATTGGATAGTTTATAGGGGTTGTGCAGCTAAATGTGTTTGCCTGGCAGTGTCCTGCTTTTACCTGTACTTCTCTCAATATTGCAGTGCAGTGCTGAATATTAGAAAGCATCTCTGAAGTATTAGCAGCCGTTGTGGGGCAGCCACATTAGCCACAGATTTCACTGCCTGGAAATGAACAAAAAAAATGTAATCCTCTTGATAACAGCCACTCAAGTGGCTTCTTTATCTGACTGAAAAACATCTTTCTGCTTGATTCTGAGCTAGTATTTCTGTATTTCTTTACCAAAAAAGATTCAAAGTACTTCTATTTCGTCCTTGAAAGTGTTATTTTAGAAAATTGTATAGAATACTAGCGAGAGGTATATACTGTAATTACTATGGAGAAGTGAATCAATTTTTTTCCCCCTGTATATATTAAAATCTTATTTACTGGGGAATTCTTGTGATTCTTCTTCCAAAGGATATTTTCAGGTTGAACTTCCTCTTTTTCCTTATGTGAGAGGCAGCCAATGCTGCTGTGTATGTTCAAGCTGATCTGAATGAATCCTGTGTTCCCTGGCAACAACTTCCCATTTCTTTCCTTATCTTTTTGAGGTGCTATGAGGGTTTGATCTGAGGCACCATTAGTAGAATAGACATAATGATTGTATCAGCTGATTAGAGGCATCTAATGTGGTTTCTGGACATCAGTTACTGCTCAGTAATAGGAATAGTTCAAGGGAATTCTTCGTGAGGCTTATAGTTACTAAGAAGTTAGAAATCTGCAATTTTGCTTACAGCACCTAGGCAATTTTTCCATGTCCTAATTGTAGTGTGAAGGGTCCCTGGTGGAAAGGTAGCTCATCTTCCAGTCCAGGTTTACCCCTGTCTTTGGTGCAAGTCACACAACTTCCAAGGTATTGGGTACTCTGTGGGCAGTTACATTGCCCCAGGCTCAAACTGGGGCTCTCCCCGCTCACATTACATTTGTCTTCCTTTGCCAGACCTGTGAGCTGGTGGCTCGTGCCATGACTTAAGGATTGTACAGTATGTGGGTGTGGTTGTTGGAGCTATGTATCAGTGTGGCAAGTTCAACACATGGTGGTTTCAAACTTCTTCACAGCAATACTAGGATTTTCCCCACTTTAGTTTGCTTTTTTTTTTCTTTCCGGGGAGCTATATTAATTACCAAGTTATTTCTTTTTAATTATTTTTTTTAAAATTTGATGATGCTACTTTATTTTATTGCATCTATTTGACTCTTGTCAGAACCACTTTTGAATAACAACAACATAATTTAGTAGAGGGTATCAGCTCAGCTGTTCTATGAATGCTTTATTTTAAAGGGCCGCTCTTGGCATGCAGTGAATATTTAATCATTGCCTTTATTTTCTGCTCTCATTTTCAATTCAATTTTCAGTTTATAGGTTTTAATTATGTAAAAAATAAAAAGATATGCTCTTTTTTTTCTTTCTATTTAGTTTTCCTAAGACAGTCTAATTTGAATTTGTCACTGAAACCTGCCTTTTACTATATTCAAGTTGGTTTTACAGTCCTTTCAAAGCCTCAGGATTTATATTATATATAGTATTTTTGGATCTAGAAAAGTACTGGGTCAAACCTTGATGCTGTTTAATTCAATAGATCTTTTGCCATTAACATTCGTAATGCTAGGATTTGCACATTTGTTTTTAGATAGGTTAGTAAATTCACAATAATGCAGGATTTTTATTGCAAATGATGTCATATTCGTACTTGCGATTACTTAAGGCAGCCTTTTTGTAGCCCTGGTTCGTGCCTGAGATGTTTTGGTTTTCTGGGATTCCTTTCCCAGGGAATTTTCTGTAAACAAGATATATGTTTTGTTAACAGCAAAATTGTTTATACATTTCTTTCCCTAGGAGGGACTTCTTCTTGATGTCCCTCTGGTCTGACCAATGTGATTGAAGAAGTTTGTCTTTGTTTCACCAATTGAATTGGTCTGTATAGAATAGTATAAAAAGAGAAACACATCTCAAAAATAAAAAAGTCATTTTCAACCTTCCTAAGTTGGGTCTTTGTGTCATTGTGGTGTACAACAGCGTCAATGGTTAATTTATTGATTTCTAGCAAATAAAATTACTTGCTTTAACAACTTAGAAATTGCAAATTCTGTTGGACACAATGTAGGTTTACAATGTGTTTTTAATACTTGTCATCTCCTGTAAGTAGTTGGTAAAATGTATAAATAACATGAGTAGTAAAAGGATACTTCAGAGTTTTTCTATTAACTATTTTAAGAGCTGTCTTTTCTCTCTTTTGTTTCATTAGTTACAGTTATGATTTTCCTGAGAACTCCTTAAGTTGTTGAATCAATAACATATGTGGGTTTGGGGTTTCTTTTTCAGAAAGAAAAAAGTTCCTCTGGAAGCAGATAAGGCGTTTAAGTTCAACTAACCTTTTGTTCTGCAGTATGCTGGATCCTCACAGCATCAGGTTCACAGTGGCATTTAGCCCTGTTGTGACCTTGTTAAATGTACAGGTAACAAATCAATAGCCTGAGATAGTAACATTTTCTATCTAATTCCTGCTACTTCAACAGTGAAATCCTACAGTTATGTCAGTTATGTTTTGGAAATATCATTCAGCTTTGGTATTTTCACCTATTAATGTGCTGAGACAACATTGGGTTTCCTTCAGTTACGGTGTTGCAGAATGATCTGATGATTCCAACAACAACAACAGCAACAAAAAGATTATTCAAAGTCATATGAAACCAGTGTCATTATACAGGCTGTAACACACACTCCCTGAGTCATGGGTTTTTAACTCCTGTCTGTTGTGGTCTGATGGGAGCAGTTTTGTTTCTGTCATGCAGCTGCCATTAAACCCTTGCTCTTCAGAAAGTTTTCTCCCAGACTTTTTTGTTATGCAAAAACCCAGGAGAGGGATTGGGGCATCCTTTCTAAGACTGTGAAGTAAACACAAGTGTGCAATCTCGAGTAAATAAAGTCCCAAAGAATTGGGATGGTACCTCTGTTGTCTAATTAATTTAATTTTACCTGCTTTAGCAAAGTTTAACGTGGTGAATATTCCAGTTCAGGATTGGGCTGTGTGAAAAGTAACATTCCCATCTGTTTGACTACAGCTTGAACTTTGGAAGATGGACAGTTGTCTTGTCATGTGTAAGCTTTTCCTTTTTCGTGAACCGTAGTGTGATTCTGCCTGGCCCTTTGAGTTAATTCATGGTATACTACTCTCCCTGTTCCTGTATGCAGGTGTGGAGCCATGACTTTATGCTACCTTCACATCTAAGGGACTAATGAAGCAGAGCACTGCTCACTATTTTTGTGGTGTAAAAGGCAAGCTTAGAATGAACAGAAATCATAATTTAACTTGTATTAGGTTTCTACATACATTTTTCATCACCTGAAAAAATTGTCTTCGCAAACTAACTTTTTAATGAGAAATCTTCTAGTGTTGCTAGTAGCAATGATTAAGTGTCTAACTACCTATAGCACTTCTTGTTAGTTCATTAAAAGACTAGCCCTTCTAATTACATCTGCATGTCTTTCCATAATTTGTACAGATCTCAATAATTAAATGGGTGATAATCCATCAGCAGAATTGCAAAAGACCTTGATCCTTACATATGCAAGCCCTTGGGCAGTATTTACAGTTATCTAATAGTATGTTGCTTTTTTTACTTGATTTTTAACTGAATAGAAGAGACTGTTGATGATATTAGCTTCACAAATACTCTATTGTGGAATGGATGAAGACACTTTGGGATGGATATAGGCAATCTGTGCCCTTGCTCCCTAGTTATTGTGAAGACACATCTCATATCTGGTTTAGTTATTTGAAACTGTCTGTCTCTTTATTTCACTGATAAGTAATTTTAAAATCTGAAGTGAATGCTATTTTTCACTCTTTGAAGGCCAGATCTCTTTGTGATGCTTGGATGGCCAAAAGATGGTGACTAAAACACATATTAGGTACCGGCAGCGTAATTTCTAATGGTGCAGAGGTGAAGCTGGAGAATTGGTGCTCACCCTCTGAAGGTCAGAGCACAGATCGAGTTGCATGACTGGAAGTATTCAGCTTACACTTACAGTGCTGCTTTAAGTATATTTATTTTATATTTTCTCTTTCATATGTTCTTCTCTTAAGACAGCTAAAAAATAATCTATCCTAATTTATTTTCTTTCTTTCTTTTTTTTTTTTTTAATCTGGTCATCAAGTTTAGTGTAATTTTACCTCTTTCATGCTTATGTGGGTTAACTGCTTTAAGTCTCCATTTCATCTGGGAAATGCCTCCAAATGCATCCATTTAAATATAGCAATTTTGGTGCATCAGCCTCCAAATAATTTAGAGAGAAACTATCCATCATTAGATGAAATTTTGCACTCTTATCAGTGCAGTGCTCACTTTCTGATCATCTGAAAAGCTTTCAGACTCTCACCCGTGAGTTATGCAGTCATCACTGCTCATTTTCTAGTAGAATCCCTGTGTCTACGCATGCTCCTGGCTCACCAGCTCCTCTCTTACTCTTCCCTCAGAGCAACACAGGGTGATTATCTTTCTAGCTCATTTGGCTTGTCACATTTAAGACTGAACTTGAAGAGCAAGGTCTCAGCTTTACAACTGCATCATTATCTTCTGAAATATTTTTGAGATGTGCCATTTTAGCACCATGTTATACATTCTGTCCTCAGAACGAGGGAGCAAAACTGGAACAGGGAGAAAGGAAAACGCTTGCTGTTTCAAGTTAGTGTTCCTACTGGGACATATCTTTGACGCAGGGTCAGGTGAAGGTAGTGCAAATGGTGCAGGAAGGCACTTTGCTGAGTTGGAATGAAATATAACAAGCTGAAAGAGTAGTTTCTGACCACCTGCCTGGACAAAGTGATTTCATCTGGGCTGGTATTTGAATTGTCCTTGTGTGGTTTGGCAGCTGTTTGCAGCATCCTCGTTATATTATTTCAGTTTGTGCCCATGTTGTGAATAAAAAGAAACTAGGAGAAAATAACAAGATTTTCTCTTCCAGAAGAGCTTGTTACCTATAGCAGATTCCTCCAAATTGTCACTCTTTTGCAAAGGGGCAATCATATGTTGTCTATAACAAACAGTGATGATAAAAAACCTGAGAAAACTTAGGTAAGAGCACGTGTTGAAAAAATACAATTACTATGGTATAAGAGTTTTCATAGTGGGCAAAACCATGTGCCTTATAAGTTTTACCATTCAACTTTTAAATTACATTTATTTAAAAGTTAATGTATTTGGATGAAGGGGGATATCTGTTGTGTCTTTCACATATCTGTCTATTTTGTGAGTTTTAGTGTTGCCCTGAGTTTCATGTTAATTATGTAGAACTATCACTATATTGTAAAAAAAGTCTCCATTAAAAAAAACCCCAACCAAACGATGAATATATCAGCTGTTTAATGTAACAAAGGTCTTCTGTGTCTCTCACAGGCTTTATGAATTGTTAGGCTTGCAGTCCTTTCTGCTATTTGTTTATGTATATTGAAGCCACCATATGATTTACCTAGCTCCTTTCTTCCAGCATAGTCAGAGCTTACCAGTATCACTTACAGAAAAGCAGAAAGAGAGTCATCCCTTAATTCCTAAACATCTTGATAAATGAGCAACAGAACCTGCTAACCAGCTAATGTAACATGGTATACAGAGCGTGATATTGGGTGTAAGATATTGCTTTGGCAGGATTTTTGGGTTTAAGTGACCTGCAAGAGAATACTTATATAGGCTGCCTCAGCATTTTCCCCAATACTCACATGGAAGTGACAACAGAGTTCCTGCTCTTCAGTTCAACATTTTATATTCTCTCCATCTCTTACATGGCTGAATAGATTCCAATATTTTATTTATGTTATGGACTTTATTTCAAATCACATTCTTTTGTTGCATGAAGGTTTTATGAAACTTTCTTCCAGTATATCAGTATTGGGAACACCTGGTCCTCCCTTTCTTAAGTACCCAATACTTTTCAGAAACTTTTGGCTACCTAAAAGAGTAGTGGTTCTGGGTTTTGGCATCACTTTAGCATCATGTTGTTGGCAGTTAATTGCCTGCACAAATAGAAATGAAAGGAATCTCGGAGTGAGATAAAGTTATTTGGATTAATTAATCCCCATCAAAAGTTCATTGAGCTATTTACGTATATAATTTAGGTCAATATAGAATTTCATTTTAATTCATGCCTTTATGTAGCAACTTATTTACTGTCTGGATATTTACCTCCATGTGCTTCACTTGTGAGCTCTAGTAAGCATGACTCAGAGATGTTGCTTGGACTTTCATTTTTGTTTTAAGCAGAAAGGCTATTGTAGTCCCTACAGATTATTGCCTAACAGTTGTTTTCAAAACACTAAACAATTGAAAAAGATAAGAAAACTCCTTTACCATGCAGCCAAATAGTTCATAAAATATGTATAGCTTTTACTGCTATTCAGCACAGAATGTGAGAAATCATCCTAATTTGCTACCAGCATGCTGTGCCTCAAAAAAGTTGTGCTTTGTAGTCTAATCAAAAATCTCAGCTGAAATGGGGAGGTTGAGGGTCTTTATGGATTGCTATATGCACAGAAGAGATTTTTTCTTCTTTAGTATAAAAGAAATCACCCAGTGATTCCACTGAATATATTTAGTTTGAACATTGATATAGAAATATTGCACTGAAATATAAACAGATGACATCAGAATGACTGTAGTAAATTCAATTATGCTTCAACCCACAATAATCTTACATATTTTATTAAATGTTAATAACTTTGGGGACTAGACTGGTTTCTTCTTAGGTCTTTCAAGTAGGAGTTACTCTGTGAAACAAGATGCCTGCAATATAAAGAAGGTGGAATGTGTACCAAGGGATGTTTCTGAGGGCTTAAAACCATTTGAGATTTATTAATTTTCTGGAGCTGGGTTAACATGGTTCCATGAATAGGCACAAGGCCTGGAGAGTGGGATTAGGAAGGTTTCCAGAGGCTCTGAACTCATGTCAAGCAAAACTGTCATGCCAAGCAGCTAAGTCAACTGAATAGGGAAAAGTCTTGGAAGTGCTTTATCAGTGCATAATGTTTGTAAATTTTATTCAATTAATTTACAGCTGCAGGGCTCATGAGGCTGAAATTAAAGTTTTTTAAAGTTTTGATAAGGAAGCAGCCAAAAACCAACAAAAAAGTTTGATTAGCTCTGGATGGTTTTTAACAAGTTGGCATGGATACAAAATTGCAATCAAGTATTGCAGAGGAAGGTGCACCTAGTCTTGGGAGGTACTGTAGTCAGCTGGGTTGGTAGCAGAATGCCTGCCAGCACCCTGCACTAAGAGACTGAAGGTATGCTTGACATTTGCTTTCCCTTCTGCCAAAAGGTGCCTCAAGGAAAAGCCACATTCCAAAGAAAAGCTTCTGGAATTTAGTGCTATCAAAAGTACTTACAAATAAACATTATGCTTTAAATTCCTGTTATTTTTATGACAAGATTAAATAGAATTTACTTCAGACAAAACATGAGTGAAGAGGAAGATATGCCAGAAGAGNTCAGGGAAACCCTCAATATCCCCAGAAGGCCTTTGGATAAATCTTGGCAAGATCACAGTCAGGGCTGCCGCCTCATTTCTCTGTTTCTTGTGGTTGAGTTAGTAGAAATGGTGTTGCCTATTGATATCTTACTTTTGTCCCATACGTAGGCTCATGATAGACCAGAATTTTGGAACCAAGCTTAACCTGAGGCCTCCCTCTCATGTGCAACGTGTTGCTGAGGTAGCAGTTTCTATTCCTTTTCATTGTATGTATTCATTACCTCATATTTGCATTATTGAAAAGAGCAGTATTTTTGGTTTTTTCTTACATGCATTGTTAATTTTTAGACTTGAGTTCCCATTTTTCAGTGTTGTTTCTTAAAATACAAGTAACCAAGTGAATTATCCAGGCAGCTTTTGCAGTTCCAGTGATTGTGATATTTTATTTGCAACCTTCTGCCAGTATATCCACAATGAAAAAGGAAAGCCATTAAAATCAAATTATCACATGGGAATCCATCTGGTTTTGCTGAAATATTTTGATTAATTTTGGGAAAATCTGAACAAAATGCTTCAATTTCAGTCAGGTCACTTCAAAAGCAAACAACTCAGTTTGTTAAGAGCATCTTTTAAGGGAGTGAGTAGTGTAGGTTTGATGCATCCCAGTCATTCCAAAGTGGTGGCAGAGGTACTTAGAGAGCGCTGATCTGTCTGGAATGGAAGCTGGACAAAATGCCTTGTCTGGGAACAGGGCAGCATCTGGAGAGGACAAAAGCTGGATCATCCTCAGCTGAGTTTCTGCTGTCTGTCATTGGAGCCCTGTGATTTTGAGAGAGACTTAAGGACACTAGGGAGTTACTGGAATTTTGGTGGTGGTGTTTTCTGTGGTGCCTTTTCTGCCGAGGGCACAACTCCCTGTGTGCCCTGGGAAGGCTGCTGTCCTGCCACAAGGCCTTTCACCAG
>VXBB01005867.1:183936-527796 GCA_013399915.1 Illadopsis cleaveri
AGATTAAATAGAATTTACTTCAGACAAAACATGAGTGAAGAGGAAGATATGCCAGAAGAGGCTCAAGGTGCTAACATACGAGCTTTACACAAAATATCTGTGCCTCTGTTGCAGGCTTGAAAATTATTGTGTCTTGAGTTGATGTTACCCATGCCTCTTCTTTTTTTTTTTTCCTTTTTCGTGTGGGTTTTTTTGTTATTTTATTTTATTTTATTTTATTTTATTTTATTTNTACTTTTGTCCCATACGTAGGCTCATGATAGACCAGAATTTTGGAACCAAGCTTAACCTGAGGCCTCCCTCTCATGTGCAACGTGTTGCTGAGGTAGCAGTTTCTATTCCTTTTCATTGTATGTATTCATTACCTCATATTTGCATTATTGAAAAGAGCAGTATTTTTGGTTTTTTCTTACATGCATTGTTAATTTTTAGACTTGAGTTCCCATTTTTCAGTGTTGTTTCTTAAAATACAAGTAACCAAGTGAATTATCCAGGCAGCTTTTACACTTCCAGTGATTGTGATATTTTATTTGCAACCTTCTGCCAGTATATCCACAATGAAAAAGGAAAGCCATTAAAATCAAATTATCACATGGGAATCCATCTGGTTTTGCTGAAATATTTTGATTAATTTTGGGAAAATCTGAACAAAATGCTTCAATTTCAGTCAGGTCACTTCAAAAGCAAACAACTCAGTTTGTTAAGAGCATCTTTTAAGGGAGTGAGTAGTGTAGGTTTGATGCATCCCAGTCATTCCAAAGTGGTGGCAGAGGTACTTAGAGAGCGCTGATCTGTCTGGAATGGAAGCTGGACAAAATGCCTTGTCTGGGAATAGAGCAGCATCTGGAGAGGACAAAAGCTGGATCACCCTCAGCTGAGTTTCTGCTGTCTGTCGTTGGAGCCCTGTGATTTTGAGAGAGACCTAAGGACAGTAGGGAGTTACTGGAATTTTGGTGGTGGTGTTTTCTGTGGTGCCTTTTCTGCCAAGGGCACAACTCCCTGTGTGCCCTGGGAAGGCTGCTGTCCTGCCACAAGGCCTTTCACCAGGGGCCCACCGGGATAAGCAGAAGTTCACACCAAGGTAACTCAAGGTAATGTTTGGATTGGACCAAACGTCTGTGAATTACTTAGAATTAGTTTCTGAAATTACAGATTAGGATCCTTCTTGCAATGCTACTGGTCTGGAAAAACTTGAAGACTTTGCAAGTGTAAATTGTGCTGCACACTATGGTTACTTAACTTTGAACTCACTGTTCGTGGTTGGATGCTAAATGTGTTTTGCAATGCCGTTTCTATGAAAGGTTGAAAACATGCAAGTCTCCCTTTATTAGGTAATGTTTCCTTCATAACTTCTTCTGACATTTTAGGATTGGAGGAAAAAAATGGAGACAAGTAGCTTTCAGACTTCCTTCTATCTTAGAATGACACTGTGACCAAGCGCCCAGATTTTCTGATGAAGCTTGCATGCCATCTACTGAGCTTTTACCCTGGGACAGCAGGTGAAAGGCATCTGGGTTTGTACTGGGGGAGTTAATTGAAAGTCTTAAAGGATGTTTTATAAGGTTTTACTGAAACTTTCTTAAGTTTTTAAATGTCCTCTACTCATGTTCATGATTGTGAAATGTCATACATGGATGAGCACTCACTCCAGTCTACCTCTGCAGTACAGAGGAGATACCAGGAGTTGATTATCCTCATGGTTTGGCATGACCATTTTTGGTACTATGTGCTACTTGCCCATTTCATTCCAGTTTTTCTTATTTCCTTCTTCAAATACCTCTCTGGATTGTTCTAATGTAGTTTAGAAGTTGGCAGAGCATTTAAAACTGAAACCTGAAAGTTTTGGGACACTGTGACATCTTATCCATTGTTTTCCAGTGTCACTAAGAACAAAGGAATCTTGCTGAGCTATGAAGCTGCACACTTAAAATCAAGTGCTGTATTTATGTGAAGTTAAACACATTCAGTGTCAAAATATGCACAAGATTCAGATTTTTCTATCCTAACTGTGCATGAAAAAACACATATTTTTCTATCTTAACTTTGCATGAAGGGAATAAAGCAGAAGCTTTCTTTGAAGTCTCTGAAAATATTTGGGTTTGTACTCATTAATGTGTCAATATATAGATATCTTCTGCACTTTAAAAATAGGCTCAAAACGCTCATATTTCTTTTGGGTATTTAGAATGGTCATGGTTTGTGTCTCACTCAAGAGACAACAGGTTTCTTAAAAGGTAGTCATGACATATTGACTCCTTGATCACATCACTAGTTACAGATGACTTTTCAGTGTATTGAGATCAGCCTGTTTATTTCTGTGTCAGAAAAATAAATTACGTTTTTATATAGGATTTTTAAATGATGGTAGAAGAAAACAGCAAAACTCGGTGGGAGTTGCATCTATTATTGAGAATCTCAGAGCATTGAAAGCATTAGAATAATAACCTGTTACAATAAAGCTATGATATACCTAAGCCCTCTCTTCTTAAAGGGGACTTGATTCATCACTCAGGTGTAAATACATGTCACAGAAGTCAGCTATTTGATATGATAGGCAGTGATTCTGTGAAATTAATAAAGCTTTAAAACAAAGATATTTAAAGAAGCAAATCAGGAACTGTTTGAAATGCTAGGAGTCATGGGAAAGATGGACTTGGACACATAAATTGTTGGTCTGGATTTAAATAATTTTATAGCAGAAAAAAAGGAATATTCTACACAGTTTGCTAAAGATGAAAATTTATGAGATGAAAAATTTTCTATGCCTACACAGGATACTTGCTTTCTGCTAGCAGCTATAATTTGTTCATGTGGGTTGTGTGCAGTCAGTCCATGTTTCAGTCTGTATCATTATTCCTTCTATTACAAAATGCCCACATGCTGTTACCTTCTATTTTGAGGGAATAAAGTAAAAGCTGTTTCTGTGAAGTCTAGCCTAGAGACTTGGGAGGCATTTCTGGGCATTTAAATTGATTGTATTTGTCCATGGCATTCAGCATGGCCTAGAAAATAAAAGTTGGGAGGAGCGGGAGCGGGTTTCTTCACAACTTATCCTGGGCTATATGTCCCGGAGAATTTTAATTCACTTGGAAGGAACTGATCACATGACTGAGGGCTCTGAAGCTCTCTGATATGCAGTTCCTCTCAGTCTTAGGAGCAGCAAGTATTTGAAAAATACCCTCCTTTTAAGTGTTAAAGCCTGAGGGATGCAGATATAGATTGTGGAAGATTAGGAACGGTGCTGCGGCGGCGGAGCCTCAGCCCTAATGCAGTGCAGCTGTATGAGACAGGTGAACAGCACTGAAGGAGAAGCAGCCTGGAATGCTGATGTGTATTGACCAATCACAAAAGAATAAAAGAGCATGCAGGTGTTATGCATGTGAGAAAAAAGGTATAAAAAATTAGGAGGCGAGTGAGGAGAAAGAAAGGAGTTAGAGTGTGCTGACTGTGTTGTGAGGAGGAAGGGTTAGGCAGATGTGTAAGGGACAGGAAGGAGTTGGCTGATCGTGCTGAGGGAAGAAGGACAGAAGGTAGAGAGAAGGAGTCAGTGTTGTGTAGAGCTGCTCATGGGAATCGACAGAGAAAAGGTATGAAAAGTTCTGCTGTAGGATAGTAAAGGAGTGATGCTTTCCACCATCTTTGGCATCAGGGGAAAGGTATGAAGGTTTTATTGTAGGGTAACAAACTGACAGTGTCAGTCAGTTTGCATCCACCATCTATTGGTGCCAAGCACCAACACCAACAGTTGGTGTCCCATGTGACGATGAGCATGGACCACAACAAGCAGGCACTATGTTTGTACAGTTGCATTTATCCTTTTGCTGTATTCCCTCTTCCTTGTAGCCTCTGCACCACTCTTAGGCACTGCTTTGTTGCCTGGCTCTGTCTCTCCAACCATCCAAATACCTGGGGGTGTAAAAAAAGCCACCATTAGTTCCAGTTCCCTTTTTGTGTCTGTGGTGTGCTTTTTGTCAGTGCAGCCAGTGCCACAGCCACTGACAGCTATGCTTGGAAGAGTCAGAGGTGTGGTCTGTCATGGTTTATTTATAAAAAGATTATGGGGGTAGACATTGGACACAGACACTGTTGACATCTTCATTTAGGCGTAAGAGGTGCAAGAATGTTACTTGATAGAGGCTGATTCTGAAAACAAACTTGTTTGATGAGGAGGGGCTCAGTGGGGCTTCCCATGTGAGAAATGTCCATCTTAGGGGTAAACAAAAACATAAAATAATCAGTTAGAGTGCTGTTTCAGGAAACAGGTTTATTGATTAATTATGGCAGTAAAACTGTGGTGGGACAAAAGCAGTATTTGAGAAAGCTGATCTTCCCAGGATTGACTGACACGTGGGGTTGAAGCCTAATGCTTGTTTCTGGTTAAATTACAGCTAAGACGTCACCCTGTTTTGTAGCTTGCTTAAAAGGCATTGTGTTTTTAAATGAGATTTTCAAGAAATTGTGGTTTTCAGCCTTTCTTTTTACTTTCTTTGCTTTTGTAACCAACTCGTAATATGCTCTTACAAAAAATAGCTGTCTATGAATGGTAGATAATGTGAGGGAGATACAGTGGCCTGTAAACTTTCTTCTAGGGAAATTTTACTCTCAGTGCAAGGAAGTCTGAACGACAAGATAAGCTATGGCCAGAGGTGTGTTTGAGTACAGAGATCTTCCTGCTATAGGAGCACTTGACAAGAAACAGAGAAGGCATGTGAAGACCTAAACATGCAGCAAGATTGTTTATTCCTCCCTGACTACTTCTCTCCTCTGCCTATGCAGAGATTTCTGAATTTTCAGTCTTAATTCTTTTCCTTGATTTTATGTAGAATAATCCAGGATTGCTTATGGCAATTTGCTCTATATAGTGCAAATGTTTTAGTTGCTGTCTTTTATGAAACAGGTTTCCTTTACTAAATTATTTACTTATGTCTGTGCAATTTTTGTCCTGCCTCAAGTGGGGGCTGAAGGAATAGATATATGGCATATAGTTTTCATGTCTGCTGAAATATTTCTTTGTTGTTCTGCAAAAAAACCCCAGTGTTGTGGAGTAGTAGTTTAAACTTCTATTAGTTTATCTTGGAAAGAAGACAACAAATATTAACAAATGTTTATTATTTATTCTTGTTATTCTGTAAATGATCTAGATTTGCTGACTTCTCTCTCAGCATTACTAATTTTATCATAACTACCATAAAATTTTTGGCTTCTTTTTAAAATACCTCTTGTCTTCCCACTATGGAGTAATTTGCACTACTTCCTCAGAAATATTGGCCAAAATCCCTGAAAGGCAGCTTGGAATAAGAATCATCTTTTGTAGTGGCAAGAGGCTGAAGAAATGATGAGCATTCAGCCAATCAGAAAGGACTCTCAGTTCATTGTTGGAAAGAGAAAAAGTGCACAATCTTTAGTGAATCTTCCTGTTACTAACTGATTTCTAAAATATGTTGATTAATAGGACGAATTGTTACCCTTTCCATTTAACAGTTCAATTACAAAAGTCTGCTGAGATCAGAGAGCAAAGCCTGTGGTCGTTGACAAAGCTGTGTGTGTGTGGCAGCTCAGGGGAGGGGAGGCTGCCCCGTGCCACCTGCAGGGTGCTCATCAGAGGGATCCCATGGAGGGTGGGTGCTGTGCCTCCTGCTATTGCTGTGAGCAATTGGGTCACACTTAAAAGGCACTGTAGTGGACATGCCAGAAAGGAAGCTAGATTGGCATTCAAGAGGTTAATTAGAATGGGAAAGAACAATTAAAGGGACATGAGGAAATTTTCGTGAAACGGTAATTGAGCCCTCTTCATTAAACAATTTCATTAAATGAGGCAGAGGATTTTTTGTTGTTGTTGAAATTCTGAACTTCCTATTAAGATTGTCTAATCAGCTTTCTGAAAAGGAAGTTATTACAATACCATGACTTTGAAACCTTTTGTTGTTCTCAAGATACTGCAGGGTATGTTTTATGTGGATGTATTTTCCTTGGCCTCAAAATGGAGCAATGGAAGTAATAATATTGCTTGTGTATGAATGTCACGAGTCCATTATTTATATTTGCCCCACCTATGAGACAAATGAAGGTTTAGCTCCTACTTTCAGTAATTGCATTCTTGTATTTTGTATAGTGTGTGGTAATGCAGCTACACATACAGAATACAAATCAATACCTTAACAGCAAGTAACAGATGGATAGCTCCTGCAAAAGAACTTTGTTGTCCATTTATTGATCACAGTTATGTTAACAGAGACATACCATAACTACCAATGCCAAAATAAACATCAGTTTAAATAGTGGTCCAGTGAGAACAGGATTCTTGCTGGTGTACTTTGTGAGTACAGTCTTGTTAACTGCTAGTCTGATTCTTAAATTCTCTGAATTTGAACAAAGAGCAGAGACTCAGAGAGACATTTGTGTTGTATAAAATATCCTAAATATTGTAAAGAATTAAAGCATTTAAATCACAACAAATAAAACCTGTTATGGAAAAATGTTAATTAAAAAGAAACACAGTAAAATGCTGCTGATTTAAAACCAACCAAAAGAGAAGTAACAGCTTTGCCTAATGTGATGCCGTTCATATGTGTGCTGTATATCATTGTCTCAATGATTTCTGTTGGTTTTCTTTTCTGCCTCTGAATTTAAGACCCACAGAACTGTAGGGGCACATGGAGAGAGGACAGCAAAACTCAATGTGCACCAAATATTGCTGTTGTAGAAAGTAAGCAAAATGAAAGCAGATGGAAAAGCTTCATATCTCTCTAATTCCCTTACCATGACCCTGGGTGCTGTGTGCTGCAGTGGTAAATGCCCACACAGTGATTAGGTTACAAATTATTTTTGATGTTACTGATGTCCTTCCAGAATCTTCTAAAGTGTGACACACATATGTGTGAGTGTGTGACACAAATTTTGTGGAAATGTTTATGCTCTCATTTTGGCTCAATCTGTTTTGCACTGTGGCCCCAGCTCTGTTGTCCAGTGTCAGTTGTCTTCTGGCCTCCTCTTGGCACAAAAGCAACTTGTTCTCTTTTAGAGGAAACCCTGGCTGCTGAACACAGATATATTGACATATTTTCCACATATCCACTGGGGCCTGCTTTCTACAGAGCAGTGTAAATATAACCAACCTGGAACAGCATGGATGCAAGCCAATATATGCCTTTTGCTGCCAATTTTTCTTCTATATTGCAAAAGCAGTTTAGAGGCATCCACAATATCCCCTTACTGTAAACAGCATTGCTCTGATTAGTCATAGTAATAAAAGTCCATTTTTCTTAAATGGCCCATCAGTGAAGCACTAATTAATTCCAAGGATTTAGGAATCCACATTGTGTTGCTTGTGTTTTCAATTACCAACATATGTAATTTATTAAAAAAAAATACATGAGTGGGAGAAGAGGAAGACACATAACATTTTAAAAGTGACACGGAAGGTAGTAACCTTCAGTCTCAGACAACCTCCTAGACATAAACAAGGAGAGACCCTGTAGGAAATATGGCTTTTTGCCTCCTGTCAGTAGGAGATTTTGAGACTGCATTGCCTGTGTTTGCTCTTGCCTTTTGCTCTTGAAATTCAACAGATACCATTACCCCTCAACTGTGTCCTGGCAGCTGCACTGGCTGCATTTGTACCCTCAGAATTTTGGGAATACGGGATTACAGGGGGAAGGAACTGACCCAGAAATAGAGCAAGAGTTTTCTTTCCTCTTTTAGCATTTATACCAATTACCTGTTTTATTTAAGTAAATTACTGAAGAAACCATCCATGTATTTGCTCAGTTCATCCATATGCACTGCAAAGCAGCTGTGCCAAATTCAACCAAAGTGCATGGCACATCAGTTCATACCCCTTCCTCTGAACTTGGCTGCTTTTTTTTAATATGGTTGAATCCTGTAATTCCTTTGAGGACTAGAAAGGTCTGAAAAACCTTCAAACCAGTGTCTTGAATTTGTTCCCTTCCTTGTACGGAGAGCACAGAACATCCCCCTGCCATGTTGGCTGCTGTCCCTTAGATCATGCATAGAAATAATGAGAGCTGCTGCTCCTGACAGCCTGCCTTTTTTGGTGAAGAGGGAGGGAGCAGCATTTTTTTTCTGTAGATGTAAAGGTATGTCAGGAAGCTCAAAGAAAATGCAGTGGTTTGCATAATTTAGCATATGAAGAAGATACCCAGAATTGAGCCCGATGTATAGGTCATATCTGTGAGAGGAAAAAGAAACAAAACCCAGACTATGATTTGCATCATCACTACTTTATATTGAGAATTATGCTCATAGCTGGCTGCATTTGACTTAGAAATGAGACTGACATTGCATGCACTCTTTGGCCCTTCTATATCTTCTGCTGAGGAGGAGAGAAACATCCACTCTGTCCTTACACAGAGATCTTGTCTAGGGGAGCACAAAGCACGCAGCACATAAAAATTGGAAGATTGCACTAAAAAGAACTTGGTACTTTTTTCCTGAATGCCCTTGTCAGTCTTTTCTTATACTTGCCAGCTAATTAGCATTTAGTGATAGTTATTTCATTTCCAGGTGATAGCAAAACTTAATTTGTGCCGTTAATTACTTTTCATCAATTTTTCCATCTTTGAATGGACAGTATATGTATCTATACTATGTACTGAAAAAAACCCTCCCAGATGAAGTGAAATAAAATAGTAGCTTGTCTTCCCTCAATAATTTTAATGATTTTTAAGGGATTGGTTTGTAATGCATTACATTTTAAGTGTAAATGCTAATTAAAATTGACTGTAAATTCTAGCACAATCATAAAGGCAGCATGCAACTCGGAGAATTGTTTTCAAATTAATTTCTGGAATCTTTCTAGATGCAATCAAAATGGTTTTAGACATGAATAAGTTGGGTTACATAAAGAATTTTTACTTAGTGAATAGCCAGAAAAAAAAAATGGGATCTGTATAATATGGTCTGTTAATGCTATCTAACAGAAATAATTGAGGAGACAGCATACTTTAACTATGCAATGAATTCTCTGAAATATATGTTCTGAAAGCTGATGAGGTGACAAGCTGGATAAAATTGCTGTGTAAACATAAATTGGCTATGGGCTGCACACAACAGTTTCTTTAATTTAGATCTTGATTTAGTGGGACTCATACCTTATCTGTGCTTTTGCTTTCTGATGGATGGGAATGAAGCCCTTTGTGAAGGTTTCTGTTTTGTAAAGGTCTGTCTCATTTCTTTGCTGACAGAAAATGAGTTGGGTTTAGCTGGGGAATGGAGGAAGACTGCCAAGTTAGTGGAATCATTAAAGACAATTACGGAGTTTTCTGCTGAAGTGTTACCAGGACAGTTACTGAAGTCTATTTGTTTTGGGCTGTGTAGCTGTGGAAGTCTGTCAGTGTCACTCAGAAGTTGAGGAGCCACCTCCTGTGCTTTCTTCTTACTGTATTTGCAGAAGTGTTCTCCAGCTCCACACCTGCAGGGATGCTGATTTCCATGAAGGGTATAGAGTCCTTTCTATTGTTTACACTTGCACAACTGATCAGCACACTCCCTCCTGAGAACACAACCTGCTCAGACTCCAGAGGTGCACAGGTGTGCATGTGTCCCTTTCTCCTCCTGCTGCCAGTAGTGCAAGTGCACAGGGCACATCACTGAGGAGGGCCCTTGCTGTGTGTGTCTTAAGGGAAGCACCAGGCCATTCACCCATGGCTGGATGCTTTGGACACTGTCACCAAGAGCTAACAGCGTGGTGTGGTACCCCTTCAGACTCCTGGTGAAAGCTCCTCTCTCAATTTCAGATAGCTCTGAACCAGACCCTTAGAACAGTGTTTAGTTTTTTACAGGTACACTTAGTATTGCTATCATCTGCTTCTAATTTTCCCTAACTCAGTAAAAAATGTGTAACTAGAATGGTGTATCTATTTACTTTGCAAGGACCAAAGTTAAATAAATAACAGCACAGCATTCACACTTGGCAAAAGGCAAAGCAGGATCTGTCAATAGATACAAATTTTGTCTTCCTGGTCCATGTGTCAATAAAGGAGGCCACCACTCCTTAATGTACTTGCAGTGTAACTATTTTATTAGAGCAAGGCAAGATATTCTAAGACCCGTTCACTGGATGTGTCTCTGAAAAAGAGATTATGGTTATCACAGGAAGGGTGCCACTTTCTTGATAGGTGACAGAAGTGTCCCTGAAAGAGCTGAGTGGGTCCTGGTGGCCTGCCTGTGGCTGGTGGAGCTCATGATACTTCTTCTAGAGGAAGGTGGGAAACCCTGGGCAAGGAGATGATGCCTCAGGGACCCTGGAGTAAGCATTTTGGATGAGTAATTTGGATTGTTTTGCTGTTACTTGTCTAATTCAGCCAAAACTAGTTGAGGACAGGGTAGGACATTAGACTTTAGTGATGTTTATCCTTCCTAAGAGTGTTACAGCTATTGAATGTTGGTAAAGGGTTCATACTTAAATTTGTGGGTGATAAATACGAAGCAAAATGGAGCAGCCAGTTCTCCACGTCATGTGTTGTAAATCAGTGGAAATCCTTGCCACAGGCCATTGTGCATGTTAAAACATCACACAAATTCCTGGCAGTGTTCTCTGGAGAATTAGTAAATGAGTGAAAACATACTTGGCTTAAGAAAAGCTGTGGCTGTAAATGTTTGGAGTATAGGACAGTGCTAGAAGGAAGAGTAGTTCCTTCTCTTCATATGCCGATTTCTGAGGCTTTCACTGAGCCACTGTCATGGTTTAACCCTAGCCAGCAGCCAAGCCCCAGGCAGTGGCTCGCTGTCTCTCCCCCACCAGTGGGATCAGGGAGAGAATGGGAAGGGTGAAAGTGAGAAAACTTGTGGGTTGAGGTAAAGACAGTTTAATAGGGAAAGAAAAGTCACACACACAAGCAACGCAAAACAAGGAATTAATTCACCACTTCCCATGGGCAGGCAGGTGTTCTGCCATCTCCAGGAGAGCAGGGCCCCATCACACATTATGGTTACTTGAGGAGGCAAAAGCCATCACTGAGATGTTTTCTTTCTTCATTCCCCCCTTCCCCTTTATATAACATGGTGCCATTTGGTCTGGAATATCCCTTTGATCAGTCTGGGTCACCTGTCCCAGCTGCTCCTCCTAACCTCCTGTGCACCTCCAGCCTGCTCACCAATGGGGGTGGCTGTAGGAAAAGTAGCAAAGGCCTTGGGTTTGTGTAAGCCCTGCTCAACAATAACAAAAACAGCTCTATATTATCATCACCATGTTCATTACAAATCCAAAACACAGCCCCATATGAGCCATTGTGAAGAAAACCAACTGTACTCCAGCCAAAACCAGCACAGTAACATTCCTCATGGCTCTCTCTATTCTTGTGGTTTGGTTGAATGCTTTGCCTGATGGATTGCTTGCAACCTTTTTCCTGTATATCTTTGCTTACAGTGTCATGTGTCTGTGTATCCAGTGATTTCTAGTCCTGAGAAGATGGCTGGTTTTTATTTAAGTAGGATAATTTCAGAAAGTCATTTCCAGAAAAACTGTTGGAGAGAATAAAGGGTTTGGAATATTGCTATCAACAAATGCTCTAGACAAGAAAAGTAATATTAGGAGAACGCAAAAGCACAAATATTTTATTTTTCAGGTTGGAAGAGGAAAGCTGGCACAAAGAACACTCAAGGGCTCTCTCATGACACTCCTTTCCTTCTACAAATGCTCTTATGCTATTCTTGCTTTTACTCTTGCCACTATCTTACCCTCAATATAAAACTGAACAAAGAGACTTTTCAAATGAATCCAGCTAGAAAGCATATTTGAAGTATTTTCCAAGATATATTTGCCATGCCTTATCACTTAAAAATAGGCCTTAATTTCACCCTATATTATAATAAAACTGTCAGGAATAGTTGCAGGAAGGAAACAAATTGTTTCCACCTGAAGCCAGGTTACTATTATTTTACATTCCTCAAGTCTATGGGGAGTTTATTGTAATTAATTTTTATCTAATTTATCTATAATTTCCCTCAATTTCATTTATGTTTATTAGTCTATATTAAGTGTTTTTGAGGAGGAAGATCTCTTTGCTTTCTATGCACATCTTGTGAACGGAGCCATCGAAAAACACACAGCCATTATCCTCTTAAAAAACCCAACTGAACAAAACACACTCACGTTGTAAAATAGACTTAAAACTATCCTAGCAAAATCTCTTAAAATGAAGAATTTCTGTCTTTTTAGCCCTCCTTACATGTTTAGGCTGGTTATTACTTGAGTTCACTTCCAGACTGATTCATTTTACCTCTTCTTCTGACAAAGTGAAGGTAAAATGAATAGCACTATAGATTTAAGTGCTCTGTGGCCAGAGGTAGAGCCAAGATGATCAGTGGTAACCTTTGTAATACTGGACAACAAACCACAACAATAGTTGCTATATCGGGCCCATGAAATATATGTCTGACTTATAGCACATCGTTAACAGTTAACTAGCTTTGATTTCAAGGTGTCAGGCAATGGTAAAGCCTCTGCATTTCAGTGAGGTGTTGCAGTGATTAAATTTCTAGCCTGAATTTGGTTAGCTTCAGCTTCCACTTATGTGTTGTGTGTTTGTCTGAGGAAAAAGCGAAGAATGTCTCCCACACTGAGACTGTGCACTAACTGCCTCCTTATCACATCTTAAATAAACTAAACCAATTGTTTAATGTAGATGCTTCCAACATGAGTAGTCAGGTTAAGATAATTGAAGCTTTTTATGGGGAGAAGCTACTCACCTTGCTTTTGCATAAGTCAGTGCTTGCCTGCCGCTGACTGGAAAATGCACAGAACACGTGTCCCATTTTCTTAGATCCATGGATCAAGAATGCACTCAAAGTTGCAAGTGTGACTTAATGGTGTCCAAGACCCTATAGAGATGAAAGGTGCTTCCCAAGAAAACAATTTTCCTCTAGATTTTCTGGTGCTGGGCCATTAGCAGCTGTTTTCAGCAAGGTAGGAGATTGTCACGCTGCAGGACTCAGTCTTTTGTCACTGTGAAGGTGTGAGACTGAAAGATGTGTGAAAATTTTCCCCCTGGATGTTGGCCATAGTCAGTATCTTGACCTCCTGTGTGATCTGCCTAATTTTCAGTTTCCTCTCTGTTTCCTTAGCAGTTTCCTAATTACTTTTGCAATATTCATCCAAAGACTGTGCTCTGAGTTGGTCCTGTGACAATGCAGCTGAGCAGAAAAGGTAAAAAGTATGCCTTTTGCTATTCAGATGCCTCATCCTCATAACTATCTTGTCCTAGGAACAGACTGGAAAAGTTGTCTATTAGTCTTTCTTCAAGTCAGGTGCAATTTCTGCAGCAAATGTGATTTCTTCTTTATGCAGTACTTATCCTATTCCTTCACTGCTGTGTGTTTCTAAACAAAACTGGGCAATGCCCCCTCTGCTGTCCTGGCTTACATCCTGGTGAGTCACACTTGCTCCCAATAACTGTATCTACTGATGTAAGTGAGAATGTGTTCCAAAAGCAAATGTCTATTTAGCTATTGTTATCTGGTAGTTTATAGTCATTATCTAATCCATCTAACTTTGAGGGATGGCTCCTGATATCAGTTTTAGGTGTGGCTTCTGGCATCAGTTTTACATTTGATATGTGTCTAAGAAGCGGTTCAGACAGTTTTGGTTTGGCCTTGGTCTTGATATAAGGAAAGAGATTCTTAGATTTCCATTTGTTATTTAAAAAAACAGTGCCAGTTTGTCAATTAATACTACGGTTCATATTGAAAGGACAGTAAGTGACAGTCAGGTTTCTGAATCTGTTTAAATATTCTGCATTTGAACTTGCAGAATGTAACTGATTTGGGAGTCACAGTGATTTGATCTCAATCATCTTTCATGTGTACTATGGAATTGCTGATAAATTTGTTTAGTCTATACTGGCTTGAGAAAGACTAGAAGACAATCTGCTGAAGCTGATGTGAAGGGTGCAAATGTTGGGAGTGACTGATGTTACCTCTCACTAACCAGTCAGCTTGAGGGAAGACAGGCAGCTGTCCCTGTTTCTCGCAGGTCGTTTGAATGGCCTAAGTGCCTCTCTTTGGATGAGTGTACCTGTGCTTTAGGGATTTATCACTTCTCTGCAGCCAGCTTTCCGGAATGGAAGTGGTTCTCCAGCATTGTTGCACCCAGGTGGACTGTCACTGCTCACCACATCAGCAAATATCAGCATTGGCCTGTGCCTTCATCTAAGTTTTCACTCAGTTCGCTGTACAGCATGTAACAGGGAAACTGGGCCACATCTGGTGCAATCAGGTGTCTGCAGACACTGCTGCAGTATCAAGAGGTTCTGTAACTTTATTAGATTTTACTTGCTCTGCACATACTCAGATCAGCTCTAAGTTTGTGCAACATCTTTGTTTGTTGTTTTTCCAAATGATATATTTAATTTATATATACTCAGTGGAGCCTTGACTTGTATGAATGTTTATCCCACAGGCAGTGTTAAGTATGTTGCAAGCTGATCTATCTGTGCTTTTCATGGTGTTCATTCATCTACATAGCCACTCAAGGCTGAGTTTCAGCACAGGAAATGCTGAAAATGTACAGTGCTTCAACAGTACGAGCTGTTTATCTTCAGATGTACTTTTCAGGGTCTGGTTTGTGTGGTGCACTGAAGAAAACAAATAAAAGTGACATATCCTGTAATTTCATTACCTTACAAATTTTATTTGGGTCTGTTGTCAATAGAATAGCACTGGGACCAAAACAGATATTTGGAAAATCTTTGAAGTTTGGAACATATGGGAGGTAGAACAGACTTGTGACGGTAGACTGCGCTTGAAAGCTAAACTGGTAATTTAATATACTGAATGCATTATGGAAACTGTTCATGTTTAAAAGCATCGACAAAGCATCAGTTCCTAAAGAAAACCAAACTCTATCTTAGATTTGCACAAACACTCAGTTCCTGTGTTGGCAGTGAAACATATTTATCCCAGAACCACTTTTTGACGCTCCTTAGTGCTTTAAATCCTATCTAGTTATAGTCAGCAAACTTCATCTGAAGCAGCTGAAAAAAGCTGCCAGGGCAGAAACTAAACTGTGTTATATCCTTTTGAAAATGTTTAAATAATATATAAATAAGATAGCTTCCAGGTAAGGTACATAATGCCTTGTCTTTCTAAGCTGAAAATTATTAATTTTACTGAGTTCTCACAAAGCACAACAGAGTATACAATGTAATAAAGAATCCTGTAAAGAAGTTTTCTGTGCTTTTAATTCTCATTGAAATCAGGAATGGGCATTAATGATGAACTTTTCATCTGAGCCTGGGTTTTCTTAGAAGATCAGATACTTAAATTTTTGGTGGGGTTGTTATTCCCAAGTTTTTGAATTTTTTGCTTTGGTTTCTTTGAAAAACAAGTTAAATATAAATCATAATATAGCTTATTATTTTATTTGTAAGTATTGAAATGGTTATTTGTATTTTTAAAGTGCATTTTTAAGATTAAAGTGTATTTTTAAGATTTATGCTTTAAAATTCCTAAAGGCATGGTAATTTTTTGTGTGCTTCTCCTGAATATTTTTTGAAAGTGTAGACAAAACCATAAAAATCATAAATGAGACTTCAATTTGTATAAGAATAGATGAATGAGTTACAAAAAAGAACACATGAAAGTTTTCCATTTCTAATAATCTTCAGAAATAGTTCTTCATGGATCAATATTTGGTCTGATGCAAAATGTGTGATGCTGTTGATTTATCCAGCTTAAACTGAACTGCCTATATTCATTCTTAAAGCTCAGAGAAAAGGTGACTGAAGATGAGAAATGAGTTAAAAGAAGAATTCGAAAGTAATCCTTCACTAGCCACTATTAAGTCCTTTTTTATGTTTCAAGGTAAAAATTTATATTTTACTCATCCTGAATCATTACAGTGGAACTCTGTATGTCCAGGAAAGCCCTGAAATGTTTGATTGATGAGCAGTGTTGGCCAGAATATAATTTGCCATGCATGTTGCATTTAAATTTAGAAAAAGTAAACATTTTAGTTTTGAATGTTTAAAACCTGAAAATAAATGCAACATGGGAATTGTGATCCTTTTTCTGATCCTATTTCAGATTATGTTGAAATTAACTTTAGTACCATGCTTTAGCTGGTGGTATGTTTTGAAAAAAACAGTGATAGGTATGTTTTCCTATTTTGGTGTTTCTGAACATAGTTATATGACATATGGTAATCAGGAAATTAGATATTATATACATTCAAATAAGGAAAGTAAATTTCATGTAGTCTTCCTAATTGTGGGGAATTCCCTCTCCATGTGCTGGAGGAAAATCTGATTCAGTTGACGATTATGGCTGTAGAAAGAAATGGTGGAAATATTCATGAAAAATGTGGAAAGGTAGTGTTTCACTTAGGATTTGGAGTGATCTACAGATCCCTTAGTGCTTACAGGCCTTAACTTGCAAATCTTGCTTCACAGAATCCCTAGTTCTGTCTTCAGGAAATGAATGAGGAGGTGTGGTCTGGCTTCTCAGTTCTCATCTCAGGTTGGTGAGCTGGCCAAACTTCTCAGTGCCATCTCCCAGGCTGCATCAGACTCTCTCCTCCCTCTTCTTGTCCTCTTACCTCCTGTCCCCCTGTGTAGGGAGGGGAGTGCTTCTCACCCACATGGAGTTGCTGTGAAGGTCAATGTTTTGTGAGTCTATGATGCCCTTGAATATCAGAGGAACCAAGGAAGTAACGAAGACTAGAGAGTAATCTTTTCTTACATAGATGTTAGTGTCCACTCTTTGTGATTTTTTTTTTCTCTACACATCTTGCCCGTATTTTTGGTATGTTCCCTGTGCCTGCTCCCAAAGATTGTGTTCTGGAAAGAAGTGATGCTGCTGCTTGTTGTCAGGGCCCTGCCTCTTCCTGCACAACAGTACGGGTGCCTGGGATGATGCTATGATCAACATCACAGCATCAGCTTCCTTTCTCAACTCTTTAGTTGCTTCAGAAATTTATAAAATGCAGGAATCCACCTTAAAGTCATAAATACATATGCAATGACACTGTTTTCATGTCACTGAATGTGGTTTTGAGCGCACTTGCATGGCTGAATATGGTCAATACCCACAGGCACATCTTGATTTTTAGTGGCATACATACACATAATGTCCAACAGCATGGACCTCTGTGCTTTTCACCTGCACAACAAAAAATGTGCATATGATTTTTATCCCAGATCCTCAGATTTTAGTTTGCTGTGTAAATTCTGTGTTTATATCAAAGCTTTTATTTATACTTTGATCTCCTAGGCCACTCCACTGCAGTGAGATTTTGATGTATGGAATGTGACGTTTCCATGCATCTGAATTTCAGAATGGCTAAATGTATACACTCTAGAGGTATGGAGACTTTTTAAAGATTCCTCTGGGGTCTGAGTTTTGGCAGCAGTTTTGTCCTCTGGTGGTAAAGCCTGAAAAAAAGAAAATAGAGGTGAGCAGATAAACCTGAAGGAGCTCCTTGTGAACTCTGACATTAGCTCATTAAGGATGATGATCTCCATCAGCTCCATCTGATGTTGAGGAGAGGGCATTTGTCCTCTGTACAGCGACTCAGCAGTCAGATTAGGCTTTGCTGGTGAATGCTTTTCTCTCCATCGACTGGAGACTGTTTAGACACACCTGATTAAATTAGCCTTGATGAGTATTCTTTCTGATGGACTAATCTAAGAACTGAGTTCCAGTTATTAGGAAAGCTGATATGTGAATTGTATCTCTGTATCTTGGGCAACTTACCCTAAAGATGGGCAAATTAAGCAGCATTATGAAGTTCTTTGTAGATCATTTTGCATTAGAGTTTTGTAATTCTGAGTGGACTTTGATCCATATTACCCTAGACAGGACAGTTTAATGAACACAGGGGAAAAGAGGAATAAGCATTAAGAGTAGGGAGATGGAAGGAAAATAGTCTTATTTGAACTACTGGATTTCTGACACGAGATCTTCAATTTGTATTTTTTCCTCATTAAAACAGAGGTGCATGTTATTTTCATTTACTGAGTGAAAATGGAAACATGGAAAAAGCAATCTGATAACTGAAGATGTTCATGGTAGAAAAACTAGCTAACTCTCACAGCTGGAAAATCTTCAGATGGCAGCGGTTCAATATCTGAAATTTCTGACCTTGTGTGCCCTTGTGGATTACAAGAGAGTTTTTAAGAAATAACCTTAGCTAGAATGCTGGGTACTAAGAGCACATAAAATACAAAAAGTTGGCTCAGGTAATGTTGTGATTGCAAGTAGAAAAACAAATTGGAAAATGCAGTACAAACGCATTCACAGTAGGCCTATTTTTATTTACACAGCTACTGCTGGTGATGTTTGGTTTTTTTCTAATCATTTGAGTGGGTGGCTCCATGCCGAAGAAATATTTATATCTATATTTACTTCTTGTGCAAATTTATCAGTTACCTGTAGCACTGTAGGAAAATGAAAGTGCGATTGACTTGCTATCTTTCATTTTTCTATAAAGAAACTGAAGTTTTGTTCTTTTACTTGATACAGTGTTGTAACATTCTTTCATGTAGAGAACAACTTCTGTTATACAAGATGGCATACCTTTCTGAGGTCTATTCCTAGGGTATTCCCTAGAGGCACTCAGTTGTTAAAAATGCCTAGTCTTGTTGAGCAGCTCATCGCTTTTGGAAAAGTGGGAGCGCCACACTCTGACTGTCACTTCTGTGAAGCTTGTGCATCACAGTGGGAAAGAGCAGTTTGATACTTGTGCAGTTACAAAATTTGTGTTAGCTCCTGTAATATAATACACAAACTCGTGTATTTGATTTGTGCAGCCAGGTTATGGTAGCAGGTGGGCTAGAGGTGTGGCTTCTGTGAGAAGTTTCCAGAAGCTTTTCGAATGTTCAACAGAGTCAGTGCCAGCCGGCTCCAAAATGAAGCCACCACTGGCCAAGGCCATCAGTGACAGTGGTAGTGCCTCTGGGATAACAGAGTCAAGAGGCAGGGGATAAAGATCTATGCAACTGCAACAAGACAGAGGTATAAGAATAGCTCGATTTCTCATTGTCTCTAGTCTGAGGTGACTGGTAAGAAATTAAACTAATTTTCTTTTGTCTCAGCTGTTTTGCCTATGACAGTAACTGGTCAGTGATCGCTCCCTGTCCCTATCTCGACTCATGAGCCTTTCATTGTATTTTCTCCCCCCTGTCCAGCTAAGGAGGGAAATAGTAGAGTGGTGGACACCGGGTGTACAGCCAATGTCAACCCACCATAAATATCAACTTGAGATCTTGTGAAAGCAAGACAGGTTGAAACAGCACTGCCAAGTCTTCCCTGGGAGTGCTTATGCAGGGTTGTCTCCTACAACAGGTAAAACTGTGTCTGCCTCATGAGGATCATATATCTTCCTATCCTCAAAGAGGCAGGGTAACAGGGAACATTAAAACTGACTTGAGATAAATTACAGAGATTGGTTAAAGAAATAAATATAAATTGTTGTCAGTTTGGGAGTTGCAATTACTCAGTATTAATTAGGAGTGTTCACATTTAAAATCCATGCTTTGAAGTTTGTATGATGCAAATATCAGAAATACATTTAATCAAAGGAGGGAAATATTTTTCTTGCTCTGTGTGTGTATGTATTTATAGGAGGGTGTTTGCAATTTGATGTCCCTAAGACGTAGTGAGGCACATGCAGAGCACTCTAATGCTGTTTCAGCTGCACCCTGAACTATGTGCTTGTGCTTCTGCTGAAATTGTATGATTATTCAACACTTTGGAGAATAATTAGATATTTATGTAATAGGATAGCCAATCTGTGCTGCTGGGGAACATATGGGGGCTATATGTGGTTCATAGTCTATGTGAGATGCCTTGAATAGCATCTGAGTGGCTGTAATAAGGAGTGAGATCAGTGGGATTTAACCTCTGTCATGCTTCTCTTCTACTGCTAAACATCTATATTCTACCAGTCCCACAATATTCTGACTGAATACCCATTTTAAGCAATGACTTCATATATTTTGATTAAAACCCAGAAAGACAGGAAATGAGATAAGAAACACAGATTTCAGCTCTCACTTTGAGGAGACTGTTTCTTGTTTGATGTTGCAAACATCAAGACATGAATGTGTCTTGTTTGAATGTTTCTCTGCTTTCTGGTTTAAAATAATATGCTGAGACAACTCGGCATATTATTATATAATATATAATCTGCCAATTCAGAAGAGATAACCATATTAGCAGATTTTGGTAAGCAAATGCAGTTCTCTCCCTCCTTCCCTCAAAAAAGTCACTGCTGCTGATGAAGACATTTTTAGAAAAAAGGCTAAAGAAAACAGAAATGCTTTAAAACTTTTTTTAGTATCAGTTCAGCTCACACCATTAATTTCTCATAATTTACCATAAGATCATGGTAAGTAAACAAGCAAATATTTAGTAAGTATTTAAAAATGCTTCCTGTGTAAATGTCATGTTAATAAAGTGAAAACATATTTTGATTAGGGATTAACAATATTTAGTCTTTGCAACAATGATTTATTGGATAGTACTAGTCAAAATACAAGACACTGCAGGATGGAAACAGTGACATTCAGAAAACATTTCAAGCTTTTATTTTTACATTCTGATTAATGCTACTGTAGCATCTACAGGCTTGAATTTGGAGTAGTGTCACCCTGTAGAAGTGCCCAAACACATTACAAAAAATGGTCTCTGCCTCAAATATATAATGATAACAGCCTCCGTTATAATGATAACAGCAAAAACAACTGGGAAAAAAACACAGTGAGGAAGAGGAAGGTGAAGAAACTTGCTGAAGGTGATCTAAGAACACTGGGAAGTGAATCCAGGTTTTAAAACGTATATTCAATGCTCAGTCCATTACAATATTCCAACCATTCTGATTCCTATTTCTTATGGGAGTTCAGTGTTTATGAGAAGAAACTTGATGTCAGCTCAAACAAAATTAAGAACTTGGGATCTAATTGTAGAAAAGCTTTAAAATAATCTGATTGCTTCACTGTGGACAATTCAAAACTTAAGGCAGGCACAGCACTTCAGCTGAGGTGCTAACATTTCAGTTTAGCCCATGGTAATTTTCTCAAGCATACATCGCCTCAATATATATTATGTTCTGTCAGAGAAAGCTGTGTATAAAAAGCATTATTGCAGTAAAATTTTCTGAAATTATACAGCTATATAAATGTTTAAAGCCAAGATATACTGTTTGAATTATTTTGGTGAGTATCTGTAAGTTCTTACTAATCAGACCACTGACTTTTTTTCAACCATGTCCAGTGCCCTATGAAGGGAATATATGCATTTATTGTATGTATACATACATATATTTTATGATCTGTGTGAATATTACAAAGTTTCTAGTTTTCATTTATCTTACTTTGATTATGTGGATGTAATTGAATGAATGATTTGAAAGCATTTATGTTGCCCATGCCCAACTTCCAACAGTTTCCATTCAAAATCAGGTCTGTGTTTCTTTCCATCAGCACACATTACACTGAGATATGCAGATTCTTCAGAATCAGAATGTTAATAAGACTGTGTGTATTTCATTTTTTTCTTCTGTTGAGAGCATTTCTTTCTGAATTTTGTATTATAATTTACATAATGTAAAAACAAAATTATACTGTTTCCATAGCCTAATGGACCAATTAAAAGTTGAAACTAAAATGTTGATAGTGCTAAAAATGCATCTATGAAAAATAGTGTTGAGATTTCCAACCTGTCTTAATTGCTTGAGAAAGAACAAAAAGAAAATATTGGAGAAGAAATATTTCGCAATATTCTGTGAGTCTAGAACAGTTCAGTTTTCACATGCTAATACTTGGAGTGATGAATTCATAATTTGTCTATGGTAAGTAAGACCTTTAAGATTCAAATGCATATTGCATTTTATAGAGAATTTTCAAATACAGATATATAATATTTGCACTCACGATATATGAATAAAAATGTAACTGCATATTTAGCAGCAATTTTATTCTTTATTTACTCCTCTGAATTTTAGCAAAAAAGTGTTGCAAGACTTTAACAATTTTTTTTTAATAAAGAGCACGTAAAGGAGGCTAGAATGTGAATAATTATGCCATTTTCCTTAGAGTTTTGTACTTCTAGTATTTTGCTTCTTCAGTAATGGCTAAAATAATCTCTTAATTCTGTATTTCTTAGACTTTTAGACAGTTCTGCTTATTATATGAGGCTACGGAGTACCCATTGCTGTGGCCCCTGCTGTCACTGTTAGAAGTCTGATTATGTAAAAGCTACTGACAATCATGAGGCTTGCCAGGTTGCTTATGAGTTCCATGCCACATGTGCAAGAAAAGGTTAAAAAATGAATCATGACCTGAATCTGTGCCCATTTTCCCAAACCAAGTTGTTGCAGCCAGTGGGAAGTCTCTTTGGGATGTAAAGTGACTTGTACATTGCAGAAGTTTACCAGGACATAGCAGGAAAGAATTGAGTTACAGTGATGGACTCACAGAGAGTGGGTCTGGCTCCTGACCCACTGAAAAAGCAGGACTATAGCAAAGCTCATTTTCTCTCCTGCTGTACTTCATCCAGTCAAAGCCTATTCCTAGTGCTCACAGTCTTCATCAGTTTTGGATGCTAATCAGAGCAAAAGTGAGGTTCCAGCACACATCTGTAGATCCAGCGCTATACCTAAATTATCTTTGTTTAATATCTTATTTTAAAATGATGTTGAATTTCTTCTTGCCATTGCAACTATTTGAAATATTTTTCTTAACATAATTTTGCAGTCTGTGGTTTACTATGAAAAATATTGAAATTGCCTGCAATCTTAATTATCTTTCAAAATAGCAAGCTAAAACTAGACTGAGCTTATGTTCCCAAACCCAAATAATAGAAAAACCCTTCTAAAACCCTCCAAAACTTTGTATGCTATATATCAGAATCAGCTTATGGAATGACTCCTGTCTCTGTGCTATTGTAGTTGCTAACATGCTGCTCTTGAAGATGCAGCATAAAATTACATGTTAAGTACTGAATTAGGTTTTCTTGTTGTTATTCATGAATATGTGAGCCTGTAGTTGAAAGACATTATGGTTAATCCCTGAATTTAATCCTTTGCAGGAATAAAAAGTAGAAAGGACTCAGCACTATTTGGCTTGCTTATGCCAGATGATAAGTACTTGAGTGTTCCTGCACAGAAACAAGCTGCCAGATACGCTTTTAGATCTTCCTTTTCTAAAAAATTGAGTGGACAGTGAATAAATATTTGAAGCAGTTCCTCTCTTTGTGTTTCAAAACATTCAGCAGAAATGTTCATATAAAAGCATAGTATTGGAAAATCTTTAGCCTCTTTAAATTCTGAATCAGATGCAACATTAGTAAAACTTTTTTCTTTAAACAGAGAAAGCCAGCTGCTATGTTATCTGCCAAGCAAGTTGCCTTCTCTTACAGTATTTTTTTCCAATGAAGTTGCCTTCTCTTATAGTATTTTTTTCCGATGAAGTATGGGTGTGGAATTCCCCTGCTGGTTCCTCACTTGTTCCTCAAGTCTTATTCCTCCCCCCACAGTAATGCAATAACATGCACTACTAAAGTTCTGTCTCCCAAATCCTGATCTTTAGTACTTGAAAAGGTAGGTTTGTAATACATCAAGTGCTAGACCATCTTCAGGTACCGGGCACTGTATTTGCCCAAGCTCACTTGAGGTGTTATTTGTATTTCTTTTAAATACTTGCCTAATCTCTCTGCATTTTGGAATCTTATGCTTCTCTCTGTCAACTTAGAACTTGGAAGAAATCTTTGTGTTTCAGTATGTCATGTAATTTTTAATAATAGTTGTTCTTTCAACAAGGGTCTCAAACTATCTCTCATACTTTCCTAATCTTCTGGCATATGTTACTGCTCTTCAAATTGAATCTGTTGGAATTGCTCCAAATAAATCTTCTCTTCTCTTAACTTCAGCTGGGAAAAGGAAGCATGTTTTACAAAAAAGGAATTAAAAATTTCAGAGCTGGGCTCCTTCTTGGGCTCCTCCAAGTGTGTGAAGCAGAGTCTGGAACATCATGTGGTCAAAAAGTGTTCACTTCTAGGGGCAATAAGTCTTTGTTACATGCAGGATGTAGTCAATGCTGTTTGGGCAATGTCTCATGGCATATCTTCCTCCAGTTTCTGCTTTCTGAAACCTCATCTTAATTATGGTACATGTTCTGAGAGTGCTGAATTACAGTCACAAATTCACACTGAAGTCACAGATCTGCTCTTGTATCAGTTGGAAGTTAACCCCATTTTGTCACTCAAAGAGCTTTTAGAGAAATAGAGAGATTTTGGGGCTGCTGGTCATGCTACACAGGTAGCAGTACACAGTCTCCTGCACTACATATGACTTTTTAAGGAAAGACAGGGGAAGAATTTGGTGTAAAATTTCGATAGGATTTATTTTCACATTCTGTAGTTGAGCTTCCTTATTATTTGCATTGCTAATACTGCATACTACACTTAACACTTTAAAATTCTTCACTTTAGTTTAGAATTATTAATTTAATAAAAATAGGTTAAAAGACGTTTCATGAAAGTCTACCAAAAACTAGGATGAGCTGAGCTTCCATGAAATAGCTAAAGCTGTCAAATGTGTTGATATTTAGAGTAAACTTCTGCACACCATAATGGGCCTTGCCTTACAGGTGGAATCTATCCTGTGAAATTTTAGATTATTTTAAGATAGATACCTATTTCAAAGCAGGTTAGTTAGACTCTTTTTGCAGTCAGAGGTTAAAAAGTAAGATGGAATGAAATTCATCAAATCTAAACCCAACAGCATCTTTAAAATAAGATGACTCATAATCTAGAAAAGGCTATGTGTCTCTAGTGGTTCTAAAACAAAACTGAACAGCTCTCTGGGATGTATGTCCAGAATTTGTTTGACTAATCATGGCCTGGATTATTAATTACTCATGTTAATTCCGTGTGTGTGTGACTTTGATGAAAAAAATCCCCAATTAGAGGTTTTCTTGTGTCTTTGAAACTCTAGCTTTGATCTCCTTGTGTTTCATAGTCTGATGGTTAACACTCCAAAACTACCTACTCATCTATGAAACTTCTGATGTTTCATTTTTTGTCAGTCACATCATCTGTAACTTGCAAACAAGCAATGAGAAGTAGGAAATAAGACAATGTTACCAAACCACGTGTTCAGAAGTCTTGAATTTACTGCCAGTGATTGAATCACTGATCCAGTTGGTTCATATGTGTTCTTGTGTTCACATCTTGGGCATAAACATTCAAGACTTGCTGTTCAGAATATTATTTTTTTAGTTATGTATCATATAATCTGGGTTCTCCATGTTATGTGGTTCACGTGAATGTAAGAACACAGGAGTTCATCCCTACCTCTGTTTACTTCCATTTGTTGTTTGTGTTACGCTTTGTTTTCTCCCCACTGTTTAGATGCATCGCAACTCTTTAAATTTTTAATTTTCATTTGCTTTACCTATTTTTTTAATGCTTTTTAGTACTTGCCCTATTTTATTTTTCTATTTTGTAACTTTGGTCCTGGGTTTCCCCATCTTGTTCCTAAATCTCACACTGTAATGTCTGGCATTGGTCCAGGAGGTATGTGGTTATGATCTCCCCTGGCATCAAGGGCTGTGATAGAGAATTTTTGGTCTCTAAGGGGCCTACTCAGTTGTCTTTCTGGCCTGGAAGAGGAAAACACCAAAATTCAGTATCCTGCATAGTGCTTAAAAAAAAGAGTTAAAAAGAAATGAAGTGGGATATCCCCAACTGTTCGATACCTTTACATACAAAGGCCTACACATTTTTCTTCTTCAGCAGTGCTAGAATCAGGTAGAAAGAGGAAAAAAAAAACTAATTGAAAACACCCTTGGTTCTAGGGCTGCTCTCTGGCACAGGTTCCTGGAGACACAGGAAGTCGTGCTCTCGTTAGCTGGGCTCCAAAACTAGACAAAATGGATCTTTAGGAGAGCCCTGTCAGCACAAGAACTGCTGACAGTTTCTGGTTTTCTGTGTTGGTAGAACACAACCTTTTAGAGGCCTACTCACCTTTGTGTGACTACAACAGAAATGTACAACAGGTTTCTGTTCTCCTCAAACACGAAAAACAAACAAAAAATTACAGTGGAATTCTTACAAGGTATAGGAACATTCTCAAATCTCAGATTGGGATTCCCCACTTCCCTGAAGGCCAGACAGGCAAACTAAAGATCTCTTCATTGCTCCATGTCTGAGTAGTTGGCAGGGCAGCTGCCTGGAGCACCTGTTGAAGTTGTGCTGTGTTACTGTTGATGTTTTAGGAGCAATGCAGCCCTTGGCAGGGGCTGTGCTTTGGCTTTGTTCGCATCATAGCTTTGCACACTACTGTGCCTCCTCATCATTAAGTTATGGGGTCCTAGCTGAAGCTATCCACAGAATGGCTGCACATACACACATCCAGAGGAGAAGGCCATACTCACTTGGATATCACAAGGATACTCCCTTGTGTCCGACTTTTTAACGTGCCACTAGTGTGTACATTTGCAACCTTTTCTCCTGTTACTGTTCCCCTGTTGAAGGGTTTGACCTCATCTCTGAACTCTTTAGCTGAGAGATGGATCCCTCTCTGCCGCTTTTGTGACTGCATGAAGGGAAGGTGGCTGGCAGTGTGCCCTCTGCATTTACTGCTAAGATAGAAACTCCCGTGGTGCCAGCACACACCCCACCTGTGAGTTCCATATGGCACCACATCTCAAAGGAGCAGTTAAAGGTCAGCAGCATGTCTTTTACCTTGGAACTTACCTTTACTGGTACAGTCCCATCCTGACACCTTCTGGACAGGAGCCTTGGTGTGGGTATGAACTCAGCAGCCTGAGTTGGCTGTTCCCCTGTAAAATCCCTTAACTGTAGGAGGGGGGAGGGGGAATACGTTTAGAGAAGGAATTTACTATATTTGCATGATATTAATAACCCAAACATCTACACGAGATTCTGCTTAATATCAGAAAACAAAATCTTCATCCTGTGTGTCAACAAATATTTCACAGAAATGGGTAAAGAATAATTTAACTAAGAAGTACTGTCAACCTGCTAAAATCTGAAACTGAACTTGTGAGATGTGGAGGTTCACGACACTGTGGTCTTGCTCTCACAAATGTGCCCAGGCACACACACATATATATACACACACACACGTACACATGTCCACATGTACTTGCAATTTCCCAGAATAGTAAATATTTACAGAAAATGCTTGCCTGCAGGACTGTTGTGGTAGCATTCACACACCATACTTTATACCTGAGAGCGAGTGGTTTACAGCCTTGCTAAACATAACAGCATTGTAAGGAAGGAATACACAGAAACATTTGGCTTTCCATCCCACAATATACTTTGACACTTTTTGGAACATTTTTCATCTATAGCACAATTGCTGTAATCCCAGTGGTTTTCTATTTATTTGTTATAGAAGTTTGCTATGTACATATGTTTTTTTGATTCAGATGGCATGATAAGGGCTGGTTTAAATCATGTTGGTTTTTTTTTTTTATTTTCTCATTAATTGAAATTATCTCCTTTAAGGAGTTTCATGGCCAAAAGCAATGTCACCTTTGTTTAGTGTATTTGGGAGCTCATTCCTTGTTCAGATGCCTAGAAGGTCTCAGCACACAAAAATGTTGCCTAATCTTTAACAGAACTCAGAAGTCTTGCTGAGAAGTTGAAACAGGATGGAAAACTCGGTATCTGATCCTTTGAGGACAGCTGCTTCAAAGGAGCTATACAAAGCTGGAGAAAAAAAAGAATGAATGAACAAGCTTGAACCCTTTGAAATATTTACTGTTCAATGAATTTGGAGTGGAGGGGAGAACATGGTGAGGCATTCCTGCTCCTGAAAGGTGATATTATCCTCTTGTTTTATTAATAGGAAAAATATGATATTACTATTTTGAAATTTCTTTTGTTTGATAGAAGCTGGAGACACCAATTTAAGTATTATACTGTGTGTATGTATGTATGTATATACATATACATAGATATACACAGACGTGAAAGTGATAGAAAAAAGCTTAAAAAGTTCCATTTATTTTTTCAATATTGTCCTTTTTTTCAGGAATACTTCAGTTCCCTGTAAAACACATTCAATAGCTGGATCAATAGCCATCATATAGTAAATACTAATCACTAAGAATCATTATTTTGCACGGTTTGCACTATCACTCAATAGCCTGGTAGCAGTGTCTCTCAATTTCAAAGCAGTTGTGGAGCTTGAGTTCTTGTTTTGGCTCTCTGGATCAGATGGAGATGTGTAGGTCCTGATAAAAAAATCAGATTTGGCAAGGAACTGTTCCCTCATACATAGTGTACGTCTATCCTGTGCCTGAATTCATTTACCCAGCCACTATTTGCAAACACCTGTGCAGTTCTCCAGTTTCCTCGTTTCTTCTTTTTTGTTTTTTGGCTTCAAGTATTTGTTGATAAACTTGAACACTTTCATTATATGTTTCCTTATGCTCATCTTGTGAAAACATCTTAAAGGGTCACCTGATCCATAAACTGTAGTTTCATAAAAATTAGTGGGCTTGAATCTCTCCAGGTGACTGTTTTGTCATTGAGACAATATGATCCAAAGGACAGACAATAGCCCACCCTAGAAGTCAGTCAGTGTTATCCATGCAGTGTTGTGTTTATTTGAGTGCCTAAATGGAAGGGAAACTTTTCAAACATAAAACAAACGTGGCTATTAATATTTTATTTGGCAACTTCACTGAGTTGCTGTATGGAGCTGGTTAAACTCAGTGTGGAGGAACAGCTCTTGCCAGCCCAGCCTGATATTGAGGATCCCAGTTACCAGGCATATCCCTTCCTGTGTGCATGGTATTGGGTTTTTAATTGCATTTAGTGCAAAGGTAATAAGAGCTTGCTAATAGATGTAGGAAAAATAATTGTTGAAAATAAAACCCAGTCTTGAGTCAAAAGTTCATTGGTTTTGAGAGGATTGTAAAAATATTTCAGGGGAGGCCTTAAATTCTTCAGTGGGTTGCTATTTATCTATGGTCATGCACATGCTAAATAATGATATTAAATAAATTACTCTTCTGTTGTGTTTTATAATAGAGCAAAGCCTTCCAGCTATATAAACAACACTTTATTTTTCCAGCATTATGGAATAAAATGGAGAGATGGCCTTGTGTGTTGACTATTTGAGGCTCATAACTGAACAGCAATTTCTGAAGTTGAGCCTAACTGTGATGATAAGTTATGCCTTTTGTAATGCTCACTCATGCAAATTAAGGCATCTTTTGAACAACCTGTGCACATTACATTTCATATTTGGTAAATCTTATGTGTTTCCCATCATGTTGGATGGAACTGCCAGTGTTTTAGAAAAGCAATTTATTTTGTTGTCTTTGAAGTAGCTGGTGCATTAGTAACCCTGCCACCTTTGAAATTAAACAGGATTTTGTCTGCAGTTTGAACACTCTGAAGTGTTCTTCTATTTTTAAATCTCATATGCTTATTTGAAATGCCTTCAGCTCTCCTGTAAATAGGTTTTGTTTAATGATTGTTGTTGTCTCTAAATGAGTCTTGGCATTTTTATTCAGTTTGTGATGATGCAATTATTTTTGCTAATTGAATGTACAGGGAATGACTTGAGACAGGGAGCAAACAACATCACATAGTCATGGGCACTTTAGGATTGAGAAGGTCATCCAAAATATGGCATAGCAGCCTTTGTATTTCATCTTGTAACACTCTCAGTATATGAGTAATTTTAATGTCTGTGACCCAAAGGCTTCGTTACTTCCTCAAAGTAGAGGTGAGATATCCACTTTACATGTGTGCAGCTTGCAAAAAAGTGTCCTAAGTAATGTTTGCCAAAGCCTGTTGATTTTGGTACACTTCTTGTTATCATTAACTGCTCAAGTACTGCACTGGTGAGTACAAATAATAGAAGGATAGATGTGCTGTCAAAACCTTGTGGTTACCTGAGATATTTCACCACAGAATCAGAGCAATGGAAGGATGGACCTCTTTGAGCCAGACCTGCAGGTCTCAGATGCTTGCAATAACAGCAGATGTGCAGCAGTTGTGCATGCTGGAAAGATAGAAATGTCCCCGTCTTTTCTCTCCCAGTCCTTTGCTGACTTAGCTTAGAGCTGTAAAAAGTACCTTACTGTCATTCCTTCCATGTTGATCATCACCCAACATGACAAAAAATATGTTTCAGGATAAATCAATGATTTTATTCCTTCAAAGAGTCTTAAAGACATCCTGATTTCTACTGAACTGTACTGATGGAAAAACTAAAGATAGAAGGGAGCTTACTAATTGCATAGCAATTGAGCAATGAGATAGGAAAGCTTTGGGAGAGGAAAAAGTTAACAGGAGAAAACTGAGCTATATTTTAGAGAGCTCTTGCTCACGGAGAGACCCATTCAATGCACATCTACCAAGGAAGGAAACCAAACTAGGTTTATTGAGACTGGCAAAATAAGTACTATTTGAAAATACCATATGGATAACATTAGTCACTTGGTACTGGACAAGGTGAACCAAGAGGTTAATCTAGTATGAAAAATCTCATTGATAATGTTGGCATGTGCTCCACAAACTTGGCTGCCCGGGGAACAAAGGAAACATTGTTTTTTTACTGTGAGACACAAGAGACCCAAAACAATCAAAAATCCAGTTACTGAAAGATAGGAGGTATTTGCTAAAATTGCATGTGCTGGACACTGCTGCCCTAATTTTCCTGCATCATTGCTGGATTTGTATTGTGGTGTGTACATCACTAAATTTGTTAAAACTGTAAAGAAATTTGATCAGCTTTGTTGAAGAGTTTTTTGTGTCAAACCTTATAAAGTACTGATTGTGGAAGAACCACAAAAGGAAAAGCCACAGAATTCCTTTAAAATATGTCAAGAAAAGACAAAAATCAAGTGACAGAAATTGCATTTATTTTTCTCAACAGGCAAAAATGGAATTTTGCTATCAGCTTAGCCATACTTTGCCATCACTTAGCACCATTATTGCTGCACTAACATGGCATAACTCTTTGTCAGTGTATTTCTGTTGATTTGATAGCCTTGGTATCATTCAGATCTCTCTTGGGATGTTGATATGAGCTGAAATGAATAGAGTGTACCCATATGCATGGTTTGAATTCTCCCATACCCATGTGATTGGGAATGGAATAAACACAAGTAAAAATTGGTCAGCTCCATTGCAATGTGCTGTTGCACTGTGTCTGGCCCTGGGAGGACTGTATTATTTTGACTGCCCTGTCAGAGGAGTAATCCTCCACTCAGAATCAGGTGAAGTGTCCCTAGAGCTGCAGCACAATGTATCTGCTACCTACCTGTGGATATTGATGAACCCCCAAATTCTTGGAGGTTGAGTGTGTGTGTGTCTAACAGCCACTCTGAAAACATCAAAGCTAAAGATTGGACAAGTCATTGTGCTCTTAAGTAAGACATTATGGTCAGTGTTTTTTTTGTCTTCCATGTGATAATCATGGTCTTGTTAGATTTCCACATTCCCATGGAAATGAAGTTAGGATGTGCACAGAAATACTGCCATTCATTTTGTATGCTTTCCAGTGCACTTTTCATCTACACATCATGGAGCAGAAAATGAGAGGCCTGCACTCCCCTAATTCTCACAGGGGATCATTAGGATTCCCCACTGTTGTCTAATCATGTGCTGTCCCATTGATGTGTAGTCAATTGATGGGTAATTGTGTTTTGTGCAGTATATCTCGCTTGAGTAAAGCAGTGTGTTGGCTTTAGTTACAAGAAACTGGTATGGATTTTAGGCTCTTAAATGAACAACAGATCATTCTGTGCCTCACAAAGTATAAGCACTAAATATGGAGGGCATAAGTAATGGAGAAAGGAACATTTAAAATTTATGTTTGCACACGGATTTCTGTATGGAAGAAGTATATCAGATGCACGGCAAATCATCTTATTTTTTAATTTTTGAAATGCTGGAAGGAGTTTATAAATTAGACTGCCAGTGCATTAGAGGGGCTGCCTTAGCCCCTGGAGTGTGCCTGTCATAACACACTGGATTGAAGCTCCTGCTATGAGCTGGGGAGCTGCAAGGCCTGAGCAACACCAGGGAGAGCAAATGAGTGATGTGGAAGAAAAAAGTTGTCTTCAGAGTCTTTCATTATTGTGTGTGCCTCATGCTCTGAGCTGCAGTCATTAGCCCATGGTGGGTGAATGGAGTAGGGCTCGAAATGAAGCCGTGCTGGGTACCCAGGCCTCTGGATGATACTGCTGAGCGTTTTCCGCAATTTGAGTGAGTGCAGAACCATGCAGTCTAATTTTCAGATATATATTAGGAAAAGAATCTCTCAGCACCAGGGCACTTATGGTGAGCCCCACAATGTCTTGTGGGCACAAACTGTTATTTATAAAACAAAATCTTACTTACAAAACAAAACTTCTTTCCCACAAAGCTGCAGACAGGCTGGGTGGAGGGAAGGCTGACTGCTTCCATAGAAGTAGCAAATTCACTGACCCCATCAGGATCATTTCCAGTGGTCTAGCTGGGTGGCCTAGAAAGTGCTTCTGTCTTCCAGGGTTTTTGCAGGAGAGGGGTCCCAGTGGGGTCATCCACTCGGGGAGACACTTTGGGCTGTGTGGCCTGGCTTGGTTTTTGCTTTGTTGCCACCACTGCAGGGTATGCTGGGCTGTTTTGAAGCTAGTGGTATTATTAGGCTGAATGACATTCAACCAGGAGCCTTCATGAGCATGTGGAATTGCCTCTCTGGTGCTGCAGGGCAATATTGATTAGCCTCAGTGTGAATCTGAGAGTGGCAGCACGGGAAAGGTTACTTGATATTGTTTTGTGGAGCACATATGTTTTGCAAATGGCTGTTTTGAAGGTCAGCCATTTGCACTTACAGCTTTTCCCAGTTCCCTGCCCGCCTTCAGCTCACAGGCTGGTTATTACTTGAAGTTATTTTTGAGGTTGTGTTTGAGATGAAGACAAGAGGTAGAGCAGATTATCAGTGGTAGCTGATGAGGTTGTTATGATGAAACATTAGCTAGGGATAAGAGAAAAGGGAGAAAATAACACATTCACTTGCCTGTCTGGTAATGGTGAGACAGTTTCTGTTTATGCACATACAACACTGGTAATTCAGTGTTGAGAACCACTAATAAAAGGTTATAAAGCCTGCAGAGTTGTTCTAGCTGCTGTTTTATACAGATGCACCGCAGTATGACACGATGAAATTTGCTTGTAGCAAGCTTTGCTTCCTCTTATTTTAATACATGTTGTATGAATGTACAACTAATGTGTTCTATTATAAGACTCCATTTTCAGTGATGCATAGATTTTTTTTTTTTTAATATTCACCAGATCTCTCAGACAAGGCAGGTAAAATTATTTTAATATATTTTTCAGGAAAAACAAGAAAAAAAGGTGTATTATGATGAATTTTGTATACAAAAGTGCATGAAAAAATAATCAGAATTAAGAAGACTTAATCCTTTGTTTTACATTTTTGGTTTCTTTTCTTTCTTGTATAATTTCTATATCCTTTTTTCCTAGTCCTTGTCTAAAGATTGGAAAATTCATAGTAAAAGGTATATGTGATCACAATCTGATCTTTACTGTGTAGGCAAATTCCCCACACCTTCAAATGCAGAATTTGTTCCGTTTACTGACTCCATTGATTAAAAAACTCTTAGGAAAGATAGGGTGGAACTGTAAATGTTCGGTAAGATTAAGAGGTTCCAAAAGGTTGAGATGAACCAAATCCTTGATTTGGCCACTAAAGTTGAATTCATAATTCCTCAGTGAAGTTATTCCTCAGTGAAGGTAAAGAAATACTAAATGTTGCTGTAGCATCACTAATTATTAAAATGGAGGCAAAAGCCAAGTATGCATGCTTTATGAGAAGGCAGAGGAGCAATTCAAGAGATTTTAGATATTATTCCTTGACAGACAGTTGTTAACACTTGATAATAGAAAACTTGGGCATATATGCCAAATAAAATTAGTTGTTCATTGTGGCGTTTTCAAGACATCCACTAAATCTGTTCCACTCACCACTCTCTTATTGCCTGCAGAGACCTTTGCCAATACTCAATAAGTCATCATCTGATTTCTGAATTTAAGGAAAGTAAATGCCCCTCTGATGTGAATAGGGCTCTTGCCACTAAGAGAACTTTGGGGTTTCCAGGTTTGTCGTGAGTTGCACATGTGTTACCTTCACATATGGCTTTAGATTTTAGAAGGATGAAGTTACTGTTACTACCTCTTAACAGATCCCAGGACTATCCCATTCATAGGGGATGGATGGATGTTTGAGCCAGCCACCATGCTAATTACTGCTTCCTCAACTTGGGAATTCCAGATTGCTCATCAAACATGAAATACCAAAGTCAACAACAGTCTGGAATTTAGTATTTTCATATTACTGTCTTCACTATTACTGGTATGGTTTTTTTAAAGTCATATTTTACCTGACCAGCTGCAAACAAGAGTTGGTATTCAGTGTAGGAGCAGCTAGTAACAGCAGATTGGGAATGCAGGAAAGCAGAGATTAATTGCTCAGGCCTATCAGTTGCACACCAGAGGGATGTAGGAATTTAAATGCCAGTGTTTTGGAGAGGGGATGATCAATGTGAGTTGGAAGTTGTATCTGCCACACTCCAAGTGACAAAATATTCCTGACATCAGCTTTAAGAAAGATACTTATATTGCCTGTGAATTGGTTAGGGTCTGCCTTGTGAGGAGCATATCTTGATATATTATCGGCTGAAATTTTCAACAGTTTCATAGGAGAATTGCAGTATTTTTGAAACAAACACAAACAAGACTCATCATTTCACAGCAAGGACAAGAAAATAGAAATCACAGTGGTGGTCTCACACTGAAGGAAAGTAACTGAAAGGTAGCAAGTCTACCTCACTCCAAAGATAAAGGTTATTAGAGCAGCTCTTATACACCTCATTGCAGAAGCTTGGTGGCTGTCTGCTGAGTAGAAAAAATAAATGAAACTGTGATGTGTTTTGCTTGGCATACTGTAATATCAGATACCCATATCTGCAATTTAAGATTATACTACACTGGGAAATAAAGCAAAAATAACCCCAAAATATCTCCAGCCTTTTCAAACTAACTGTTGCCTAGGCTAATTCTATTACATATTATATGTGTAGAATTAAATATTTAAAAATTACTGATTACTATTTCTTGATTACCCTAATTAAAGAGCGGCAATTCTTTTATTTCCCTGCTAAATGTATAGTCACGATTTTGTCCTTCTGTAAGGAAAATTAGAAATATGTAAACTTGAGCCTAGATGCGTGTCCTGTTGGATCTATATATTCACTAGAAGCACAAGGGTCAGCTAGGGAAGGAATCACCAATGTATTCCATGCATATCATTAAATATTCCTTGTAGATGATAGCTGTGAGTCCTTTGAGTTGCTGTGTTCATCAGTACAATTGGCTCCTCTGGGGGTTGTGCTCAGGCTGGAGAGATGTCCTGAAACACCTTGTGCACACCCGTGGATAAATGACAGAATGTAGATTTGCACATATAATGCAAATCTGAAAATAAAATCGGGGCAGAAACACAAACCTCAATAAAGATTTGATTTTATCAGTAACCTGGGTAAGCAGAGTCTAGAAAAAGAAAGACCTCTGTTCAGCGTATTGCCAGCTTTTCTGTTGTGTCTTAAATTATTTGTACCAGTAACATTTCTCAAGGTGTTGGTAGGAATTTCTGCATGAGCAAGGCTGCAAGATATGGTTCTACTAATGTCAGCACCTTTTGAGGTGTATGGCCTCATTCTGTGGGAATTTGTACTGATGGGTAGCTCCCCAGAAGCCAGCTGAAATATGTACCCATTTGAATTTATGTTGGTTGTAAAATTACATGACAGAAATGCAGTATTTCCTGTGAATTATTACTGTAAGTCTTCCTAAGTCTCTTGTCTTACATTACATTTCCTAAACTCATTGCAAAAATGCTGTACTTTTTAGGCATGTATTTCAAAGGTCAGCATGTAGTTATATCTCAATTCATATATAAGAAAGAAAAATAATAATTTGAAGGAAGTGTTGCTATTCACTGGCTTTTCAATAAATCTTCTTGTTTTTACTTCACTTGCAGCATATGATCTCAGGGAATGAAGCCAAGATGGACTTTTGCACCAGCTAGTCTCAGTTGCATATAGCAACTCTTTAATTATCAGTTAGCTTTTCCTTTATTATGCTCTGTGCTCCTTAGTTTATAAGGATTGCTTTCAGTAAGAGAGTTAAACTCAGTATAAATGTGCTTGGAGATTAATACCTTGCCTGCTAATTTGTTTCCAGCTTCTCCTCTTTATTGTTAAAATGTGCATCACGTAGAAATCTGAATATACAGTTTTGGCTTTTAGCTGATGGCTCTTGCTGCCTACCAAGAGTGCAAAGCCATAAAAGACATCTGGCAATAGGGAGAAAAAAAATTGTAAATATGATTTGAATGCTAATTGTACTTCAGGTTTTTTAAGACATCTCACTAGAAGCCTTATTAGTCTTTTATGTTCTTGCATTTCTGGGCTGGTATGACCTGAACAGAGAGAATGAGATTGTAATTTCCCTTCTGCTGGAGGTGAATATAACTTATTTTTCTTATTATTATTGGACTCTCTTAGCAGGAATTAAGACTCATTGCTTTAAAGACACATGCATTTAATAACAGGGATTTGATGTGTGCTGATCTCAGTGCCCATATGTAGTCTCCTACAGATCAGAAGCAGTGCACAGCTGCAGATATTTGTGCACATGAAGTGCCTTACAGGACCACTGCCTAACTGCATGCATTTTACATGCTTTTCTTCTGATATGGATCTAAAGCTGCCAACAACAGCGTGGGAGCAGCAAAAATTAAAAGGAAGGGAAGGAATGTTTCCAATAAAAGTTTTCCTCCCTTGCATAGTCTAAGTGACAGCAAGCATTCCAGCTTTGAGAGCCTTCAGTTGGCATCATATGAAAATATATTTCCAAGTGGGGACAAAAAGATGACTATAAAGAGGGGGAGGAAAGGACTGTGGCACCACTGGGCTTCATTCAAATTTGCAGCCAAGGCTGTGGAGAGGGAAGCGATGACAACTGTGGAGTTATATGTGCGTAAGAGCAAAGTTTCCCACACGTGTTCTCATCAGTATCACAGTTTGGGGTGCTTGGTGATGGAGGTTTGGGCTTCAGCCAGTAGGGAGGCAAGGCCAACCACAAATTTCAGATCTGGATCCAAATGCCTGCGTATTTGGGAGTAGTTATCCCTCTGGTTTGAGATTTTACTCATCTCAGCCGTGCACAAAAATAAGTAAGAAACATGAACAAAGATGATTTTCAAGTTGCAGTTGTAATACTTTAAGTATTTAAGCCCTTTAGCTGTTTTGATTAACCAAGGGATTACATGAGATTTTCTGTGCCCTTTATTTTACCAAATTTATATATGACAAGTCCTCTGTCATTTGTACTGCAGATCCATCTTAAATGAGCCTGAAATCACATGTGGAGTAAATACCTCTTGTGCCTCCATATTAGATCTGCTGGAGAGAGAGTGAGCTCCTACCCTACTCTAAAACCAGCTCTTCAACCATACTAAGGGAGAAGAGATGGAAGCCATTGTGCTGGCAGTGATGTGGCAGTGTCACACCACCATGCCAGTGTCACAAAGCCGTGGGCAGAAATGGTCGCGGTGAGTTGCACTTGCTGTAGGTCACCACTGCGTTTTGCTAAACAGCCCCATTTTCTCTTGGAAGATCTGATATCTACCCCACTTCTGGAGGCTGTGCTGCTACAAGCATAAAAATGGTCATCCTGTCCTCATCTTCCTGACCTAATTGAATGGGTTAGAATGTACAGAAATGCTGGAGACTGCATAATTTATTTGAACTTGAGATGGCCTTGGTGGCTGGAGTTGGTGTGGCAATGGCCTACAACCTTCCTCCCTTTTCTCTTGTACTTCTGTTGTGGCAGGAGCTCCTTAATTATTGGAGGTGCTAGAGGATCCCTTCTTGTAAGAAGTCATCTTTACTAGAGTTTCACCAGCTGAAATCCTAAAAGGCACTTCCTCTGACATAGAAGTTCTGCCTGTCCAAAGCACATCCAGAAGCTCCATTTGAATAAAAGAGACTGGAATTGTTTTGACAATTTTTTATTTTATTCCATTTCAACCGTAGATAAAGCCAATGCCAATCTAATTAAACAATCTTGCATATATTGATCAGATTTTGAATTTTGCATTTAACCCTATAGTTACAGTGACTCATGTCATACTATGTGGAACAGACAGGTTTTGGAGAGGTTATTTGATTTGCCTAGTGGCCCTTTGTAAAAGCTCAGTAACTCAAGGTCTCCTAAATAATAAATGTCTGTCTTGAAAATAGGGCTGTTCCATGCTTCCCTATGTCCTGGTGGTTAGGTCACATGAAGCAGACAATTGAGCAAGCACACTGTGTAAGTCTGACAATAGCTAGGTCCTTGGAAGCAGTTGTCAATGCTCTAGCAGTTCTTTTAAAAGGGCATAATAATTCTTATGTAAACCAAAGATGAGGGGTTTTTTTCCCTTGGTCATACAAAAATAACACATCTAAGTTGTCCTTATGCTCCTTCTAATTATATGAGCTACTGGTTCTGGATTAATGTAGTTTATTCCAATTCAGACTGTTCCTGTTAAGATGCAGTTGGCATCAAAATGATTGTATCTTATGATTATTACTGTGTATGATATAATTAAGGAGTAATCCCTTTCAAAATTGGTCATTAGCATTAGCTATCAATTTGCTAGATTTGCCTCAAAAGGTTAATGCTACAACTATGGTAAACAATAACTAATTTCATGGAGATTTATTGCTGTTAAAAAGTATAATCAGTTTCTAATAGCAATACTTAATTTTTAAAAAAACTTAGATTGGTTGAATGCACTCGGATTGCTTTACAATGGATATTTTCCTGGCAGATGAGTAATCCTCTGCTAGTAATTTCAGTTCTGAGTTCTCAGACTTAGCACTTCAATTATGTACTCTTCATTTGTTTTATTAATTGTTTGGTTATATTTGGCGATGCTGAACTACACATGCATGCATAATATATGACATATTATTCATGAAATTTTGCAATGTGACAGGCTCTGGTTACTCATGAATAACAGCGACTGTCACATAATACACAGAGTAAAGTGACTTTATGTAAGCTTGTTCTAAGTTCTTAAACATAATTGTCTGAATTGTTAAAAGGAAATAAGTGTTGAAGTTACAGTGATGCATGATGTAGTAATTCGAGGAAATAAATTTTTATGCAATAGGTAGAATTCTTCTAAAGATGTTTATGGCAGGAGCAAATGAGATAAATGGAGATATTCTGTACTTAATACCAAGGCTGAAGGTGGCATAGATTGTCATGCTAACCCTTGCTGTAAATTTCTGCCGCTTTATTAACTGCAGAAGAACTGGATATAATTACATAGGCATAGAATTTAGCTGTGAAGAAGTATTGCTGCTGTGTGGAGCTGAAGTTCTTGTAGGATTGGCCCTGCATGGTAGGAAGCAGATGATTGATGAATTCTGTGAGTTGCAGTATGCTGGAAATCCTGGTTTCATATCTCTTCTGACCATAAAGCACAATAACCTCAGCTCCCTCTCAGTGCTTTCAGAGGCAAATATTCTGCCATGGAAATCTCAGGACATATACTGTCTGTGGTTTGAATCAAATGAAATGAGAACTGTTTGCTGAATTGCAATCTCATCCAGGTGACTTTGAGGTCTGTGTGGCAGGTGTGTGCTGCCCTGGTGCCTCACGGGAGCCGTGTGCGGATGTGTTCTCCCCTCATCCTTCACGCCTCCTGTACTGCCCGCTCCCCAAACCTCTTTGTGCACAGAAATATTCCTGAATGTGGCAAAAGGCTGGGAGTCTGACCACAGACTTTGTAGGTGATGGAGAAAGTGAAGCGACAGCAACTGGAGCTACAGTTCCTACAGTTCCCCAGTGCTTGAGGGTTGCAAGTTTTGTACTGAAGTTGACTTTCTTGAAAAGTTACATTACATAAGGACTCAGGGAAATATATAGTGCTTGCATTAAATGTTTTGAGGCTTTAGTTTCAAAGTACTTTTGTCTGTATTGAAAATACCAGGAAAAAAACACTGACGTTTTCAAAACAAACAAACAAACCTCAACAAATTCAGAACATTTCATTCTGTAAAGCATTTTGGTTTATAAAAACCTTACAATTTTTCCTGAGGCTGCATGCTGTTACACTGGTCTTATAAAACATTTTTCACTGATTTCTCACATGATATAGGGATTCTGTATGCAAAGAAGGAAAAATAATGGTTGCAGATAAATTTTGTCACTTACTGAATTCCCTAAAATGCATACTGAACTTCTTCAAACTTGTAGAGTAAAATTATCTTATAAATTTCCAAATATTTTTTTAAGTCCTCCTTCTTGTTACTTTTTTTTCCCCTCTAAAGCCCGTATTAGCATTGCTACTTTTAAGACTTTTACCAATTTTTTAAATTGCAAAACAAGTTTGAGATAATTCAACTTCTAAATGCACAAATTAGTAGAAAATTATGGCTTAAAATGAAATCACAGAGATCACTGGTCCAGTAATTAATTATACTTTTTCTATCAATTTCCTGTTGATTGTTCTTCACCTGCAGTGCAGTCAGTTACTTTGCAGGAGAAAATCAGGCCAGAGGAGAAAGAACATCAACCAACCTGTCAAGAGTAACACCTCCAAATTCACAATTTTTACTGTATTTTTATATTTTATTCATATGGTCTGGACAGTTTCTCCAGCTTCATTAAGACAGGGCTAATACAATATAACTGCTATTTCCCGGGTTTCTAGAGAAAACAAGAAAATAGTATCTGTTCATTTCCTTGCAAATCTCAACATTTTATCAAGAGAGAAATGCATGACTGCAAAGAGTTCATTTGTGGAGTAGGTTCTACAAATTAGATTTAAAATTTTAAATAGGTATTCATTTTGTGATCATATTTTTGGTTCCTCTTGTGAATTGTGTTTGAAGACAAACTGACAGCCTTTTAAATTACGTAAAAACTGTTATGGCTGAAATTCATGTGCATTCATTAATATTGGAAGTTAGCTTTGAAAAGATTTCAGCCATATTATAATCCCTTGAAGTGCTACTAATGTATACTCATACTTTTCTCACGTTGTCTTCTGTTAGTAAGAATTAGATTCTGCTTTCATTCACTGGAGCTGCAAACTATTGACCCTGTAGTTAATTTCCTAGTATGTAAAACTGAAATTAAGATTGTGGCATCTAGTTTTGCCTTCCTGGTGCAATACAAAAAGAAAACTGACTTCCCCAAAAATTTCTTATATGCAAAAGGAATTTTGGGACACTTTGGGAGAGTGAATTCAGTGACTTTTTATAATCTTTATTTCACACTCCATTACAGAATTACAAGGAATAATAGTACTATATTTTTAAGCAGAACTAGGTTAAACTTGAGAGCAGTGAAGCATCATTCAGTAGAAAAAGTTGTACAAGAAAATTCATTTTAAACATAAACAGGAACATCTCTGTTGACTTTACTGGCCTTGTGCATTTCAGGAGACAGAGCAGTCTAAGGAGTCAGTACCTCACTCAGCACAGATGGATGTATTTTACTCTCTTTTAGTCTCATTCTGTTAGCTGTGTGATTCAGCTGGCGTCTGTGCTTTGGTTTTCGTGCTACAGACCTGGTTATATCAGTTCCAGTGACACATAAGTACTAATTCATCCGTATGCTGACTTTCCTGACACAGGTGTGCTTGAGATCATGGAGGTGTTATTTTAAAGTGCACATTGTTACATGGGTCATGAAGTCACACAGCAGTGTTTGTTTCACAGAGAAATATGTGTGAATGAAATGCACTGCTAGTATTGAATCAGTAAGCTTCTTCACTGTAGCAATTTTTATGTATGAAGAGTATGAGAGGAGATCTTTCAGTAACATCTGAATAGTAAGCCTGAGATGTACCAAAAGCCTGGTGGAAATGCGGTTCCTAGAGCTGTTCTCTCATACTGAATGCTAAATGTAGGCTTCTGAGATGAAAGAAGAAAATCAGCATTCAAAGCATATTTGTGTTAGGGCTGTTGAAGGATTTACTTTCCATTCACTACCAGCATTTTTGCTCTCACATTTCTCATGTTTACCTACAGACTTACCACAGGGCTTCGTTGTGTGCCCTCTTCTGCCACAAATCTGCTGGCTAGGAGAAAACCAACAAGAACATTACTGTATTGATTTTCTCTCATGCCTGCAAGTCATGAAGGTTTCATGATTAATATAAATCAATATTTGTGGTAGAGCAGGAGGTGATTTGCGTAGCTGCTGATGAAAGAGAGAGCACTGAAACTTTCATTCAACACGGTTTGTTATTTGTGAATACTTTCCTTAAGAGGACTTCCACTGTACCAGGCTTCACACTGTGAAGCTTGAAGATTTTGGTGTCATATTGGCAGAATTTCCTCAGCTGTGACCCTCTAAAATTTTAGCACATGTTAATTTTAAAAAGAGCTAGAATCTAAGCTGAATCCCTTGCTTTCTTACGACTTGTTAGAGGAGAGTTGTGATAGAATAAGATAGAATAGATTATTTCAGTTGGAATGCAATGGACAGCTAATCCACCTGGCTGACCAAGGACCAACCAAGACAAAGCTTGTAGTTAAGGGTACTGTCCAAATGCCTCTCAAACCCTATCAGGCTTGGGACATCAACCACCTCTCCAGGAAGCTTGTTCGAGCATTTCACCACCCTCTCAGTTAGTTAAAAAATGCTTCCTACAGTCCAGTCTAAACTTCCAGATGAAGGGCATTAAATAGTTCCTTGAAAACTGAAAGAGTTGTACATGGTATATAGGTCCAAGGTGAAAGAGTGTACATAGTGATAATGCTGAGCTTTTGCAGGCTAGAAAATTGCAATCCTAGCTACACAGCTTATCTGCTCTCCTCTGTAATAACGGCAGGTCCCATTCACCGGTTTTTGCTTTTTGCTTTCCTCATGTAGGATTCTTTTCAATCTCTTTTTTACCAACCCTCTATGTAAAGATTGAAAAGAAACAACTATAAACTTTGAAATTGTGATTAATAAGTTAATCTGTTAAAGGTATGTATTCATATGTTAAATGCATTCAAGTATAGTATGTGTTATGCAAGCAATGGAGAAATTATTTTCACATGAAGTCTTTATAGATATTATAGATGTGATTCATAGTTCAAATTTCAGCTAGAAATTGTATTCCTCGTGTGCTCTTTTTTTAGAAAAAAAAAAAGAACTATTGCTGTGAACTTGGTGTATAATCATTTTAAGGCATAAAAAGAGGGATGTATATGGATTTTGAGAACTTAGTTCTGATTTTCACAATGGGAGAACTTCAGAGCACGATCCTCTTTTACACTTTTTTCAACTGCTTGTATAAATTTCGCATAGAAAACTGGCCTGCCACACATGTGGCATAATTTACATTCAGCTTTGCAATACTTCATTTTGCTCACTGTTATGACTGGATTTCTATCAACAAATCCACCTTTTAAAAGCTACACATGGTAGGCATGTAAGTAGCTTGGTAAAAACAGGTCTCTTATGGGCTAGTAACTGAGAGTACTCAAAATAAATGGTGGTTCTGTATTTCTTTAAAGTTTTACATTGCTTGCAGAAAAGTGCTTGAGTAGCTACACTTTTGGGGGTTATATATGTTTTTTGCATGTCCAAGGAACACAGCATAGCAAATGGTCTAATCTGACTATCAATCTGTCTTTGGACCTGGGTATGTGAAATGTCAATGAAAAATGTCACTCCTAAACAAACATCAGCAATGTAGAGAATCCCCATTTCACGTTTAGATATACAATTTTCAAAGTAAAGAAGTCAAAAGGGGAAGTGTTTCCAGCCTGTCTACAGCATGAACTAAGACAGGAAAAAAAACCAAGTGATTATATTCATCAACTTTATGGAGATGTGTGTATTAAAGAACAGTTTTGGTTCTTTGTTTCTTGATGTTAGAAATGAATGTTTGGCATAAGAAGGATGTGTTATTAGTGAAGTCAGACCACTTGTATTTTTTGAATGAATTAAAGATGAAAAATGCAGGTGAATCCTTGGAAGGTGATACTGCATTCACTGATGAGAATTCTTGAACATGCAAATTATATGTTACACTAGCTAGTGATTTCCTTTTAATGCTGGAGATTTTTCTCTGGTAGTTCTTGTATTTATATTATTTGTGTGAACGTTGTGACGACTGATGTGGCAACAATTTTGTTTGTGCATGAGTGCTGTCAAACTCAGTGTCTCAGAAACAAGGAATTTGCCTGATACTGATATGAGTCCCTGCTTATTTGATGCAGAAACAAGGTTTGCATCAATAGTTTGACCAGTAAATCATGTGCAGTTTCATTGCTCTTGTTCTGTACTTGTCTTTTGCTATGCTGATATTTGTCCCCGCCAAATGCTTGTCAGTCCACTACTTTGTGAATGACTACCTTGTCTTCTGCTTATGAATAACAGCAGGGCAGGTGACTGTGTAGTTTCCAATCAAGAAAGAATGCTTATGTATTATAAAGAGCTCCTGACTTGCATTTAATAGTACTGTGACGTGTTATAACAGCCTGCCAAACACAGCATTTCTTATAAATCACACTTCAAGGGGCAAAAATATCCGCCTGTCATATCTGAGGCCTCTGCAAAAGTCAGTGCATGAAGATGGTATGATTTACTCCATCTTGTAAAGTGCCCTCTTATGATAAATGGGTTTTTTAATAGAAAAAATAGGAGAATATAATATTTTCTCCCTTCTGCCCAGCCATGACAGCACTGTGCACTTAATTTCGTATTTGGAAACACTCTGTTGTTCTCCCACAAGAAGAAAATCTGTTTCAGGGATGGTGTTTGAATAATAATTGGCAGCATGCCTGAAGTATTGACATTGTCTCATCAGGACTTTGTACACCTGCATGTCCATGCAATGCCTAATCTTTCTTAGCAAGTTATTGATTTTATATAAGTTTTTTAAATACCAACAGTTTTTACATACTCATTTTTGTGGTCATACAGATGACCTGGAACCATGACATACCATTTTCTGAAACACTATAAAGGCTGATGATTTATATCCTAACAAATGGTGGCACAATTCATAGATGTAATGTAGGGAAATGCATACTTGTTCTTCACTAGACAGTGATGTGTAAATCAAACAGGTCAGGTGATTTTATGGGCTAGAGTAGGGATTGCTTGTTTCAGAATTTATCCTCAGGCCTTTGGGCAAGGACTTATTAATCATTTTCAGTTTTCAAACGATAGTAAATAAAATAAATTTGCTTTGGCAGTTTGATTAGCACATATCAGTACAGAATTTTTTTCCTTTTTGAAGGGGTCAAGTCATCAGAGAGTTATTTCTGTCTTACAAATTAAATGAACAGGAAAGAAGTCTCAGCACTCTCAGGAAGTGTTCAGCCATCTTAGAGCTTTCTACATTTTCTGTTACATACTTGTATAAGAGATCTGATAAGCTCTTGGGATATTGTTTGGATTCATGGAAACAAGAAAGGCTAAATCCTCAGATGGTGTAAATCAGCCTTGCTTTACTGAAACAGTAGACCTGTGCACTTGCTTTATACCACCAGACAAGCTGGGTGCAAGTTAGAAAAAAAGGAGAAGGAAGATTAGATGCATACAGGTATTACTTGCTATATATATTAGTGGCAGTTACCAGTAATATAATCCCAGTGGCTCCAAGGAATATATTAATATATGTTAAAATGAAATCAATTAATTTTTTAAAAAGTAAAAGAACTTTTAAAATAGAAAATTAAAATAAAAAAGTAATGCCATAATTCTGCACAGCTGTCACTGGAAGCACAAACCTAGTCTTCTATTTTCTTTTATATATGACTTATTCCATAATTTAATTCAAAGTTTGGTGTATGTTTATTTTAGGATTAATATATTTAAAGGTAAAATTGTACCACTTTTTTTTAATTGAATCATACTCCTGCTTTACGTGATCAAAAATCCTCTCTGGACACATTGCCTAGTTTCTGTGATTTTGCCTAGTATTATTTAAGCTATACATAAATTCTTCTGCATTTGCACAAAGAAAAACCCCAAACAAACAAAAAATAAATTTCCAACAAAACAAACAAACAAAAAACCTTAGAGAAAGAACTAAAATCCAAAGGAAGAAGAAAAGGAACTGTTGTCACTTTCACTTGTTTTTCAGTGAGCTCTTCAGAATTAACCTCCATTCAGTCTTCATTCTTCTTAGATCAGGTGGGGATTCTTGAGGGTTTATTCAGCAAATGTTGTGTGCAGGCAAAAGAAGGTCATGGTTGCCTCTTTTCCAAGGTCTCATTACTCTGACCACTCCTGAGAAACATCCTTTCTCAACAAAGGATGTTTTCCAGCACAAAAAGATATCATTGACTGTGAAAGCCAGTTACACCTAGCAAACAGTGTTTCCTGTTACCCTCATCATTGCCCTACGTTTTGGACTGATGCAAGTGTTGGCTAAGTAGGGGTTTGATGTGGAGAAAAGGGGTGTGGCTGGCACAGATACAATAAGAAAAAACAGGACACAAAAATTAAAAAGTGTGTGAGCCATACATCGTGAGTTAATAGTAATAAATCTATGCAATGAACTCCATGTGTTCAAAGATGATGAAAAAATATTTTAAATATTTTTCAGCTTCCCTATAGAGTTATGCTTTTCTTATGTCAAACCTTGATCTATAGTTCTACAGAGGAAAGAAGCATTTGCAATATTAAAACAACCCCTTTACTTTAAACTTAAAACAGGATGACAGAAATATAAACATTGTATTAACCCATATTGATTTCTCTTTTCTTTTGGAGTGAGAGGAACAAAAGCAATAAGAAATCTTGAATTTAGTTTCAAAGCCAGTCCCTTCATGCTCATTCTGAAAGCTTAGTCTTTTATGTGAAAAAGTGCCTGCTGAAATTATTGAGTACGTAAGTCAATGACAAATTTTCCACTGAATTGAATGGAGCCACAATTTCATCTTAAGATATCAAACCAGATTTTTAAGTATGTGGCCATTTGCTTTTAGTTTAAATATAAATTGAAAGCTTAAGAACTGCGTGGTAAACTATATATTTTCTAGATTATGCTGAGGAGCAGATTAGTGATTACAATTTGGCATTAGAATTAAACAGGAAGAAACCAAGTTGTTTATCCCCTTCCTGAAATATTTTGGATCTTCCTCTGAAATTTATTACCTCTGTGAGAGTTCAGTTACTCTGCTCCAGATTTAGACCTAGGTCTATTGTTCATCATTGCTCAGTAAATTTACAGAGAATGGTTGTTTCTGTGAAAACGCCATGTGAGATACAGATGGGACTGGACTACAGTGTGATAGCTGTTTTTTGCAGCATTCTCAGCAGAGGGCTGTGTTGGTGGAAAGTCAAAGCACTGCAATTTGTTCACACTCAGTCTGGCAAAAAAATGAGCATAATTTGTCATTTGGGAACTAGTATGTAAGCAAAAGAATGCTTTTATGTGACAGGCAGGTCTGCACAGGTGTTGTGATCCAATCAACAGCTACAGTAGAGGCTGGGCAGGTACTTCCTTTGGGGAAAGAGAAACATAAACATTTTACCTGATCTCACCTGTATTCTGTTGGGGAGTTCTCCTGCCTTCAGAGAGTCCTACCTCCCCCATCCTGTCATCTGAGGGGGCTGAGTCAGCACCCTTCACCAACCCTGCACAAGTGGAACATAAATCTGTCTCAGCACTTATCTGAGATGTGCATTGCAGCTACAGACTGACCCAAGTGGACTCCAGCAGCATAGCTGTCCCAGCACACACCCCAATATAGACTGTACCAGCTCACCTGCACACAGCCAGCTGGCCAATATCACAGCCAGCTGCTTTGGCTGATACTTGAATTGAATTGTGTAATTGTTGTTGGAATAACTTCGACTTGCTTAGAAGCACCTGTGTGAGTGCAGTCCAGTGACTTTGTAGATGTACTGTGGAGGGACTTCAAGTAGCCCATGTTAGGCAACTGTTAGAAAGAGTTTGCCTCCTTGCCTGCTTAGAGCGTTTTTGGGGGGCATTTCAATCAGAACCTTGGTCCAGAAACCTCATGGCAGTCACAGGTACAGATGAATATACAGATTCACTAACGCATCTTGTTAGCATTGCCACAATGATGCATTCTGTTATTGAAATTTAGATACTGGTCCATTTTTCTATCTTAGTTACAAACATAATAACTCAATGTTAAATGGTAATAATACAGTCATTATAATTGCTAAGTTGGCTGTGTGTGTTAGAGGATGATAAGTGCTATGATAAAATAATGAGAAAATTTTACAAATTTGGGATTATGGAGATTGTGTTATTGCTGTAAATGCAGAGATAGCTATTGTGAAAGATAAGGATGAATCTCTGAGGGTGTATTCTATCTAACCGAAACATTTCCCTTGTGAAAAAGTAACAAAAGCAATAAAGCGATAAAAGCAACATTAGGCTATATAAAGATGTGATATGCAGACAATGAACCTCTGTGCAAGGAAGGCTTCCAGTTGTGAAAGACAATAATGACTGTTTGGTCCCCTCAGAGTTCATTAACAAACACCTGGGAGCAGTGATTAGGGCCTGTATCTTTATTTTCCCACTGGCATAACAGAAATAATTAATGGCACAAAATGTGAAAAGATGGACTAAGAACTTGGTATCAGTTTGCGGGACATATTCTTAGCTTTAAGCTAATTAAACTGAAACTCTGAAAAAACTCTTCTGATCCTCAACAGTTGAAAGTTTTCTCTTTTATGTTTTTTGGAGACTATTCAGCAATATATATACTAGAGGGAAATGGAAGAATTGTGGTTTAATTTGTTTACTCCCTTTGCTGAAGAACCTTCAGAATTAAGGTTTTTACAAAGCTCTAAGAAGCCAAAATATTTATTTATTTATTTATTTATTTATTTATTCTTTCATTCTGTTCATGCTTTAGAGTTTGGACAGAATCAAGAAAAAACTCTTTAGATTTTTGAAATAAATCAAACCGGGCAGCTTTTTAAGGTTCTCTGGTTTTAAAACACTCTGCTCTTGCCTGTTCCTTTCATTATCAGTTGTTTTTTTCCCATGGTTCATGAATTTCCAGTAAACCTCAGAGAAATATTGCAAGACCACAGATAATGTTTGTTAAACTAAACCCAGCCCATAATGGTTATTAATTATTTTGAGTGCTTCCTCCTTAGGTTTCTTTTCCACTGTTGGCAGACTGGGTTTGAGAAAAGCCAGCTAGCTGAATACCAAGGGACATTTGCAACTTAAAACCAGGGAAATCATTGGCGTTATTTCAGATATGAATTGCACTGTCCGTCTGTTTTACTTCATGGATTTGTTTGTGGCTTCCCACATGACATCTGATTTCAGGACCTGATGCAAAGTCCCCTAAGTGAACAGGTTCACCGTGGACTTTGGGAGTCTTTGAACTATGCTATCAAATTCTAAACCTGTTCTTATATCTGTGGATATCACAACGGCTAGAGGCCATCTTCCCAGCCCTGGAAGCTTGTGGAAAGCACACAAAGAAGGCTAAAGCCTTCTTTCCAGAACCACAGGCATACCTGTGGTTTAAATCTTGGTCTTTTTCAGGGGATCTCATTCAAATCCCGGAGCTGAGGGCATTGTCCTGACTCACCTAAGTGTCACACCTCAGCACCTCTCTTGAAGAAGGGGTTGTAGAGCCTAAACCTGTATTTTTCTTCCCCTGCCATACTGTTAAACTGTTGCTCTGATGAAAGGCTTTAGCTTCACTTACACATATTTCCTTGCCTAAACACTTAACCCATCATGAATACACTGATGCCAGTACTCAGCTTCTAACTTGCCCTCTTCCTTCGTCATCGTGTCTTAGTTTTGACTGGAATGACTTTGGCTGTCCTTGGATTTTTTCTGCTGAGAAACCGCCCTTTCCTAGGAGCAGCTTCTGCTCTGAGCTCCACTCCATCGCCTTCTCTTTTATTCCTTTTGTCCTTCTTCTTTTTAACTTCCTTCCTAGATCTTTTTCAATAGAAAAGCTGCCTGGGGACCTGCACTAAATAGAGATGTAAAGGATCAGTGTTTCCCTCCCCTGCTAGCTGCGGCTGGGCCCTGGGATATGATATGCAAATCTAGCAAGGGATACGTTCTCCCTCCTTCCTTCCTTCTTGTTTGGGGACAGGATTTTCTCTTCTCCTTATCTGGCTCCTTTTAACTTGCTTTTCACTTGTATCCTTTAATTAGCACATTCCTTTTAGCTTGGCTGGCTTTTTCCTGTTTACAGCATCTCCACAGTTGCTACCCAGCTCTACAAATCATACACTGCATGAGAATGCGCAATGTAAATATGCGTGTTACTAGGCTCACTGGGAGCTTGGAGTATGAATTCTGTATTACATGTTAATAATGCAAAGAGTAACTTAGTACTGAAAGTGACTTCCTAAATGGCCTTCCTTTCTTCTGTGTTTCATGGTACTGCCATACCTGAGGAGGTATTTCCAAGAGAGAAAGTCCAAATACATCGGATGAAAAGACATACAAATTAACTATATAAATAAAATGTAATTATTCATTTTGTAAAAATCACTAAGTGGCAGATTGTGAGAATACAGATTGTTAGAGGCATAATTTGGCTCATATTACTTCTCATGAAGAAGAGGAGAAGGGCTGTGATGTAACCCATTAAAAGTTTGTAGATAGGAGAATAACAGGGAGATGAAAAGAAGGAACAAGAATTAGGGTAACGCTTTCTTTCCCCTTGAGAGGAGGGCATTGTGGCCAGGCCAGATGAGCAGTGTGGCAGCTCTTTGCAATAAAGGAGCAACATTAGTTGATGTGGGGCTCAAAATGTTCTTATTTAACAAGTTACAGTGTCAAGCAATGTGAAATATCTTGTGTACTGAATTTTAAAATACTTTTTGGATGAAAGAATATGTACAAATGGTAGATGGCTTTTGTAATTCTTAAATGATACGTCAAGACTTTGGAGAGGTCCTAATAAAGTCTCTATACTCTGTATGTACAAGCTAGCAAATCAGAAAACTAAATTATGTCTCAGAAAGGCAGCATTCTTTTGAAAGTAATTTTGATCTGTGATTATTTAAATTGATAAATTCTTTATTTACATAAAATTTCCAGAAATACATTCAAGATGCGAAGTGCCTTTCCAGTCTGTAATACTATTGTACGGATCATAGTAAAGTGAATAAAAGGTTGATGTATATACTAAGGAACACACAGAATTTAGCTCATGTTACTTCTACAACACAGTGTGAGTTGTATATATCAGTGTCAGTGGGAGAACACGAAATTGTCTGAAGTGTTGAGCTGTGGCTTCCATACAGTGCTGTCATGGCTTAGGAGTGGTATTCTCTAATTTAGTGTTCCCCTAAAACAACCCCACTGCTCAATCCCCTTCCAGCTGAAAGCACAAAAGGCAATGATCATGGGTTGAAATAATAAAAAAAAAATAACAGCAATGAAATTTAAAAAATAACAGTAACAGCAACGATATTAAGAATAAAAGGTATAAGACAAAGAAACCATTTAAATGTAAAGTAAAACAGTCTCAGACCATGTTGCCCACCACTTCCTCCTGCTGGAAGGATTGCCCTTCTTCTTGGAAGCCAGAGAGAGTCTTTTCCCCCAGCCCTGGCAATGATGTGAGGTGTTATTCAATTACATTAATGTCCTTGCCAAAACCAGGACAAGTGCTAGGAGAGATCCTGGGTTTAGGAACTGTGTTTTAGCCATGAATGTAAAAAGAAAGAATTGAGGCTTATAGACTGAGGTAAGCTTTTGTTAGGCCATCTGATACAATTGGAAAAAAGATCTAAAGTTTACCTGTTACTTCCTCTGACATCAATCACTCTTATGAAAGATATTTTAAGATACTTTTATCATAAAAACCTCTTCTGTTATATTTATCTTTCTAAGTGTAAAGGACTTATCTTCTTATGTCAAATGTTCACCTATTAATATTGGTTACTTGAGACATTGTATATGACAAAGGTAAAGAAAATAAAGAAAGGAGCTTTGATGAATGATAAGCAGAGTTTAACCCAGGCAGACTTTCCAAGCAGTTCATATTAGAAAGCACAGATCTCTGGTGAGCAGAGATTGCAGTGGAGTGGCTAGAATTATACTAGACAGTGACATGAAGGAGCACACCGAAAGGTTTAAACTGAAGTATACAGATTTAATTTTGAGACAATAATCAACGGTGGAAAAGAGGTTAAGGTGGGTTTTTTCCTCATTCTGAAAATCATAATACATAGGGTGATAATCTAGTCTTTCTTTTTGTGAAACACAGACTCAGTATTTCAATTTCTTACATTAAGGCCAATGATTTACAGCTGAATTAATTTTTAATTGAATGATTTAGGAGTGCAAATATAGGAGAATTTATCCATGTTTCTCAAAACTTTTTCCAGAACTGCCTCTGCTAACTTGATTATCCACTCTTTAGTTCCTTCTGCATCTTTTCCCCAAAGGCTGAGATTTTTGGCAAAATAGGTTGTGACCAATTGCTTTAAACTTTGTTTATGTGCTTAGAATTTCTTAGCACAACGATTTTTAATTTCATTTTTCACCTTTAATTTCACTTTTGCCACTTTCATCCTTCACTTGAAATTCCATCTCTTAACTATCATTTATAGCAGTGTAGGTGTGAACTGCATCTTATATGGGAAGAGAAAATAACAATGGTTGTGTCCTTGCTTTACTGAACAGTCAGAAATGACATAGGAGAGCAACAGAAATGACAGGTTTGTAGAGTTTAGCTATGACACACTTCAGTTGAGTAAATGCAACTGGGCAAGAGAAGAGCAGTGAACCCTAGGGTGCATAGAGGACTGTGACTTTTCTTAGTTTATCAACACTAGTTACAGAATAGTTACAGATGTACTGGACTGTACTTGGTTTGGCCAAGGTAGAGTTCACTTTCTTCATAGCAGTCCCTATGGCACTGTCTTGGAATTGTGACTAAAATAGTTTAGGAAACACATCCATGCTTTGGCTGTTGCTAAACAGCACTGGAACAGCACCAAAGCTATCTCTCTTTCACACTCTGCCCTCTCCTAGTGAGTAGACTAGGGAGTTGAGAATACTACTGGGACATGTGACCCAAATCAGCCAGAGGGATATTCCATGCCATATAACATCTTTATCAACAAAAGAAACACCTGGCGTGGGGTAGGGGTGAGGATTGGTTATTAAAGTGTCTTTATCGCAGCACATGTTTTCTTGCTTTTTTCTTCCTCTTCTCTTCCTCATCCTGCTGAGGCAGTGATGGGCAGTGAGTACTGGGTGGGTGCTTTGTTGCCAACCAGGGTGAACCCACGGCACAGCAGCTGCTGCACGGGTTAATGGAGCACCAGGTTCTGTGGCCCCTGGTCCCTCTGATCTGATTTCCTCAATAAGGATATGACCAGTTGACAGTTCTTGAACTGAGTCCTTAAACTCTGAGTCACTGAGCAACACTTTCAGGCAATCAGAACACCAGGAAAAGTACCGTGCAGTTAAATGTCAGTGCCTAATGCTTTAGGATATAAATTTGCATGTGGTAAGTCATCCAGTTATCATCCTTTATTCTTCTGACAGCGTTGAATGAAACATAGACATAATTTTTTCCAGAACAGGTGCTTTTATCAGATAGACCAATTTAACAATCATTCAATAAATATGTACATTCTTCATTTTAACTGCCTGCAGCACTTAGAATTTCCTGTCAAGGCGATGCTACAACTGAATGCCTGTCCCCATCATTATATCTCTCTCACTGTATCCATGCCACCAAAAAATGCAGTTTTATCTTTGTGTATCTGTTCTTCACAAGAGGAAATGTCTGACCTGAGGAAGAACAGGAATAGGAAGGGCATTTTGTGCCACAGCTCCCTAGCTGAGGGGACTGGGGAAAGGCAGTCCACTAGCTGGAAGGGTTATTCCTAGTATAGGGATGAGGCTGGGAAGTCCCAGCACAGTAGCTGGTCACTTAAAATTCAGATGGCAAGTAAATAGGGAAAGAAAACTTTGCAGCATCATTCAGAAGATGAGATCTCCAGTCTGCAAATTTTAAACTTTTCTTTATTAATTGAGTTCTCTTGTCTTTCCTTGGTGACTATCTTGTCATGTCCGGTTAATTAAAAGATGTTTAAACCCTGGAATTAATACTGTAATGTAGAAAGGTAGGTTTGAACTTCATCAGTCATGAACATTTCTAAAACTAGTGTTTTCCTGTGGTGCTTAACAGGTTGCACCATCTGGCACTCAGCTTGAAACTTTTGTGGTGAGCAAAGGCAGGATGTATGTTTATGCTGTTTTCAGTAGCTGATACTGTGGTGAGTAGAAAGTGATGGTAGAGGTGGGCCTGTTGCATTACAACTGTAGAAATGTGCATTCCAGCTGATCCTCAGAGATCAGAGGGGTTGGCTGTGACTGGTCTTGATTTCTGATTATGAAAAATTAGGTACTATTGGTGCCTATATAATATTGTATCATTCCTATCAAAGCATAGACAGTTATCTTGGAAACACTTGTGATCATCCTACTATTGCTTTTTTAGGAAAATGCTTTTGAATGCCTTACTGGACTAGCACAAAACTGGTCTGCAATAAGGATGGTAATGAAGAATATGTGGACAACGAAATACTTTTTTTTTGCTTAGTTCTGCAGGAAATTTCAATACTGCCGTAGAGTACTGCTGAAGATGATTTTAACCCAGAATTCTGTGTTTCCAATGATTTTTTGGTGTATATATTAATGTTCTACCAGCAGTAGTGGAAATGCTTTTTAGTGCCAGAGCAAATATTGTGCCGATTATAATCTCTTTTTTTTACAAAAGTGGTTGCTATTTAAATATAATGATTATAAATAAAAGTTGGAGGAAAATTCCTTAGGAATGGAAGAGAAAAAATTCCTTTCTTATAGGGCAAATGTTATTAATGCCAATGGACCGACAAAATAGCATTGTGAAAATATCCTCTATTTTTTCATTTTCTACAAATTATCTGCTCTCAGGTTTGTGTAGAACAACACTGGATCAAAACACTTTGACGTCAGTGAGAGTTTTTCCATTGAATATCATGAGCCCTGTGTCAGATGCTGGTGGCTTATAACTTGTGCTAACATGCTGGACATGGGGAATCCGTTTCTCCACTCTCCTAATGCTGAAATTGGGGAATTAGTGTTGTTTTTTGCATCACAGTTTGCCAGACAGCCAATAGGTTTTACCTCATCCTGTGCTGATGAGCAAACTAACATCTTTTGGTGACTCCTTTCAGCCTGTGCAGATACCAAGTATAATGTTTGCCCTTCTAATGCCAACACAAGGTGGGTTTGAGTATTATAGGACAGATGCTAAAGACAGAATGACCTTAGTCATGACAGTACAGGTCATCTGCCTATGACAGCAGATGTTCCTGTCTGTAGGAATGCAATCCCTGTACCCTTAACAGGCGTTCTCTTATAGGAAAAGGGTCTCACCTTACTTTTTTCTATGTGAAGACGTTAACTAGAAAGTTCTGTGGGTTTCTCTTTGCTTTTGGTGGGAAACAAGCCCAGAAATCTAGATTGGACCCTAAAAATGCTAATCAGAGAATGTTGTTATTTCTGATTGGGCCAAGGGCCAAAAAGCCTACCTAAGCCATTGAGTATAAAAAAGAAAGAGCTAAAGAACTCCACGCTTTTTGCTTTATCCTCTGGCTTTTAAAGGTGCTGTAGCAGCAAAGAGTTATTCTCTGTGCTGCATTCAGCTTTGTTATTTTGTTTTTGTATTATTTTCCATCTTTATTAAAACCATCTTTATTTTTCAAAGCACTTGCCATCAGCCGTCTCGCTTATTTTACAGCCACATCTCTGCAGGCTGGCCCTCAGATATGTGGGTCCAACCCACACCTGTCTTCTTCCTAACTTCTTCTGGTGGCCTTAAAGACCAAGGACAAAATGATCTTTAAAGAGAGAATTTGCTTCTCAATAAATGAAATAATTTCGTTGGGAGATGTTTGAGACACATGAATAAGCAATTCCTTGAAAGAATATTCATCGTTTCTTACCCACTCATTACTACCCGCAGGAAGAAAAAAAGTAGATCTGTTTGCTCAGTGATGGCAAGGTAGGTTTCATGATTACATTTCTATGATGTTATTAAGGGCAAGGTAATTCCTCAATTCATTTGGTTTTGAGCAAGTAAAACTACAACATGTATTCAGGGCCTCTTTTGAGAAAACTTTTACTTCCCATGAACTGATAGTTTCTTTAAGCATTTAGTATTTGTTATAATTTTTCTTTTCCTCTCGGATGAAAGTATAATTGAGTTAAAATAATCTTTCACTGAGAAGTATTTCATTTACAATAAGCTTAACTATAGTAATTTTATCTGTCACACAAGATGCTGCTAACCTTGTAAAGCTACATTTAAAAATCTTGCTGTTTTCTTCTGTGGAATAATTGGAAATCAGTTAGTTAAGGAACAGTACAGAAGGTCATGTTTTTACAAATTAAAAAACCAGAAGCTACAATTATCCACAATACTTGAAGAAAGACCTCTGGATATCTTTTTCATGTAGAAGTGCATTTTTACATAACAGTGTTTGAGAAATTGGCATCTATCTGTCAAATATGTGAGACAGTCTAATCAAAGTCAGTTAATTTTGGTAACAGTTCAGATACATTTGAAACAGTAATGTTTAACTTATTTAGGTTTATGTCACATGAACAGATTTTAGGTTCTAAGGGGTTTGGCTGTAGCTTGAGTCTGGGCTTACTCACTGAAAAAAACAGGGTGTGACATTAGGGCAAGTTGTAGGAAACAAGAACAAAGGGCCAGAGCTTTTTGTTGTTGTTTCATCACTTTCTTATGAAATGGTATTGTAAGCCTCACAGGACAGGGAGAAAACAAAGAAAACTGGGATACAGGGCTGTAGAGTTGGATAAAACAACATCTATTAAATGCAGAGCTCTGGGTCATATAGAGGGTAAGTGATTTGACCAAAGCCACAGAGGAAGTATGTTGCAAGTCAAAGGCTGGAAAAATGTTGCTTATGTTCTCAGTTATTTTTCTGCAGGAATTAGTGGGCATTGTAGGCAAATAACACCTTTTTTTCTCACTCAGTGTCTTTATCACTCTCTTCCTATACTTGCTACATTTTGTTTTATCTTTTTATGTGGCACTGCGCAGGTAGAAAAATCCAGGAAGGCAGTAGCCGCTATATTTTTACTGATGTGCCGCAGTTTCTGAAAACCCTATTAGTGCGTTACATATTCTACTTTTGGCACCACTAGAATAATGATTTTTGACTGAGTGTAGAGCCAGGGGACTGTCCTAATTTGCATTGTTACAATTTTAACTAATATAATTATATCGCTGCAGGTCATTTGCAACTTGCGTAATCTATTTGCTGAAGCAATGTCATGTAAATTAGAATTGTGAGAAGATGATTGTAAATTATTAAGTTAGCATGTCTTTAGAAGTTACTGCCCTTGAGCTGAGATGCAGTAACTGATCGTTGCAAGCCCCTCTTTCATGACAGGTATACTCTAATTTAATGCTAATTTGAGTCACTATGCAGTGCCTGACTGTCTGACCAAACCTTACAATCTATTCTTTTAAATACTTAGGTTTATTTTCTTCACTATGAAGTCAGAAGTTGTTCACAAGCTGTCTAAAGCTTCTTTGTCTGACAGTCAATACAAGGTCACACACTTGACTCAGATGTTTCAGAAAATGGATTTTGTTCATGGATGTGTGCGTGGCACTGGAGGCTGCTGCTGGTTTTAGATTCTGTTTCAGTGCAGGTGCATGGCAGCCCACCAGCCAGAATGGTTGCTCTGGCATAGGAATTGAACACTCTGTCCTTGGGTACAGTGTGGCCTCTGTATCCTCTCTACTGCCTTTGAGTTTGCTGTGTTTACTAAAGTAAACAGTGTTAGATTTTGACATTTTTGTATTCAGTAACTAACGTGAACTTTTCTTGAAAGTGTCTTAAGTGTTGCCATTCTCTACTAAATGTCTCTCTATAGATATAATTTTGGTACATTTTGGAAGGAAGGGCAAGGCATGAGGCAAAATGATCAGTTAGGATTTCTTTATTCAGTCTAGTTTTACACAGTATTGGCACAGGCACAGTGCTTTTTGTGGCTGTCAGTGAAGTTCTTCATAGCCCTAGAGTTGTCCGCAGAAGAAGGAGATTTTCAGAATTAGACAATAAACAGATATGTGCTGTTGGGGGAGCTTTTGGGACAAGACAGGCTTCCAGAATACAGAGTACAGACTGATAGTCGGAAAGTGCTCAGATCCTACAATGAGTGCTGCCAAAGTAGGGCTCGAGCTAGACAGTTTATAAACCTAGACAGAGATTGTATCAGGCATATTTTTAGAAAATAATTATACACATTCTTTTGAATATATAGAATGATGGTGAAAATTGTATCATTCATCAGGCATGTTGGTTTAAAAAACCAAGAGATGCTGTTAGAGCCTGAGAACAGAGACATCGTATCTTTGTGAGAGATTCACAGACGCTCGATTTCATTCATCCACCCACACAGTCTGAGATAAGCATAAGAAAATTGTTCTACTTCAAGAAGGGAAGTTAACTGACTTGAAAAGCTGTCTTGGAGGTCAAGGACTTCTGTGATAAATCTTCTACATTTTTATTTGATCAATTTGGTGATGTTTCCATGTAAGAGTTGGTTGGTTTTATGTTTTCATATTCTCAGAGCAGAGAATCCACATTTTGACAAATATACTGCTGTACAGTAAAAAAGAGTGCCATCAGTGAAACTGCTGTCAGTACCAATTAATGTACTTACTGCCATTTTATTTCTTGTGAAAATGTTTAATTCATTCTAACCTTAACAGAGATACGTATTAAAAAGAAATGAGAGTGAATTTCAGACAAAAATAATTCAGCAAATTAGTTTGGCCTAGGTAGAATATTTAACATTACAAGGAAAGCAACCAACTTCCTCCCTAATTTTATTACATTTTTGTCACTGTCTGATGGATCCTTCATTGTTACAAATTATATCAGTACCATGAGAAATCTGCTTGAACCGTGCTGATATGCACAGCTGAGGTGCTGGTCCAGTATTAAAAGCACCTACTGGGCCTCAGAAGTTGGATGGTCCTAATTTTTACAAGTATGTTCACATTAGCACAGGCATCTTCTAGTTGTTTTTTAACTTGAGAAATCAAATTAGCTTAATATATAATCTGCAGACTGTTTAGCATCACTATCAGAAACATTTATTGTCATTTTAGAGTAAGTCTTTATTTGTGTTGTTGGGTGTGCTTTGTAGTGATGCGGCTGGCTGAACTCCAAGTCTCTAACTCATGCCAATTTAGAATGAGACTTCATTCAAAAAAAAAAGTCTTACAAATAGGAAATTCCTGGAAAATAATCCAGAAAACTCCCTAAATCTCATAAAGGTTATTGCTTAAGTTAAATGTGCTTGAATTGTATGAGACTGGCATTTCTATAAAACACTCAAGATTTTGCAAGACAACATTTACTGACAAACCGTCAGTTAAATCTAGTTTACAGATTATCCTTAGTGTTCCTGTGAAGGATCTTCTCCTCTCGTTTGCTTTTGATTATAACCTGCAGAAGAGATATTGTCTGGGTAAAACATAGTTCAGGTACCCAGTCCTATCTAAAACCAACTGCTGTACTGTGGTTAAAGTCTTGCTTGATAAAACAGTGCCTGGTCTGCTAATGTAAATGTTTTTGAACTCCTATATTCATGGCATCTACAGAGTTGCTTTCAACTGTCTTGCAGGAAAACTGAAGAAAAGTTCTTGAAAGTAGCATGAATCATGCACGAATTTTCATTTTTCTTTTATTTGGTGTTGTTATTGAGGTTTATGGACTGATCCTAGAAGAGAAAACTGGTATATCCAGTGAGACTATGATTTGCATGACAAGAATTGCCTTTTTTTTCCTAAAAAAGCCTTGTACTTTTGGCATTATTCACAGAAGGCTATATGCAGTCTGCATATATGTAAAAGCATATATGAAGGCTTCAGAGAACCAGAAACTTGTTTTAATTATTTTTGAGATAGGATGCAAACTTGAGCAAATGGGTGTATGATCTGAATCCAAAATTTTTCTCACGGTTTTTAAAAAGTTCCACATGGATTTGAATTAAGGCTCTCTAGTTGGGGCCTTATGTGGAAACAGAAGGAAATAAGTTGCCATTCATCCCAACCTGTTCATCCTAAAGTGGAAAATAGCACAGATTTCATTGTGCACTTTCAGTGACTCCAAGAAAAACAGTTCATAGTATTTGTCCACTGAAAATGATTAGCAGTGAATGTTTTCCTAGATACATACATCATTTTCCCACATGCATTATTTTCCTACACACATTTATATGTGCCATTTATATGTGTTTTGGTTCTCTCAGGAAAAAACCCCACTTTTTTTCTTTCCTAAAATTCATTACAGCTAACTTGTATTGGAGCCAGAAACTGCACATGCTTTCAATATACAAACAAGAGCATGATTTTGGAAAATACACTATTGATGACAAATTGTTTTTCTTGTGTCACAGCAAACGTTTGACTATTGAGGGCTATTTCCTCATGAAAAAAGAGGAAGAGGCAAGACAGCCTTTTAAATCTTTTCACATTTTCTTCTTTCATTGAAAGAAAATAATTTACATTCTTCCAGAATCTGGTTTTCTTGTCATACCTATTTTGAAGGCATCTGTTTACTTACTAGTTTTCCACTAAAGCTGCTTTCCGTAGCTTTTTTGTTTGGAGCCTTCATCTGTCATAGAGGGTGGGGAGGAGGAACAGAAAGTATTTGCTGTCAGGCAAATAATTATGTTTCTGTTGTGGTTATGTCTTAAGTACTGTAATCTTTTCCACAGCAGTATTTTGTCATGACCTGGTTCACTGAAGAGAGCAGCTCTTGTAGCTTGGCCTTATGCACAGCCAGTGTGGGGGTCTCAGGACAGGGACAGGGCAGGGCCTGCTGGTGGCTGCTGGGCACTTACAAGAAGCTGTCATGTTTGTGCTCTGACAGCCTCAGGGCTTCCTGGTGACTGTCCTGGCAAGGGCCCTTCCCAGGGAGCCCCCACTCTGGGGCACAAGTGACTTTCTCAGCTCACTGGGAGACAGGAGCCAACTCAGACCTTCTTAGACCCCAAGTGAGAAGTGTTTGGAAAGTGTGAATGCTAACAGGGCACACAAAAAAGCACACCAGCTGAGTTGGGTTTAGTATTGAGTTTGGAACCTGACATCTTTGGTGCTGGGTGTATTTTCTGGGTGCCTTCCTGGCCTGGAACAGTCACACACATTTGGGGCCATAGACATTGCATTCCCCACTTGCTCCCTTGCCTGTGGGGGGCCAGGAAGGTTGTTCTTCATGGCAGCCACTGCCTTGCTGTCAGTGCTGTGAGTGGTGAGAGGCAGCATCACCCTGCCAAGCCAGGCCACAGCGTATGGCTGGTGAAGGCTGCACAGCAAGGGGACAATGTGGGCTGTGCAGCCTCTCTGTGCTCTGGCATATTACAGAATCACAGAATCGTTAATGTTGGAAGAGACCTCTGAAGATCATCCAGTCCAACTCCCCTCCCAAGGCAGGGTCAACTAGAGCAGGTTGTGCAGGAACACATCTGTGTGGGTTTGGAATGTCTCCAGAGTGGGAGATTCCAGGGCGTCCCTAAACAGCTTGTTGCAGTGCTCTGCCACCTTCAGTATGAAGTCCTTCCTCATGTTGAGGTGAAACTTCTTGTGTTTTAGTTAACATTGCTCTTCATCCTCTCACTGGGCATCATTGAAGACAGAGCCTGACATCATTCACTTGGCACCCATCTTCGAGATATTTATATGCATTAATAAGATCCCTTCTCAGACTCTTCTTCTCTAGACTAAACAGGCCCAGCTCCTTTAGCTGGTTCAGACTCCCCATCATCTTTGTGGCCCTCCTCTGGACCCTCTTCAGTAGCTTATTGTCTTGTGCTGTTTGGCTGCTCTTGCCCCCAGTACTTCAGGGGGCTCCCTTCCTGGCTTGTGGTTGAGGTTTTAAAAGCACTCTGCAACTTCATGGGTTTTGGCTGCTGAGGAGATTTTTTCCCCTCCTCTTTGTGTTGCCCCCTTTTGTGTTTTCTGTTTGATGAGTTTGCCATGTCATAGTCATGCAATAATCTGCATAAGTGGAGAAAGGCAAGTGCAGGCTGAAAATGTACCAGAGAAGTGCATTGGAGCTACTGCCTGATTTCACAGCATCATGCAGCTGAGACAGAAGACATGAAATAATACATGGCCCCTTAACTGGCATAACATGAACAACGCTGTGCCTGCAGCTGTACTACAGCACTTCACCATCAACATGTGCCACAGGGAAGTGTAAAGCCAGGAATCCTATTTCAGTTGCGGATTTTATGCTTCTGTTATTTTCCAAATAACATTAAGGGTTTCTTTCTTTCTAACTGTAAACCTTTGGATGCAGTCAAAGACTAAAACAAAATTCCTTTATATGCCAAACTGCTGATGAGATGCTTTGTGTGCTTGGTGTTGCATTCAACATTTTTATGATCCAATTCTACATTTCCATTCTTCGCAAGGGTGTTGTAATGCTTAAAACTAATTAATGTCTATGCACTGCTTGTTGTCCTTGAGCAAATAGAAATAAAAAGCTACACATATACATAACAAAAAATAGTATTTTAGGCCTTCTGAGCTCTGGTTTCAACCTGTAGTGACAAAACTGAATTGCCAAAGAGAGAAACAGGAAAGAAGCTTTATGAGAAGCTGCAATGAGGAAAGCAGCTTCTAAAAGCTAATCTAAAAGCATTACTTTTTTCTTTTCTCCCCACTGATGAAATGCTTCATTATTTTACTTCCTGAATCTGAGGCAGGAAAATTAACAAAGATAGTTATTCCCATAATGAGATGATATCAGGAGAAGGAAAGAAAAAATCATTCCCAAAGTAATAATTCTCATTCTGGTCTGGGTGACAATTTCTATGTGGAGTAAAAAATAAATAATCAATATTTTCTGAGGTTCATTGTTCCATTAAATTGCTACTGTATTAGGGCAGGACTTCTTCCATCTTGTCTTTGGGATTGTGATTTACATTTAGCATCTACATCACAATGGAATGTAATAAACTACAATAAGATAAAAGGACTAATTTTGAAGTCAACACACATGTCTGCAGACTTAGCAACTGTCACAATTTTAATATTCAAGTGTGAACTTTCACTATGTAGTTCATGGTTGGCTCATGGAGTTCAAAAATAGCAACAACAAGAATGAAAGGCTTGAGCTGATTTTAAATGAATTTTGACAGTTTTATAATCTGCTATCAGGGATTCCAAAAGTAAAGACAAAAGCTGCTTTTGGAGGGTGAATTATTTCTCGAAAATTATTTGCTTGTTGAAATGAAGGGAATGAACAGGCTCAGATGTTTATTGACTTAAATATGTAGCATTTTTATTTGTGAATGATTTTGAAATTGATAATATCTAAGCTTAGTTATTGTGCAGTTAGTTACTATGGATACTTGGTTTGCAAAATGTGTGGCTTTCCAGCTAACTTCTGCCAAAGACCATATTGTTAAATAACATCTCTTTTTTTTGACAAGCATATGAAGTGGCATGAGAGTATGTTCATAGTCATGCACACAGATCTCCACAGAGAAGTCTGAATAAGTAAATATCAGTGAGCTTTATTTTGCAGTTGTCATTTTATGTGTCTTGGGATAGATATGTCTGATTTGTAAAATAAAGCTTTTTAAATGAAGCTTTTATTTAGAAGTTCAGTCATTATTTTTTGTTTTGACTAAAACATCCCTGCTTCTATCTTCCCACATACTGGTAGTGATGCAGCTCTCCTAGAGTTGGATCAGCTTTCTTGACCTTTGCTGTTGTTATCCAGTCTTAGGGAAGTATTGTGGAACAGATCATCTTTTAGTCATCAAGACCAAGTGTTCTTTACTTGATTTCCCACTTTAACATGTTTCCACTGGTAAGACTTCTGCATTCATTTCATTAAGTATTGTCAAGTACTACTCAGTGACATTTATTAATAAGCAGCATGTAAAAAAGTCACCCTGCACAGTTGTAATTGCCTTCTTCTCATCTCATGCACAGATCCTGGGATTGGTGCTGGCTCTTCTGCCTTGGGAATCCTCGTCCCAATGCCCAGATTCTGCATGAAAATCATATGTATATTCAATAAAAAAAATAATTTAAGCTTAACATTTTCTTTCTTACAGTGGTCCCACTGAAGGGACTTAAGACACAGTAAGCCATATAATACAACTACTTATAACTGGAATAACAATATTGAAGTGAATGGGTGATCCTTTTGTGGGGCTTGGGTTGCAGGGTGACTTACTGAGGTGGGTAAGAAATGGCAGCAGTAACCTGTGAGCCATTCTTTTGAGGTTATTGAGAAAGCTCAGCTGAAAACAAAACTTCTCTGTAAGTGCTTGCATGAGCAGGGCCTCTTTCTAAAACAAGAGCAAAGCAAGGAGGTTTATGTCTCCATCATCAAATGACTGAATAGTTTGTACAAAGTTAGGTGGCAATCTGAACCTTTTTACTTGGAAATCAGCAGAAGAGACTAATTATGTGTTCAAGGTGTTGGTACTCATTTATTCAGTCATTCCTACAATAAGACAGTTGGCAGTGCAATGTCAATGTGCTAGATGCTGACCAGGTGCAAAGTGGATGGACTCCAGTATTTATACAGCCCCCTCTCCAAGGCAAGGTGTATGGTTTACATAGCCTCACTTGTCCCATTGATATTAACTCCTTAGTTAATAAGAGACAGATTTTGTGAATTAGTGAGTGTGGCTTGGAGCCAGGGACCTTGAGACCCACTGGCAGGTGAAGTTTCAGCTTCAAAGCTTGAGTTCAGCCCTGCATTTATGTGCAGAGGTAAAAGATACTGCTGGCCACTGATTGCTGCACTGACACCTTCGGAATCACACCAGCAGGCACTTACAGGTAAGTGCTGTGTCTGAGCTGGATTGCTGCTTAGAACTGCTGAGGGAATTAAGTTGTGTAATAATTTTAAAAACAAAACTCTACCTATGTTCTTTTGCAGCCTGCATATTGTAACACATTTGAGCTGCTGGTGGAGGAAATTAAGCACCATTAGCCTTTACTGGTATTTTGCCAGATTCTCTCCTTTATATTCTATCCATAAACTGTTAATAAGTGTCAGTTACAAAGCAAGTTAGCTGTTTGGTCTTGGTTTCAAATACATCATCTCATGCAGTTTTGGGCTCTTTTATTTCTCTTCATTAATCCAGTCATTTTATAGTGTTTATTACTTTTTCTTCTCCTGCTTGTTATCTTCTCTGTTAAAAATCAGGGGCATGTAACTCAAGGTTTGGAGATGTAGTTTGGAGAAACAGATTTAGAAGTCTAAATTTCATCCTAAGGGATGATTTTCACATATTTCAGTATTTTACACAATCTGAACAACAGACTTATATGATCCTTCAAGTGTTAATAGCTCAAAAGATATTTCAATGTGGTGCTATCACAATAAGCATAAAATGTCAAAAAGGTAATAATAGTGAAACTTATGTACTTCATTAATGTCGACCTTTGCCAATGAAAAGGGGCACCTGTTTCCACTTCACCGAGGAGGTGATGTTACTGACTGTCCATTGAAAAATGGGTTCAGTCTGGAAAGACTGGCTACAAAGGCTAGATCGTGATTCAAACTTTCAAAATGTTTTGCATTTTTATAAGGATTAAAAACAACAACAACAAAAACAACTACAAAACAAACAAACGACAAAAAGACCACCCCAAAACAACAACAACAAAAAAACCCACAACAAAAACTCTACAAAAACCGCAAAAGACAAAACCAAACCAAACCCAGGAAAGTATTTGGTATTTGAAAGCTTGATATTTTAGATTGTTGTGATAAGACCTAAAGGTTACAATTTTACAATTTCACATAGCTGATTTATATTTTAGATGAATGGCCAAACATAGGAAAGCGTGTAAGATACTTAAAAAGCACATTTTAACTGTAACTTTAGCAGGAATTCATTAAGCTAATTACTCTTTTCTGTCATAACATGTAAACAAGAGAATTATTTCCACATTGGTGGAAAAAGGAATGACTATACTTCGTTTGTTCTCATATGGCTCTCATAACAAAAACTAACAATGAAAACTTACTTAATGTGATTTTGTAATTTTTGTTTTAAAATCTTGTATCATGAAAGATTCCTTAGAGTGAAATGTCTTGGGTTTCAGAATTACTTTGTAGTTTTACCTCATTCTGTTCATGGAAGTATAAAATTTAAAGGTTAAATTTTCATATGCAGCCGAATCAGATGAGAGACAAGTCATAAATGAAAGGAAAATATATTCTTAACTAATCATAACCAAATACTCAGTTTTTAAAGATCTTAATTTGTGACAGAAGAATGTATTTTGACATGATGTTTGTGTAAAAAAGAGTTTGAACATAAGGAGGGGAGTGAGTATCATAAACCGTAGGAGAAATGCAACAGTAGATTTGAATAACCTTGTGCCTTGTGGTTCATATTGCTGATCCAATTTTGCACTTTCTTTAGTTCTATGATGATTACAAGAGAGCTTTGTGGTCCAAATTTGGAGTTTTCATTTGGAGGTGGGGCAAGAAATTTGATAGTATCCACAAGTAGTGTTGTGACCAAAAATGATTATGTTCTTTGCTGTTGCCCTGCATTTTGTCAGGTGTAATAGAAATGCCAGCTGCTCCTCGTTGCTTGCCAAAATCACTGTTTGTTTGTTTTGGGTACATATAAAGATTGGGTGTGCACAAAAGGGAGGAAAAAGCTCAAAGTAAGGAGTATGAAAACTGTAGATGAGGATTTGCTGAGAGTGAATCTGCATATCAGAAAAAAAATAGCATGAAACACTAGGAGAGTGTTGTGATTTAAAGGAGTATTTTGTAAATATTTTGTTTGTTTTGTAAATCCATCACAGCCATCTCAGCCATCTTTCTCCCTTGGAATGTACAACACAAAACCATTGTAATTTTCTCAGTGAATGGGAGTGTGTGTTGGGACTTTGAAATACACAGGTCATGTTCTTAACATTTCTGATATCCTGAATCTAGGTTATGAAAACTATTGACTTAAGAATTGTAGCATAAAGGAAATTGAATGAAAGCATCAGCTTTCCAGGGTACGCACTGGTAATTACTTGCCTGGTCTTGCATATATAAGTGAGATGATACAACTTTTCCTGTAAAAAAACTTTGATGCTTGTTCATAGGCAAAAATGTCACTTTCCCATGGAAAAATGTATTGTTATGGCAGAAAATGGCACTTTGTAAATAGCAATATATCATTTGGGTCCTGGGAAAACACAAGCATTTTTGATAAAGGCAAAGTTTCTGTGCCGTTCAAGGTATATCAGGCTAGGGGGAAAAATTGAAAAAAAATAGCATGTTATTTTTGAAAAAGTTTGCTCAACTTCCAAGGTTCGCTATTCAGGCTATCTATTTATATCACATCTACTGTTTTGGCTTTTTAAAAAAATGGATTTTTATTTTATTATTTAATGTTAACATGGAACATTTGTAGCAAAAAGCTTATGTTGGGAATTAAGCAAATCAAAATGTGCAGACTTTTAACGTCAGGGGATTTTTTTTGCCTGAAATGTACAGAATTTTAACCACATGGAATTAGATCACCCAATTTCAGTGCTCAGAGAAATTTTATTTCAAGTTCAATTTATGAACCTTCTTCCTACCTGATTGCTGTTTCGTATAATTTGTCTGGTGCTGCTGAAGTCACTGCCAATTTAGATTAAAATAAGTGCAATTTTTTTTTCCTCTTATTTATGTTGCAAGCTTAAAAAAAACAAACCATGTGAAGTTTAGACAAAAATAAATAAACAGGGAGTAGATTATTTTGTTTCAAGCTTATTTGTATAAAAGTATATCCTTTATCAATTAATAGTTGCTAAAAACATGTTTCTGAGAAGTTAACAAATTCTGTTCCTGAGTGTTGGATTTAGTTCGTCTTGTAGAAGTGAGAAAGGCCATGTTCAGCACAGAAATGCTCTTAGGAGGTTTCTTTGCTGCTGAGTTTGCGGAAGGGCAAAGGTGAAGGAGCGGGGAGAAAATTCTTTTGCTAACACAAGTATTTCCTGTAGACAGCAATTACATACAGGTCTGTGAACTTTAGTTAGCTACCCACAAGCATTTGAACTGTGAGCTCAATGTAGTGTTTGTATAACCTTCCTTTATTTCCAAGCTATCTGGTAGAGACTTTTTAAAATTAAATATTTTTTTTTCCCCCATTACAAGTGAAAGATCAAATAATGCAATTATTTGACCATTTTCTCACCAATTTACAGTCTGTATACCCTAAGAGAATTCATTAAGCAGGAAGAATCCATAGGAGTTCAACTTTTTCATGACTTTTTCTGCAAGCTATGATTCTAGCTGTGCTACTTTGTATCTGGCTGTTTTACAGTGCTTTTCTCAACTTATTGCTAGATGTTCCTTGACTCAGAGTTCGCTGAGCTTTATTTGGAATAAATTGTCACATTTTCTGTGTGGCTCTTACTCAAATGGAGGTGTTGCTTAATGCTGCTTCTAAGTATTGTGTGGTTTTATTACTAAATAGTGATAGGGTATAGTAACAATGCAAAAAAAATCTGTATAATGGCTACTTCTAATCTGGTACAATAAAGAAAAATACTGTTTCAAAGGCAAATGTATCCTATTCAGTTGTAGGTAGAACAATATGCTGGGAATTTTCTGTTCTGTTGAAGTAATGGCCTTCTGCTAAGGAATCCTGATGGATGGACAGGTGTTTCTGGATATTGGTTTATGGAGTACAAGCATTGTGGGTTCTGAAAGCCTTGTTCCCGTGTAACCACCCAATATATGTACAAGGTTCCTTCTCTTGGCATAAATAGCAGCTGTTTTCTACTTACACCTTCAAAAGTAAAAAGGAATCCAAGCAAAATATGAAAGGGGTTTCCTGTAACTTGGTACCAGCTATTTAGTAATTTCTGCTTGGAGCAGGTTGTAACATCCAGAGCCTTTCAAGGAAAAATCCTTTACCTGGCCTGAGAAATGCAGCTCTGCAATGTTCTGATTTAGGTCCTGGGTGCTACATGCACCCTGTGGTCCAAAGGAGACCAGAACCACAGAGCAGGAATGGGGGTTTTTAGATTTACCTCATGTCAGATATAGCATAAAATGCTAGTTAATTGTCTTTGGTATTGTTAGGCCTCATTAACTGACCTACAGTATGTCATCAAATAGGATTGTCCAAGAATGTTGGACTAGAACTGCGGGAATGAGAAAATGAGCAGCATCAGCACAAAAGCTGTACCTCACTGTAACTGGATGTGTATGTGCTGTGTTGAGACATGTCCAGTGTTAGGAAATTCAACAAACTGAATTATATCAACTGTTTCCTGGTCATAGCATTGTTTGAAAAAATACAGAGAGCTATAAAAGAAATGGTGGCTGACAGTCCTTGGGTAGTTGATCAGAGATATTAAGAATGCACACATTCTGTAGAAATCCAAGAACTCATTGAATACTGAGTGCTTGAGTTATACAGGCCTTAAATTTACTGCTTTAACTTTAATTTGTTCTGTGCATCACATCTTTAAATTAAATGCCGTTCTACTTTGTACTTACATTGAGTTCATCTTATGTATTCTGGCTTATCATATCCTGCTATTTTCTGAAACGGGCATATTCACCCATCTGTGCCAGTGCGCAGAGCACTGTTTTCCCTTTCAGTCAGGAAGAGGTCTTCAGTTGTGGTCTGGATTAAACAATCTCTTCAGTGCCTTCAATAGGCGCTCTTTTCCCCTGAAAGACCTCTCATTAAGGCAATCAGCTAGGTATTTCAGTGTTCCAGAATTGAAAACAGAGTGAGCATTTTCTTTCACAGTTTTATTTTTTCCTGTTAAATTTCTAATTGCCTCCTGGACTTGATATATTGAATGGCTACCAGGTGGTACTCTGCTCCTTTTTGCTGTTCCCAAGCAGGTCCAGCCTGCCTCAGAAACATCACCTGCTATGGCACAGTAGCATCAGTCATTGTATCTGACAGCACTGTTCATACACTGCCTGTGGAAGGAAGGTCTGAGAGTGAGAAAAAATGCGTTCTGCAGGCATATGCTGACCAAGTGTTCGAAAACTTAACAAGGGGAATCATTTATTTAGGACATTCTACATTGGCATTTTACTAACAGCTCATATATTTGTTTAATCATGTTTTTGTACATAATTTAAATTACCTGGTCTCAGAAGATGTTTGACTGCCAATTATCTGGAAGAACATAGTGCATGATTCCTATTGTCTTACTGATTTCCTAGTGGATTTAATGGGAAGAAAGGGGGTTATATCACTAAAGGTGATGAATTTACAAAAGGGCATGTCTGATGCACTGATTTTTAGAACTAGCAATGTAACCCAGTTTGAATTATAGGAATAGGTTGGAAAATAAAACTAAGTAACTTAAAACCTTTTCTTTTTCTTTATTGATATGATAAAAAGAGCAACACTTGTTCCTTTTGATCAAACTGTATGTCAAAAGAAAAACAATAGTAGTTTATCTATAGAGAAAATGCGTAAGAAAAATGGAAAGAACTGGCAGTGATATCAGTTTTCTTTTGGGCCTCAATTCACAAACATTGTAAGAGCCTGAAATTTTGTTTGGTTAATACAAAACAAAGCAGATTTGGGCTAGCCTGGCTTGTCAGTGTCGCATGCTTCCATATGGGGTTTCTGTGTGTATCTCTTCACCATACTGAGGGAAAAAAGTCTCAGGTTCAATTCTAAAACTCCCCAGTCATCTCTGTTTGAGGTTTTAAGTCAAGTAGCAAAGTGAGACTGGTGCTGGTTCAAAAAACCGCATGCTGCATATTAAAAACAATGTATATATTGAAAAATAAGTGTTTTTTTCATTAAAAAATGGTTTCCATGTTTCTAAATTAATCAAATCAAATGGGTTTTATTGCCAGTTTCAGAGGAAATTTCAGAATCAAAACATTTATTTACGTTTGTTTAAGTTTGTAAGATTTAAAAGTGCTCATTTCAGGCCGTTACATTTTGGAAGAGAGATTTCCATTTTTTTCCTACCCTTTTTGAAATTTCCTTCAAACATTCTCAGCTTTTGTGCTTTCAAGAATTCCCTGGTGGAAATAATTTTAAAGCAATGGCATGAAAAAGATTTCCCCCAGATGTTTATTGTCTCCCTCATTCCCTATCCCCTCCTCTCAGTAGAAAAGATATTGTTGCACAAAAATTAAAGAGTGAGGGAGGGAAGAGAAAAAAGAGGCAAAAATTCCACTTAGCCCAACAGACCAAATCCAAAGACTTATGCTTGATGAACTTCAAGAGATAAATAAACTTGGAGATCTAGCTTAGCAAGCACCCCCAAAAGGAAAAACAAGTATATTGCCTCTGTGATAAAAAGTCATCAAACACTGAAATATTTAGGTTAGAATTTCTCTGACCTATCTTGAACTGCCTAGCAGTTTGGTATGAGGAAATCGTCTGGGTAATGGAAAGAGGTGGCATATAGTACTTTATTCCATATATTATTAGCTGAAGGAATGTAAGAGTAATTCATTAATGTTTTGCTTTTGCCTATGTAATTTTCATACAAGCGTTCATAGCTGAATCTCACCCTAATAATTCATATTAAGTCTAACTTTTTTTTTTTTTTTTAAATACCATTACAAAGCATTTAAACATTCATCTGTAACAAAATAGTTAAGACAAACACAAAGTCAGTTGTGTGATTCCTGGATGTCCATGAGGTTTGATCCCATTCATAAACAAGCAGTGTGTTTTCAATAAGCAGGCATGCAGTGGCTAGTGAAATCAAGTTAATAACCCTGCCCCATTTCAGAGGAGTGGAGTTACCAGTAGGAAAATGAGGATGAGGAGAAGGATGTCATGCTCCTACTCCACTCCAATTAATAATGCCAGATGCTGCAAGCATACTGTAATATGATCCATTAGTGACTTTGCAGCTCTCACTCTCCAGTTCTGCTCCAGAAATAGATGCATTTCAATTCTGTTCCAAAAACCAGGAATAATAATATTTACAGAGCTGGGTAAAAGGTAAAATTTCATCAAGGGGATCTTGGTGGCTTGCTGACTGTTGTCAGAGGAAAACTTGTGAAAAGGCTGACAGGTTGCACAAGACTTTTAATGGGAGTCCTACAAAAATTCAGGATATTTCGGTTTATAGTAACAGTGCAATAATTTTGCATGTTTCAAGCTTTACCTTTTCAGGTCCAGGTTCATAACTACATGTTGCACACGCATTTTAAAAAAAAAGGTGCTAAGCAAACATAACATTTGTCCTAATAATGATGGCTTTGAAATTCTTAGTAATCAAATACATTTAGCTGCATAGCTAAATATTTTTATTTGAAAGATTGGAGAAGCATGTGTGGGATTAAGGAGAGAAGAGGTAATTTACCATGACCTATTTTCATTCCATTTCAATCAAAATTGCACCACTTAGCTGAGTACTATAAAGGGATGCCTGAAGCACACTTGCACTAAATTATCTGTTAATGTCAGGCCACATTTCTGGTCTCCTGTCTTGTAGGTGGTGACAGCCTATCTGCAAGGGATACCTGTGTTCTGTACACTCATCAGAAAACTTCATGTGCTGGGATAGCAAAAAAGGCCTGAAATATTGTTAGTTGATGTGAAGAAAGATGTCCAAAGACTTATGATGAAAAACTAAGAAAGCAATTGTAAATGCCTGTCTTTGTTGTAACTAGCTCTGAAGCAATGGTAGTCTTGAATTCAGCCAAAATGTTGATGCTTTGGCACAAGAGATTAGTAGGAAGTCTTTGAAGTAAAATTAAATACTTGTGAATTCAGTCAAGGTGTGAAGCAGATGCTTCAAATTTCATGGTTTTGCAGCATACTTTGGCTTCTGAGCAAATATCATAAATAGTTAACTACTTGTGCCCTTTACTTAGTCTGAAAATCTAAATAAGAAAACTTTCCCTAAATTCTTTTGGTATGTTTTGATTTCTGTCCAGAAGCATTTGGGCAATACTCTTGGGCCCATAGTGTGATTCTTGGGGATTGTCCTGTGCAGGGCCAGGAGATGGAGTCAATGATCCTTGTGGATCCCTTCCAGCTCAGCTTATTCTGTGATTCTGTCAAAACAGTGAAGAAGCTTCTTTTTCCTCTTCACCTGTTTCCTTCTTTCTGATATCTTTTTCATCTCATTTTGTTTCTGTTGCTCCCATGGAAGCCAGTAATTGTGTCCTGAGTTCAATGCGACGTAGAATTGGATAAGTTCCTGATGTAATAAAAACATGTAAGCATGTATATACAAGGCACAAAAGTCTAGTTTTCAAATGCGCCTTGTTACAGGGCTCCTTTCAGCGCAGTGTTCAGGTGGCAGATGTTTTCCCACCATGGACAGAGCTGAGATTTCAGAGCAAGAAGTTCTGAGTAGAAAGCCTGGATGTCCTGGGCTGGGGGCGCAAGAAGTTGAGTGAAGTACACCCAAAACAGGGGCTTGACAGGTCTGTCACTGCTGTGGCATACTGTGCATTACAGTTTAGCACTGTTGCTCTACTGCTCTGTGTGCCAAATGAAATCATTAGCATATTTGAGATCTATCAACCATCTGTGCCTGTTATTTGTTCATCCTCGAGAGGGAAAGAGCTATCAGTGCAGAAGTGTAGTGGGATGTGGTGGTTCTGGAAGGTCTCTGGGATATGCCTTGGTCATTTGAGATAATGTGCTCCTCACATAGCATTTACTGCTTACTCCTTTTTCCTGGAAAAATGTTCAATTCTCTTGAGAAGCCTATTAACATGAGAACTCATTGCAGTATCTTTTGTTAAATAGTTGGCCATGACCAGCGATACTCAGGCAGCTTTGGTGTGAATGAGAAACTTAATAATCCATGAAAGGGCTTTTTTTAATATATATACTTTAATTTATGTTACATTGGGTTAATAAATTAGGGAGAAAAAGGATTTGTTATGGCTTTCTTCCTGGTGGTGGATTAGAACACACCAGCTGTAACGCACCATTTACAGAGATGGCTGGAGTCACTGTATATCAGAGCTGAAAATTATATTGACCCTATCAGTGCAATATACCCTTTGGAAGTCCTTGGGAGGGTTTCTTACATGTGTTACAAGAGCTGCCTCACTGTGTTGCAGTAACAGAAACACGTGGAGACAAAATGATTGATTATTAGCCCTGGTATTTGTAATTTGATCAGTGGAGCAAGTGTTAGCCAATAATGATTTGTTTTCTTACCCTTACACCCTTATTGATGTGTTCCATTGTCTGTCTGAAATTCCGAATCTGGAATGTCCTGCCATCCAGTCTAACTCTGCTTTGTTTAACCCAAATGCAAATCCTCAGTATAAAGCTGTAGGAATGAGGTCTGAACTGAGAGCAAATTCAACTCATTGTGTTGCAAAACTGAAGCCTCCATACTCTGTCAAATGCAAACACCAAAATAAATCATGACTGTCCACTAGACTGTGAGTCTGGCACTGACAGAGATTGCTCAGTCAGTAGCTTTAGACATCTTGAGAACAGTGACCTCCTTACAGGGTAAATTTACAGAGGTTTTATTAGTCACTCAGAGAGGAAATCAGATTTAACAGGTTGCAAATAATCTTTGTTTGGTGATAAGGTAGGCCTGAGAGTGCTGGCCAGTCAGTAAAGTTGGTTTACTCATTGTATGTTTACCAGTCAAGGAGAGGTTGTGTCTTCTACTTGTGTTACCTTGCTGGGTATAGGGTACTTCTCTAAAATATGTGCAGCCTCAAAATAACAAATCTTTTTATTTAATTCAGTCAGTTTATATGACATTGCTGGTTGTTTCAAATTTCAAAATCCCTTTAAATAAACTTGCCGGATTTATTGCCATGAAGCCAACTCAAACACTCTGAAGTGATTCTATAAACTGTTAGTTTATAGACTAGAGCTCTATGGCCAAACAGACTATGAAGATAAGTCTTCACAGCTCTAGACTATTTTGAAGTTTTGTATTTTGGAGGCTTGAGAAGTTTGTGACTCCCCGCTGAGAATTTTCTATTGGTTCTCATGCTGGGAGATGTGTTTTTTCAGAAATTTTAGAAATAGCAAGGAATTTGTCTTTGCACTTTGAAGTTCTGAAATATGTGGCAATTTTCTTTATTTGTGGGTATAACAAACTGTGAGTATTTGGTTCTGTTTCTATATGTGGATTTGCTTAGTGCTTTGTAGCTGGATAGAGAGGAATTTTTAAAGATTCAGAAGGGAAAAGCACAAATTAAGTTACTGAGATAAATGATTCTGCAGGAGTTAAGATGACAATGGGCATACCTTATATGGAAGAACATCATTATTGAAGCACTCAGTTGCTGAGAATTGTTTATTTTTCTTATTTTTAAATCTATGATGACATAGAATCAGAACCTGGTTGTAGTATAAGGAATAAGGTGGGTCAGTTAAGGCAGAAAAAAAGATAGCACAAGATAACCATGAAACTTGAAAGAAATGCTGTGATGCATGAGAAAACGTTTGTTCTGCCTTGGTTTTATGTGTTTGGGGTTTTTTTTCCCCTAGAAACTGAGTTACTTAATTTCCAGTCCCAGTAGGCTTTGATCTGTAAACAATTGCCTCAGGAATAAGCAGCATAATCATGTTCTCGTGCAGAAATGTTGGATATTCCAGATTTGGCTGTTATTTAAGCTACATCTGTGAATTTTGGAAAGCTGGGAAAACTGAATTTTCTTTAGATGTTCTCTAAAAAAACCCACTAACTCTTGTTTTGAAATCTCATAGCTCCCCTTGATAGAACAGGTCTTTAACTCAGACTTAAAACATCTTAAAAGTTTATGTAAATAGAAGAGGTGATCTGGTAGATTTTTAGAAACTTTGTAACAAATCTAAAAGAGAACAAAAACCAACCATATAGTGACAGACAATGAGTATTTCATATTTTATATCATTGTAGGCTGGTAACTGTCTACAAAGGATTGTCATTACATCAGAATTTCTCACGCTGTAAATGGTGAGATCTTCCTCCTCTCTCCACCCTAATCTCAGTTCCTCTCTCTCTGCACTTGCTCAGAAAGCAGCCATGGCTAAGGTTACTATCTGTAGTACACATCATATGTGTATCACTGTTGGTTTTTTCCATTCCTGAGTTTAGAAGGGGGGAAAGATTGTCTCCTCAGAGGTTAAACAAACCTCAGAGCACCTGACACTTCCTATGCCTCTGGCAGGATTGTGCACTGAATTGTACAGCTCAGAATTCATGGGAACAGTTAGGCTTCTGCCTGTGCTTATGTATTAAATACATTTTTAGATTTGGCCCTGTATACTTTGGATTCCCAGTATTATATCTGAAACTGTAAATAATTAGAAACTAGATGGCATTTCACTACTTCACTGGATATTGAGATGCACCTTTATACTGTGAAAATATCTAAGACAGCTTAAAAAGTGTCTCACAGTGAACTACTATTAAAAATAGCTCTTCTTGTCTGAATGTCAGCGTATTCATTCATCTCAAATTTTTCTTTGCATGTATCCTAGTATAAAAAACTGACGCAAGTTTCAGAAAGGGAGAAATAAAACTTGTGACTTCTGTGTGTAAAACTTTTCACAAAGTATAATAAATAACTTTAATAGAAAATGATGAAACAGTCTCTATAACTCTACAGTGATCAAAATTCAGTATTATTAATATAAATACGTTATGGTAATAATAAGACATTTGCAAGAAAAAGGAGTTCATTTGTTTCTAGGAGATGCTTGACCTCTGCTACTTTATGATCTGTTAGAGAGAGCTAAGGCTCACAAAAGCTGGCTTTCTTTCTATTTTACCTGGAAGGCATTATTCTTTCAATAAATACCAAAATCAAGTCAATATTTTTAGAACCAGGATAATTGCCACTTGAAATGGACTAATCTTTGCTCAGAAGTTGTCTGACACTTTATCCCCAATGTCAGCAGGAAAGAAATAATTAAGATGTATGATTTTGGTAATTGATAGGGAACTTTTGAATGGGTTACATAAATAATAGACTAATCAAAGTATTGTTTAACGGTTTACAAAAACACATGCCCTACTGCATGTACATTTATTTAAATTAATGTTGCTGTCAGAATTTGTGAGAAATTTTGAAAGAGGATTTCATTTTCACCTTATGGTTAATGCTCTCATAAATAATAATTTGTCAATTTATAGGATAAGTTATACTATTAATTTAAATTATTCAGCATACCTCTTTAAAACATAGGTGTGCATTTACTGTTCTGGACAATTACTCTGTGGACAAAACTGCAACTTTGAAATCTCATTTCCGTGTCTGCCAAATCGTACTCTTAACTCATTTTCTGTTTTAGTGAGAATTAATGATATTAATAATACAGTGCTATGCAGAAGAGACCTGGGACTTTTCTTGTATAGGCAGTATCATGCAGTATTTTTCTAAAGAAGATATTAATACCCCATTGATAACTGGCCAACATATCTAAAAAATAAATGTAAAAAAACCCCAAAACTAGCTCTTCCCCAAAAATAAAATGCTTAAAAAATACATTCACAATTGAGTTTTGTTTTTTGTTTAAGCACATGAAAGTTGTATTTGTTAATAATTTACTAAGTGTTCCTATATCTTGAACACCCAAAAAGCTCAGTCTGATAGTTTGGGATAGGACTAAATCTGCTTACAGGAATCTTCCATTCTTCCCCATCCTTTTCTAAAACCACTTTGATTTTGTATGATTGTATGAAGGAAGTATACATTTACAATCTGAATATTTGAAATTAAAGAAAAGGTTGGCAAGAATGGCAGGCTTTTGCCAAAGGATGCCAAAATTGCCAAGGGATGGCAATTTGAGCATGCTTTGTTGTCAAATCTTCTACGTGCAAACCAAAATACCCAAAATGTGAAAGATACATTAATGCACAGTCCTTGCATTTATTTGTGCCCATATCATGTTGCCACAACTGAGGCTGCTATTTACTTCAAAACTGTCCAATATATATTCTTTGTATTCCACTGCTGTTCATTAAAAGGTGCTGTGACAGCCTGGCATCAGCAGAGTGCCCACAGGCACTCTTTTCATCAGTAGTCACAATCATCTGTTAGGTTGTTTCTGGGCTGAGCTTCTCAGGCTCTGTGTAGGGTGACTTTTTTTTTGCTTTTCTGGACAGGAAAGCAGGGCCCCTGCATGTGTTTAACCCCACGTTTTTTCAGGATACTAATATTTCTACTTTTAATTGACAGCAGTTTTACAGGAGAGTGTGTCCCAGATGTGATTGCTCTAAAATAAAAGAGCACCAGTGTTGGGCTTGAATGTTTCCCATCTAATTACCATTTGCCCCTTCGTTTTATTTTGGAAGGTTTTTTTCACTTAAGTATGGGGTTTCCAAATGATTCTGGTAATCCTGGACTTTTCCTTTGTTTTTACAGGTGACCTGTAACTGTTTCACCATCAGTAATGGAGAGATGCAGGATGTTGGTGTTGGCCTGTATCCCAGGTACTGTGGACACTGTTTCATTCACAGGCAAAATCTATGCCAGTTTTTTCTCCTTTTTTCCAGGGTAGCTGTAAGGCCCATCAAAGCAGCAGGTAACATGTCTAAATGAGAAACTGGGAAATGGAAATAAATTAAAGGAGAGTAAAAAAATATGATCTAGTTGAAAACATTCTTAATAGTCCTGATTACAGCACTTTAAAAGTTTGAATAGTTTACATCTTTGTATTTTGTTTTTATGGACGTGATAGTCTTTTCTTAGTAAGAATAAATGCTGACATCAAGAATTCACAACTGGGACTATTTGAGGGAAACCTGTTCAATGATGCTTTAGAATACAGATATTTTGCAGCTGAGAGCCTTCAAAATTAGTAATTGAAAGAAAAAGATTGATATATTTATAAGTAAATTACCATAACAAACAAACCACTAAGGTGATAAGTCCCTTATGAGACAGATGTTAATATTTGAATTTCCTATTATTGTTTCTTATTTGTATTAAGTAAGAAGTATGTACCAATGAAGGTTTTATCTTCTTTATCTGTAATCATAAATATGGAAAATTAGTATGTAATGTAAAAGTATGTTTTACTGTCTAATTTTTTTGTTAATGCATGGTTGAATTATGTTTGTCAGTACCTCAGTGGGCCTGTCACTGTTGTTTGTTTTCCTTCTAATGTCATATGTAAGATTTGACTAAGGACACTTAATGTCTTGAGGTCTGCCTTGTGGCAAGATGAGGTGGTTAGAAGGACATGGGAATTAGTGTTGTGAAAAGTGCAAAATGGTCATTTGATTTCATAATGAAATGAAAACAATACTTGAGAAAAATGAAATATTGTTTTGGAGCACTATTATTTGGGAAATGTTTGGTTTTGGTTGGAAAAAAGCTCTTAACTGTGAAGAAAGTATCTATGTTCAATGATAATGCACTGCCAAGGGATATAAGAGACTCTTTCCCAGTCAGTTCAGTGCAGTTTGAGTTTTCTTATAGCAAAAAAGCTGGGAAAATTGAGAACTTAAAATTTGTAGTTTACAAGTTTTGGGCAAATGTCCTTTCAGATTAATTCATATGGTTCCAGAGGAAATTGTCATCAAACCTACTAGTGTCTCTGTGAGATGAAATTCAATTAAAAGTTCTTTATTAAGACTTACTAAGACGTTGTAGGTTGTTGTATGGCTTGACAACTTCAGCATCACAATATATTTTAAAATAAGTAAAATCCTATGGTCCTGCTGTGCATCACATTGCAAGCAGCTTTGAGAGTGTGCCCAATGATCTCACAATAAGTGTAATGGATACTCTCCCAGTGAGTTCTTGAGGAGATTAATCACAGATATTTTATTAGGCCAGAAGGGATACGAAAATAGTCAGACCCCTGTTGATACCTCCTTTAAGAGTCAAAAAACTACATAAACATGGTTTGGTGCAGGGCTCTGACCCTTGGTACCATCCTCTATTTTACCAACAACAGTTGGGATTTTGAGTTGCTGAATCAGACAAGGAGAAGGAAGGAATAGAAATGCAGCCAGGAGCTGGAGAAGCCAAAAATTCTTCTTCCAGGCTGATAATGCCAAAATTATTCTTTCAATGGGTCATTCCCCTAGGGAAAGAACCATCAACCCCACTTCTGCTACGGCAGAAATGTTTGCCTGGCAAAGTCAGTTGTTTCTCAGCTAAAGAAACTCGTGATTCAAAAGTATATAGCAGATGTTGTTAGCAGCCTCCTTCAGAGAGAGGGAAAGGTGTGTCGGTGCAGTGTTTGTGTCTCTTGGGGGTGCCAGCAGCTCCCTGATGAGCTGTGCTGCCCCAGCTGTCACATGCCATAAGAACAGAGGCTGGGCCAAAATAAGCGTAAAACAGAGGCAATGGCCACGTTTCTTCTTTCAACTCTATACACTAACTTCTTTGGTTTTGGAACATAGCATACTCCATTTTCTCCTGTTATGAAATACAGGTTAATTGTTGGGCCCTTTGAGCTGTGATTGCAATGACAATCAGGTAATCTGTAAGGTTAGTGCCCTGAAACTGAGCAGAAGCAGCAGAAATAAAACTCAGTCCCTCCTGCTCTGAACTGTCCAGGTTACCTTGTTCCCAACTTTCTCTGTCCCCTGAATCAGGGCTCTCGGAGAGGCACTGGGAGGCCATTGCCTTCCTCCTGCCCTGAATACACAAAAGGTAGAAACACACAAAGAGGTCCCGGCGTGGCTCCTATTACCAATGAATATAAATCTTCCAAGCGTTAATTTTCCTTCCCTAACCAAGAGCAGATGATTTAACAGGGAATTTATTTGTTTCGTGACTTAATTGCTTGATACTTCAGATGTAATCATGTTAGCTACTTTCAAATGATTAAAGGGAAATGGCAGCAGAGACTCCTCTGATAAGTTTTTTTCTTTCTTTCCCCCTCTACCACCCCTCACAGCATGTCTTTACTGAACCACAGCTGTGACCCGAACTGCGTGATCGTTTTTGAAGGATACCAGCTTTTGCTCCACTCTGTCCGAGAGATCCAGATTGGTGAAGAGGTAATTAACTTGTCCTCCCTTCCATCACAGGCACCTGCAACAATGACATCTCCCTAAATAAATTCCAGACTGCTGGGCCACCAGCTTAATATTTTGATGATATATTGATGCCACTTTCTAGCACATAGCTATCAGGGGGAAAATGATAAATAGAATCATCTCTTCACACTGCCTGAGCCCCATAATCATTACTTCTCATAAATCACTAGCAGTCTTGATAAATTCCTGTTCCTCCTTTCCTCCTCTAGGCACTTCATTTTGTTTGTATTTGAGTGTCTTTGCCTTGACAGGAACACTTAGAATATTTCTGAGTGGAATGCAGTGTTCCCTAAGTCATTGCAACAATAACATTTGTCAGGCGGCAGCCATGCAAGTGTAGCAAACCTTTCATTGACAGTGAAAGCAGCAAAACAAGGTTTGTTTTCTTGTCCGTTTCACTAGGAAAGACCTCAAAATACCCTTTTCAAGAGATTTCTGATTTGATCTAAGGTATTATCTACTTTATTTTTACAACAGCACTTGTATTAATTGGAAAATAAGCATTTGTGGCTAGAAATCAAAATAAATGTGTTTTGCAGCACTGCAGTACTGAATATGCATAATAAGACCTGAAAAGAAATGTGTGCATATATGTAACTTTAGATGCACCAATGACCTTCACAGTCCTAGCTGTTGGTCATTTCAAAATCATAACCTAACGTAAATATGGCTTACACTTGTTCTTAAAACTCTGGAAATATGAAGACCCTACGTATTTTGATTTAGACATAGTATTTATTTATTTCCCTATGATATTTCTTATTTTTTAATGTGTTCTTCCTCAAAGTAGTAGGGCATCAATGTAAGTAAGTGGTAGAATATTTTTTTCGGCTACAAAAATAAGTAAATGGTAGAGTATTTTTTTCAGCAAAACATTGTTAAAAACCAGCAGAAATGGTTTTACATATTTATCTTTTTGCCAAAAGAAATCTTTCAGGATGCAATATGTTTTTGTGGAGCTGTTAATTGTAGATGTCTTTCAGTCCAGCATTCTTTTTTGAGTGTTATAACAGACACCTTCCTTCTATTTTATCCATAAACCATAACTTTCCTCTTGGCTTCCCCGTTCACTAAGATGGGTTGCTATTTAAAAATACTGTAGATTTTGATGCCTTACCAGGGAGAAAATGGGCTTAAGGCTTAAGAGACAAACTGAAGCTACAAAGTCAGTATTGTTAGATCTGTTATAGGAAGAAGAAGGGAAATAAATTTTTTGTGAGGGTATGTACAAGTCAGCAGCTCAATATTATTGTCAGTACCTATTTACTTTTCCTTATACACAACTTCTACAACTTTTCATTTTGTGTTCTGCATGATGACTTTGGTGCAGCTTTCCACACTGCCTTACTGCTTGCCTGCAGCAGGGTGAGCTCAGTTTTAGTAACAGCCAGGTATTGAGTTTACAAACATATTTACGTGAAACTGTATCATCTGTTGTGAGCTGAGTTTTAACTTATATTACTGATGTCATGATCTGAGCTAATGGGAGAGAAGATACATATTAAGGAGGAAACTGATTTGGTTCTCTGAATAAATTGGATGCTCTGAGGTGGTAAGGTGAACATTATTTCAAGTCACGAGGCAACAAGAAAATTATAATCACTAGAAATTTTCTCTTATCCTATTCAAACTTACATTAGATATAGACAGAATGAAATCCTCTATAAAATAATTAGTAGAAAATATGCAATAAGATTTATCAGAAATAAGAAGCTAAGCAGCAAGTAAGCTAAGATAAGTAGAAGAGGACTATGGATTTTCCATCCATACAGGAACATATTTTTGCACATTTGTAGTGCTTTCCATCAGAGCACACTGCAGCACTTTACTCATGCTAAGGAGTTGTTGACCACCTGTAATTGCAGGGAAAACAGAGACAATGGGGAGCTGAGATGACTGGCTCTTGTGGTCATCTCAGCATTCTGAAATTTGCTTCCAGCATCTCAGAACTAATTATAACGACTTTTTGCTTTTCAAGATAATTACAGAACTACAGAAAGTTTAGAATTGGAAGGGACCTCAGAGATCACCTTGTCCCCTGCTGTGGGCAGAGACACCTTTCACTAGACCAGGTTGCTCAAAGCTCCATCCAACCCAGCCTTGAACTCTACTAGGGATGGAGCCTCCACAACTTCTCTGTAATGCTGACTATTACAGTTTTTGTAACTTCAGGTGATGTTAATTTGACAGCATACAAAGATTTCCTTTATTTGCAGTTCTTCGCAAAAATGAAAATTTAGTGTTGCAAAGAAAGGTGAGATATGGGGAAGGATTATAAAAGGGCAAAAATTATTCATCTAGAGATCACAAGGGCTCCTTTACTCATAAGGTAGCCTATCAGCTAGTTTTGTCAGAAAGACAAGCAGCCTACTCTGAGGAGGTCTTCATCATTTCCCTATCCTTAAGTAACCACTTCAAACAGCATCAAGATGTGTGTTATAATTTCAGCTGACTTTTTGTTGGTTGCTGAGTCTACGTGGTGTTTTGCAGGCAGACATGAGACGATTTTTGCCTCCTCTCCAATCAAAAATTGTATGGCTTAAAATCAATTAGTCTTGCTGGGAGACAGATTGGATTTGCTGAGGTACAGTTCTGCTCCAAAATGGGTGCTTTGCTTTTTGCCAGCTTCAGAGTTCAGATAGAGCAAATTTGTATCTTTCTTCAGAATATCACATAACTGACTGTACCTTACAGAGCAACAAATTTTTAAAATTAATACTGAAAACAAATAACAATTTCAGATGATGAGCAAATAAATCTATTTTCATTATAGATTTCAACCAAGTTATATGTTTCTGTTACTGTAATTCTGTGAGAAGTTTTCTATCTGTGTATGCTTGACACATTACATTTTGTCCCATTAAAGTTTTTAGAAACAATTTTTTTCTTGAATTAGAAGATATTTTGATTTTATATGCCAAAACAGAAAGAGTACAGACTGTGAAACACTTCTATAACTCTGTCTCAGGAACAGATTTCTGTACGCAGCCCTCCCTAAGATTCTGAGACCCATGATTGCAAAACCAAGAAGATTCCCTTTTTTCTCCCTGCCATTTGCATTGAAATACTTGATTTTAAATTTTTACGGAATTTCTGTCTAGAAATTTTGTGGCTTATATTCTGCTACCAAAAAAAAAAAAAAAAAAAAAAAAAAAAAAAAAAAAAACCCCAAAAAAAAAAAAAAACCCCACAAAAAAAAAAACGAAACAACCCTCCAAANAAAACAACTACAAAACCCCACATAAATTAAGTCCACTGTATTATGGCAGTACTGGAAAATTGTGTCCACCTCAGTTGGCAGATGAGGAACATGAGAAACTAACCACTGTATCCATGATTAAGAAATTTCTGTGTCAGAGCAAGAAGCAGGGCTCAGACAGTGATGTATTCCTAAGTAGAAAGTCTTAAGAGTCAGTAAGTCTCATGGCTGTCAAATAATTCCTTGCCTTCATAAATGTTTTTTTAATATATATTCTCCAGTTCAGGGGGGAAAAGATTTACTGCATTCTTTATAAAGGATGCAATAAAGAGGCAAGCTCTGGTCAGTTGAAGTAATGTTTTAATTAGTAGCATACATCCTACATGCAAATACCATTAAGACAACCTTTGATAAATGGGCATATTTCCCAAATATGTGCAAGTTAAATGAGCTTTGCGTCTAATGAAGTGATCCAAAATCAAAACAAGGGTAGGAGAGAGACTTGAATACAGAAATTTTATGTTTAAACAATTAAATGATTAGTACAGGCTCAGTCACTGTTAGGTTGATTACATTTCTAAATATTATATTGTGCAACTCAGTCTGCCAGCTACAAACATTTTTTCACTTATGGATTTCTGCTGATAGGGCTGGGAATTTGAACATGGCCAAGAGAAGGCCCTAAGTTGTTAAAATGTTAAAAGGAGAGATCAATGTGATGAAGCCTCTTCTCCTCTTTCTGTCCAGTCATATGTTTTAATCCAGAGCATGCTGTTATGTGACTGTTCGTATTCACAACTGTCTGGTAACCTCTGAAAAAGAAATGTCTTTTTTGAAACTTCTTCCTACCCCCAAAGTGTCTCTAACATATATGAAAAAAGAGGTGAAAAAGCCAAAAATATAAAGAGAGAAAGGGATGAAGCCTGTAGGCCGGATAGGTAAGGCATAGTTGATGTTGGCTCTGTGTTTGTTTTGCAGTATTATAACTGAACCCTGTCTAATGATGGTTTCAACAGTAATGACAGGGTTTAAACCATTGTCTTAAATATTTTGGCAAAGAATAGACTAATCTCACATGAATTATTTTTCCCAGAAGATTCCTACTGTCTTGCACTGTGTCTGAACTTGATTTAATCCTCTTTACTGCTGGATGCCACCTGAACCTAAGGCCCAGACATGAGTCAAAACCAGAGATGATTATGCAGAGGACAAGAGACCGGGAACAGCCAGTGTGTGGAATGATTTTGACAAAAAGCACTCACGAGTTGCAAGGAGACATGAAGATCAGGAGGCTTCTGATGGGAGAGAGAAATTTGGTTTGGAATGGCTGAAGGATGAGGTTAGGGCTGCAGTTTGGATGGAAAATGCTTTGTGGGAAGGAAGGGGAACAGATCTTTCTTACCACACCAAGGAGGATGCAGATTAGGACCAGCTGGGGAAAGAAGTGAGGACAAAGTTGTTGAGGTCACTGAGGACATTTGAGAAATCAGAGTAGGGGAACAAGGACTGTTAACTTGGGAAAGCAAGTGAACACAGCTGGGAAAGGTGTAAGATAGGGCTGAAGGACAGATTTGAGACTGGCACAGGGATGAAATTGTCCCACTGTACCAAAAGTGGCTGTGTGAGGAGCTAGAATTTATGGCTAGAAAACAGGTTTAGATAATCAGGTTTTGAGAATAAGACAGGAAAATGATACTCATGTTGAGGGGTAGAAAAGAGAAAGAATAAGAGGGACATTGGAGATAATGGGGCAAGAGAGACAAAGCTTGGAAGAAAAGGATGGAAAATAAATAAGTAGCACAATTTCCATTCATTCACTGCAGAAAGATCAGAGGGAAGCCTATGGCTCCCATGTAAAATATTAGTACAGACTGTTCTGCTGTAAGCCAGTAGTGGTGAAACTGGCTCAGACATGCATAAGCTGGGACAGAACAACATTATATAGAATTCTAAACCTAACAAAGTTCTCATACTTTCTAACTTTTGATTAATTGTGGTATTTTAATTTGTCTCTTTCATTAATTATACAATTAATCTTCAATTATGAGGCCATATTTATTTTAAATGCTTGACTTTGCCATCTCAGTAGATAGACTTCTTTTAACACAAGTCCTCCTTCAATATGTAATCAAATTACACTGTAATAATAAATTTCAAAAACTGCAGGCATTGTTTTAGTTGCTTATTAATTGCTCATTCAATTAGAATGCTCACTAATTTGCAAAATGCAGGTTCTGACAATGGATTTCATGGTCATTACTAAAATTGGTCAGGTTTTCCTGTAATTTCTTTGGATGGACTCTCATGATTTAACTGAAAACCATGTGAAAATTCTCCCAATTAGTTGAAGTGTCTAGGCTCAGGATGAAATAATGTGACCTGATTTTTTTCAGCTCTGACCTCTCTGGAGTGTTTCAAAGTGTGTTGGGCGTATAGTGTAATCACTCAATAGCATGTGTGACTCTGTGCTGGTCTGAACTGAGCTGGGTTTTTTTGTTATATTCTTTTCCTTATCATTAGTTTGTGCCTGTGCAACACTTTAAACATTTCAAGAACTCTACAAATGGTTAGTCCTGCAAAATTCTTTCTGGCAGGCGTCAAAGTGAACAAACTACAGACTTCTCTGTAGTTCCTTGGAATTCACTCTGTACAGTGTAAGAAGCTGAAAATGGCACAAGTGTAGGCACAAATTTTCTTTCATCATCTTAATAAATCTTCTCAACAGTTTCAACAACTTAAAACTGCAATGCTTTTTTGCTTCCTTGGTCACAAGGGAAACATCACAGACATACTGAAAATGGGTATGGCATAAGAGGAATTGTCCTCAGGCTCAAACATATATTTGCAAGAAAGTAAGGGCTTCCCTGAGAAAAAAATTTTGGAGATCGTTGGATATTGTATAACAGTAGTGGTAAATACACACTTAAGCTCTGGAGTTAGACAGAAAATGAGATTTCATGCACAAGGAATTCAGATACTTTATGCAGAGTTTCTTTGCTATCCTTTTTTACTCTCCTTTCTTTTTTTTATTTTTCTTCCAAATTAAGATTAAAAGTTGAAATAGTGATAATTTTGGGTGGAAATGATAACTTCAAACAATATTGATCTTGAAATGTGAAAAAGTGTTTTTCCATGGAAATTATTTTTCTCTTTTTTTCACCTTCTGTTAAAGTAGACAATTTCTTCTAGAAAATAATCTGTTAGCATTTTATTTGTGCTGGGAAAAATGTTGTATCCAAAAAACGTTGCCTCTGCTAATACATACAAAGAATATGGATTTTTTTGTAAAATATACCGACTCTTTATTTATTTTTTTTTTATGTACTTCATACAGCTCACCATCAGCTATGTTGAATCACTGGTGCCCACCAGGGATCGCCAAAAGCAGCTGCTGCGCCAGTATTGCTTTGAATGTGATTGTCTTCTCTGCCAGAATCAAGAGAAGGTAGGTCGAGAGAAAAAATTATTTGCCAGTGAAACCAAATTTTCCAAGCCCAATCAGCAGCTTTCCTTCATTTTTGTAATCCTTATCTTTTGCTACTAATTGAATGGCCAGAATAGGAGAGCAAATTGCCTCTGCCATCACTGCGGTTTTTGTTGCTATGAAAGACAACTCTGAATGAAAGAAAAGCAGTAAATTTTGGCATTTTTTGATTCGAAAGAATAGTTTTGGAACTTCAACTGAAGCCAGTTGTCTGATACTACAGGAAGGCTGTGCTTATCCTCAAAATAATGTTGAAATTATTTTGCCAAACATCTGCATCAGTAGTTTTCAAGAACTACCAGGCTTGTTCAGCAGCTGTTAGAGAGAATGGTGAACATCCTTGGGTGACTTTGTAGTTTTTGTGCTCACTTACATCACAAGTTCTTGGAGTAGCAGGTCAGTGGTTGTAGTAGATAAACTTTTGTTCAGTGTGATCTCTTACTATGGTTCAGCCTAGCCTGATTTGATTATATTCTGGTTTGCTTCATATTTGTACAACCTTGGCACAATAAATTTGTCTCAGAGCCTGATGAGAGATTAAATAGAATAGGCAAAATGAGGCTGGCTTCACAGCAGTTTATGCCCTTAGTCTCTCTTGTTTTTTCACAAATGCCTGTTTGGAGTGAGTCACCTGCCATGGCTAAATGTGTTCCTGCAAGATTAGAAATAGTAAGAAAGGTGTTGATGAAAATGTAATTCCAAGAAGCATAATATGATTCACAAAATAATTGCTGCACAGGAAAAAAAAAAAAAAAAAACAGAAAAAGAAACCCCCAAAGTTTAAACTGTAACATATGTTTTTGGTTCATCAGTAGACATTTCAAAAAAGAGAAGAAAGAAAATTTCAGGCTTATGACATAATGCTAAATTACTTCCTGTCTGTGTTGGCATTCTGTGCCTCATAAAAGCTGCTGTAATTTTACTCAGAGGCAGTGAAAGGAAGACCTCTTTTTGTCTTTCTTTTAAAGATGGTCACTCAAGTACCGTGAAATCTTGGATTAATTTTGGGTAAATGGCATCCTCACAGATGCAGTGATGATTAAGAAAAATAAACTGGCTAAAGAGTCTTCAAGGATCACTTAATGGTTTGTGAAAGGATAGGCAAGTGGTGTAGAGACCAAAAGACCATTCAGCATGTGGAATGTTTTAGGAAATAATATCCCCAGGCTGGTGTATATGTCATTGTAAGAATCAACACATAACATAAAAAAATACTGTAGTGAATATGTGCATATATTAAGGAAAGCAATACTCTCATACATAACTTAAAATTAATTCATGGGGTCTTTTTTAATAGAATTGTCATTTGTGTTCATATTGTATAGATCTCTTTTTTTGCCCTTTCACAAAATTTCCTTGGGAATGGTATTGTGAAAGGTTTGGAAAGCTCTTTGTGACTGCATTCTGAAATTCTGTGGTTGTCTCATTGTCACCATGTAGAGAGGTCTGTGAAGGTCTAGAGGCCTCATAGCACTTTGGTTTGTTAATGTCTATGAAGAAGATATCTTTATCCTCTGCTTCAATTTAGGTGATTAAATGTTATCTGCAGCAGTCCTCATAGTATTGTGTTTCATTTCTCTGTGACAACTGAATTTGTACAATCTCTACATGACTAGCTTGTTTTTGGGGTTTTTTTCCACTTATTTCAGTCACTGGTAGTAAGCTGAGAGTCATGTAACATTGCAGGTACAGCAGGAGATAATATTTTTGGAAATTCTGGGGTTTTAACCAATATAATGTCTAGATTTAGATGCTTGAAGTTGATAAAATTATTCAAAACATCCCTGGTGAAATATCCCTAATACTGAGACAAATTTTCAAGTCCTCTTAAATTTTTTTTTAAAAGCCAAATCTTTTTCAATAGAATAGGCAACAGCTTTAAGTTGGGGTCATCAAGAGTGGCAGAGTCAGCATTGTAAATCAATATGATCAGCTAATAGTAAATTCCCATATTACAACATTGCTTTGCAGGAAAAAAGATAGTTTAGTCAACAGCAATTCATCTCATGTGTCTTATAGGTGAAAATGCAAATTCCAGAAATGCTTTATCTATTCAAGTAAGTTCTTGTGTGTTGGGGATTTTTTTTCAGTTGCAGTCATCTCATCAAAAAAGCTAGAACCCTTTTTGAAATCACATTTATAGACACTTACACAAACACTAAGAGTTCATTGTACTCCAGTCTTTCTGAGTGTGCTTGTGAGCTGCTGAACACATACTAGAGAAAGCTTTCAAGATGCACACATCAATTTATAGTAAAGTTTTAAGTCAAGTGATTTGCACTGTAGCTTTTTATTCTACATCTTTTGTAATGTTTTAAAAGTGATCCTGCAAATCTTTTGGGAAATATGTGTTTGAAGTTTATATGAAGAGCCCATAAACCTTATGTTTGTTTGTACTTAGTTACATGCATCCTTATTTATTCACATTTTTAAAAATACTTGGCAAGATAATTATCAACAAAATGTATGTTTCCTGCTGTGTTTTTTAAAGGCTTGTTCATTTAGTGTTAAATGCCTGAGTGAAAAGGGAAGATGGTATCAAGTTTCTGTTCTCAAGTCAGTTATTGACTGCAAGTGACCTTGGGAAGTCTGTTTTATTCAAGAGCAACCTTTGTGTTTTCTAAGATCCAACCCTTATTCTTCATAATTGGTAGGAAGCTACCATTTCAATTGGAGCTCAACAGGTTTTTGACTAGAAAACAGATCTGGCTGTCTGTACTGGGGATCATTTTTTGGATGTTCTGTGAAGCTCTGGTTTGTTCAGTCTCTACAAATGCAGTGAGAAGATAATTTATAGGTAATTTATACTTCTGCTGAGTATTCTGGTGCCCAAAGGATAATAAAGAAATATGCTGTATTTTCTAAGGTTTTTTAGCTTTATGTGATGGATTTGTTTAAATGAAAATAATTCCTTGAAGCAAAATGGTTTGGGGTTTATTTGTGTGCTTTGTGCCTCCCTCATACCAAGAGCAAAGACAAGCAGCTCATTCATACTGTCTTTAGTAGAAATCTATGAGAATTGGAGTGGATAAAAGAGGTTAAAGGAATGCCTTCAAGCAAATTGCCCTCTCTTTAGATAGATAAAGTTCAGTGAGATAAATTATGCTGCTCCATGAAATATATATGGACACAAAATCAAGACTGACATGATTACATTTCTGTGCTAGCTGACATAGATAACCAGAGTGCAGTTACAACACTGCCTGGATATACACTGTTCCCTTGCACAATTGTCAGGATCTGAGACACTAATATGGCAAAGGCTGCCTTTTCAAGTATCATGAAAGGGGCTGCAGCCCAACCGCAGGGGCCCTTGCTGAAGCCAAAGTTAGTGAAGTTTAGCATCAACTGATACACACACTGGCTCTCAGTGTGAGCAGACACAGCCCCAGACCAAGGGAAGAGTTTCATGGCTGAGCAGTCACAGTGGCACTGCATGCAAAATGGGAGGAAATGTTCCTCACTGGTCACTGCTGGTGAAACGACTTTAAAGTGAATCTTTGCTATACAGTAGTAGTTCTTTATCTTCCTCTCCAGCTGTGAGCACAGGCATGGAATAATCTGGGTGCATAGCTGCTATCAAGGATGAGAAAACATAGACGCAAACAGTGGCAATAGCTGACCTGGGGATGTCAAATAATTTTTGGTGCCTGAGCCTCAATGTGAGCTGCATTTTAATTCTAAGGACATACTATAATGCTGGCCAGTGTCTTTTATCAGCTGATCAAGCAGCCTGGAAAGTACAAATACACCACTGTAAGCTGGTTAAGGTAAGATTGAGGTGAACCTTTTGGTGGTTCATTTCCTGACAAATTAAATGGCACCAACTAAAATCTAAACAAGACTTTTTTTCCAGAGTTAGAAAAACAAATCAGGAACTAAAAGAAGGGAAAAAAACATGTCTTCCTAAAAGTCGCTCATAGTCACCCATACTTCCTGTGTGTCAATGCTTTGTTATAGCTACTGTATTGTCTTCAGTTCATTGTATCTTTGACAGCTTTACACATTATTCTTTGCTGCATTTTAAGATCAATCTCCACTGTAATTCAGGAATGTGTGCCTAGCTGAACTCTTGGCAACATATTATTCCAGCACATAAAAGCCCCTTACATTAATTATAATTAAAGATGGGTTTACATTGATGACAAACATTTTAAATGAAGAACAGTTTTTTCCACAGTCATGAGCCAGAGAATTGTTCATGTCGTACTTCTTCAGCCAAGGATTTCAGGGACATTTGTGCTTATAGAATGGCTTTGTTATGAGTCGTCTCTCTCTTCTGGAGCCAGGATTTAATATTTTAGTCTAGCTTGGTGTTTGGAAAGCTTTTATTTATTACAAGGTCAAAAGCAATGGACTTGACTCTGAATCATTTTTATATCGGCCAGTGTTTTGGAGTTGCCAAAGTTAATAACATAACGCCAGTAAGCATGTTATTCCTCTAGTCTTTTTCTTTTCCTTTGCAAAAAGTAGTTACTTACATTACACCCTGAATTCTGTTAGAGAACATCACAAGTCCAGTTTCTGACTCAAGGGCTCTCAAAATCAGGTCACCTGAACAGCAGACAAGCTATCAACCTCTACATAAAGATACCACCTGCAATTCTTTACCTGTTATTACATACATCCACCAGCTCTGTTATAACCACACCCCCCACAAAATAAGTTCCTGAACCTGAAGTTTTGACAATATTTTTCTAGCAGAGGGAACAACACAACTGTAGTTTGGAGCTTCATCCAATGTAAGTAAATTGAATGTAAGTTGCTACAGCATTTGTCTGTGGTTGATTTGCCTCACCAGTTTTCCTGAAAGACACTTAAATATGGCCAAAGATACATTATACAGCATTTTCACCTTTGATCTTCATGTTTGCTCTCAGCAATACCTTTGAAGAGTATATGCTTAAATTACAGAGGCATTGTTAGATGAAGAGTATTATTATTGACTGTTGTTTTTAATTAGGATGCAAAGGCTTCATGCAAGATCACTGTACTGCCGTTAGTACAAAAATGTCACCCCTCCCTCAGGGATCATATATTTAGGGAACAGGAAACACAAAATTATATGTTAAGAAGTGCCTTTTAAAATTGCTGGATTGTCAAGTTCCATAAGTTTGTATTCCAGTTTTCCTAATATTTATTTATTTTTAGACATTTACATTCTCACTAAGCTTCTCAAGTACAATATGAAAGATGAGACCTCGAAAGATGAAGCTTGGGAAGCAAGGATTAAACAGGGTTGTTGAAAACAAGTCTATACAGTTAACTGAACATAAAATCCTTTGAACAAAGCAAAGAAAAAACTAGGAGCATCTGTTTCTCTAGCCATGATTCTTAAAAACTGGCTAAGTACCAATGTACCAAACAGTGTGTTAAAAAAAAATCAGGATTATGTTCAAACAGCATCCTGGTTTAATTAATTTCCTATCAAAATACAGAGTTTGCAACAGTTAATTGTAGAAATTGTTCATTCCTCATATTTTTTACTGGTTTGCCACCAGAAATGCCTTTGAAGCAAACTACAGGATGACATCAAGCCAGGGGACAGTCATGTTTCACCCACCTACTCTTCCAGCCCAATGTCAGTACAACCAGTGCCTGCAAAAGTCAGTGGCAGTAACTGGAGCCCACTGGGACACAATGCTGTTTCTCTCCATAGGTGGCTGGCTATTTCTTCCCTCTGGCAAGGCATTTGGTAGTGACATAAACCCTGGATTAATTCCTGAAATCCAGCAGTCAGACTAACAGTCTTCTGTTTCTTTCAGAGGATCTTACCCTCTTGGGATGGATTTCCAAACAGCCAAGGACAGAGGGCTTTTATTTTTCTAGTGCCAAAAATGACAGTGAAAAACAAGGCAGCCTCTTCTAATTTCTGGGATCTCTTGTTCATTAACAAAGGCATCATGTCTCAGCTTCTTAGCATTTCTTACATGACTTCTGAGGCTCCTTCCATCTTTCAACATTGTAATTTTTTTCCACTAAAGTGCAGTTCCAAAGACAGTGACAAATGCACTGTGATCATTTTTCCATGACAACTTGCCTATCCCAGTTGCTCTGGGACTGCCTCAGTGTGCTCTGGTCACCACTTGGCAGCATCCAGCTGGAGCTCACTTGAGTTGTCAAGGTTATGGAAAAGATCTGGCTCGTCTTATAAATAGACATGAGTTGAAAGATGTATGTAAATTCTTTGCCTTTTCAGGAGATCCTTAATAGGGCAACCTGTATCAGTTTGGTCCATTGTGTTTATATTTAAAACAAACATAGAAGTTGGGAGTGTGGCACCCTCCTGGGAGTCTGGCTTTCTGCTCATCTGAGGGGAGCATAATCTCATTCCTTTCAGACCCAGCCATCTAATAGGATCTAATCTTCTCGCAGATGTCTTAAGGAGAAATGCTTTTTTTGCCAAGGGAAGAGAGGGCATTCTCATCACTTTTTTAGGCTGTTGCAGCTACATTTAAGCACCTGGATCCTTCTGGACCCATCCTTTCTGGATGTCAAGCTTTGTTGGGAATGTTAGAATTAGCTATTGCTGGTAGAATTTCTTTTTTCAGATGTCATTCCTATAGCAGCCATTATTTGGTCTCTGTTGAATGACAAACGGAAATAAGAAAAGTCTCAGTCTGGATTAGCAATCTAAAATAAACACAGAATATTCAGGGAGAAACAGCAGTAATTTAAATATAAGGCTAGATGAGACAAATCACTTTTCAAACACCTTTTCCTGTGATGATTTTGGAGAGAGTTTTTTTCCTAAATTTGTATTGAAGCCAGTTATTGCATTATTTGAGCTTGAATCTCTGAATTCTCTTTCACTGAGGTTCCTATAGGGTTTTGCATCTTTCAGCCTGTCAAGGTTTCTAGTAACAGTAGTACTATAGGGAATAATCTTGATTTTGGATGCCCTTTCTTGATCTGTTTATCAGTCACTTTTTTCAATTTTGCAGCGTGTTTGATCTTTTAAAATCCCATTAATTAGGTAATGTGATTGAAATATGATAGGTTTCAATTCAGATCCCATAAGTCATTTAAAAAAAACAAAACAAAAAGGATGTTGCAACTTTAAACTGCAGATTTATGGACTGACTGAGTTTTGATTTTCTGGGTAGAAAAATCTCTCTGGTCGAAGGTTGTTCTCTTTAGACAAAATAATATCTATATCAGAGCCAGAATGACATTTTTTCCTAGGTGTTAGGCAGACCCTATGGGGTAAGGGAACCCCACAATTCTCTTAGTCCTTCAGGCAATGGGTGAGATTGAGATGAGTCCAGGATGTGCACTGTATCTTCCTTCTAGATTCCTGTTCCAAATAAGTAGATATAGGAGCTTGGATCTTTTTCTTTTCAAGTGTATGTTTTAATGAGCTGTGAATTTTAAAGAAAAAGTAGAAGAAAGTGAGGATGGAAGATAAATCCTTTCTGACAGTAAAGCAGATTATCATTTACCTTAAAAAACCCAAACCAGGACTGCAAAATTATATGGGCTGACGATAAATTCAGCCTTTGTGGGCATGCTGTATATTTTGATCCCTACATTTTATTGTTTTATAGACTCTTAGACACAGCTCTTGGGATAAATACTGTTTTTTCACTGTGCAGTCTGAAAACCAGCAAACAATGTGGCTGTGATTCTGATACTGCCAGTTTTGTAAATAATAGCAACAGTAAAGTCTACAAACAATCTTGAATCACACCACATAGAGGAAGAAAAGAAGGTGGAAAAGTACTCTACTGTTTATCAGCAAATTTGTCAGTTACTAAAAATAGGACACCATTTTATTAGCTCACTGAAATTTTTTGCAATATGCCATCTTCAAGTAATGTCAGCTACAGTTTTGTCATCTTTAACTCATTTGTTGTTGAAGAGATTGCCTTGAAGACATCACCTTGAAGACATCACCCAATACTACTCCATAGGAACTTTTTTCATTCTGAATAAATGGTTTCAACTCTGGTTCTTACAATTCTCCTTTATATCAGTGCATTCTGTGCCTTTCTTTTAAGATTCTGAATATGCTTTCTGCATACTCCAGATTTCTGGTTCTTAATGCCATCCTGATTGTATACTATATACTTATGATGCTCTGCAATTTGTCTTTTATTTCATTTTTCTTAGGCAAAAAAAATTTGTCCTGATAAGTCTTACCTTTCTTACGTGTATTTTTTCTGAGATCACTTACTGTCCATACAATGCCTGGAAATCACTAGAAATAAATACTACAAATACAGTAGGTGTAAATGCCTGGTAAAGATTAGCTTCATTGCAGCACCTGTTGTCCTGGTTTTCTGAAAATTCCAATCAGAGGAGAGGAATAATGACTGGTTGTGTTAAGCAGGTTTATGCACATTGAGCCCATAAGTATGATCACGGTTTTACCCTATATGGGTCAATAACAGCTTTAAAAAGTCTGGGAAAAGTTTAATCTTGTAGTCCTGATTTTAATCTGGTAATGTATCCATCATTAGATTTATGAACTAAACCATTCCCTCTCTTGGAAGAACAGCATATTCTGTGAACCATTTCACTGTGATGGCTTTTCATGGCGGAGTGGATGTGTACCTACACTGGACAAACACAGGTCTGAATGGGAAAAGCAGTGTTGTGCAGAGGTACATACATGGAACATGCAAGGACAATTTTAAAGATTTTCCTATTTCATGAACAATATGTTCCACATCCAGTACATGGTGGGGGTTGTTTTCTTTTGCTGCTATTTGTTTTGTGACCTTTGTTAAGTAATGTGAAGCCCTATTTTATATCTCCCTCCATAAATTACTGAAATGCCCATTATACAATTAACATTAAAAAGGATGAGTTATTCTTTAGTATATCTCAGTATGAAACTTACTAGAATGACTCACATTGCTATTTCCCATGCCACATTGTGAAAGTGCATCTGTCACTCTAGGCTTATTTAAATTAAGAGAGATGCCTTTTCTGCCAACTGCCTCTAAACTTTTAGACACTCTTTGCAAGCCAAATTTTATTTTTCAAAGATTGATTGACTGATTTAGAACCCTGTGGTGAGGTCTTCAGTTGTCATGACTTCGTTCTAATTGCTTTTTGACAGTGTAATAACTCAAAAGTTTGAGGTTCTGGCTGAATTTGTAGGAAGCCCCATAGGTTGAGAAAGACAGAATCATGCTCTTCAGGGCCTAAATCAGTTCCACTCCTTAACTAATATTCTCTGAGGTGTATTAAAGCAAGAATGAGCTCATTTGAATAACAAGGAAGCCTTTAACTTTTGAGGCTGTAAAACTGCAGACTAAATGCTTTGGCTTGAAAAATTGCTGTGATAAGCAATGTGCCATATCAGCTTGCCATAATTTAATTAATGTCAAGCAATGCAATAACTAAAGCTGTAGTTATAAATTTGAAATTTGTGAGCTGTATTCTAAGACATGAAGGGAAACTTTTCTGTGTGTAAAAAATGGCAGGCTTTAGAAGGCTCTATGTACTCCAGCCTTCTAACTCCAGAGAGTTACAGCAGAGGATTGTGTAATTTTTTTGACCCACTGCAGGATGTCCTGCCGTTTTCCACAGGACTGCTCAGTGTATTGTATGAAAGCTGTGATTATACCATAAGCAGTGATTTTAACTGGGGACTGTGGTAAAACAGTGTGTCACGTTTCTGCCCAAGATCTATCTGAACACCGTCATTAAGAAAAATATGTTGCTGCATCATATTGATTATAGTATGAATCTCTTATTGTTGGATAGAAAGTAAAGCTCTTTCACTTCCTTTGACAATATCTCAACAACAAAATTTTTACTCTCAAAGTATTTCTAAAATAAAGTATAGCTTTATGCAAAGCTTGCATCATTCCCATGCACAAAAGAAAATTCTTCTGAGCTTTGAGAGCTTTAGATGTGATTCCAGCTACTCTCTAATAATACAATGGTTTGAATCTATAGATATTTTGAATAGTGGAGAAAGATGCTGTGAGGTTCTGTAGCTACTACACTGTATTTGGTTAATGAAGGTGGGGGTCCATCTGAAGTGAGCTGCTTCTGCCCTGCCCCAAACCCTGACCTGCAAAAGAAATGTTAAAAAGAAAGTGTTGAGGTAGCTTTTTGCAAGGGCAGCACTCATCCATCTGACTGGGAAAAATATTTTTGAACAGTCTGTCTGTTTTCAAGCAATGGGTGAAGTACTAGAGAGGAGAGAACTTACCAGGACATAGAGAAATAGATTACTGGTACTGTCAACTGTTTTGGAAAAATGGAAAGCCAGTGTAGATTATGTGTCATCAAATTATGTTGTTGCATCATGTCCCATGAACAGTTAAGTCAAGATGTCTAATTTTCAATGCACATTCTGTGATGTAGGCTACCTCTCCTTGCTTTGAGCCACCTTGGCCCATCCAACTTACATCGCTGAGGCATGTAAGTACTTCTAACACTGGCAGTCAGCAGGAACGAGCTGCATGGTACCTATCCAAACAGTAAATAAAGGCTCTGAGAAACATTCAAGGGTCTTATAATAGTTTCCGTGACACTATGACATTTTAGAGAATGTCCTTTTTACTTTCTTTCCTATTTTTTGTGAAAATTACTAAAATGTTCATATTATTGAATCAGAACGTAGTACTAGGAAGGTATTGGAAACTGATTCAAGCACTCGTTTGCCTTATGGAATGTTTCTGGCTGCTTTCCTTAAACCTTGAAAGAACCTTTAGTGTTTAAATTGGTGTTAGTTAGGGGATAGTCAGTAATAACTCTCTAAAGAAGTTTTCTTGAAATTACTAAACACCATACATCATCTTTTCAAAGTATTTGCAAACCTCTTCTTTGATTATATTAAACTAATATTAATGTAGTCAGCAGTCAAATATGTTGGCAAAATTCTAGAGGAGGAAGCACCAGGTATTGTACTCACTCAGGGAGCTATAGCTGTAAAAAAATAATTCAAACTCCTTTACTCATGACCTTAAAAAACCTGGAGACTGGAGAGTGTGTATTTGAGTATTGATGCTAAGTATTCAAGAAGCATACTAGTGAGTAAGGCAACCAGTTTTTATCAGTACTCTAGGAATTTTGAGATCCAGCAAATATTTTAAGGTGTAGAGTGGATTGATCAACTATGTATGATCTTAAATATGTTTCATGTTCTTTTCTGAACAATCAGCTTACTGCATTTCACATCCATTCATTCAGAAAGCATATGCTGAAGTAAATATTTTTTTACTTTGCAGTATCCATTAAAAAAACCCCAGAGTTATCATAGCTAGAATTTTATCATATGGCATCTCATATATTAAGATACTAATTTTTTTTGATGTTAGTATTCAAAAATTGTATCTAAATTAATGTCAGTCAGTGAAAACCAGTAATTCAATGGGCACAAGTTCTTCAGATCACTGAGGCATATATTGAACTTCACTAGTAACTACGTTTCTACTTAGTGAAGTATTTAGTCATTTGCATAGATATTAACTGAAATGGGATTTATATATGCCTTTAAACTTAAGTGCATATTTCAGTGAACTGATGAATGTGGATTGGATTATACATTGTGAATAACTGAAAACTGAGGATTTTGGACCTACAGATCTCTTCTGAGCCACTAAATGCACTCAGTGGCACTCCATATCTCCACAGGTTGCAGAATTAAGGAATAAAGAAGATTTGCCTTGTAGCTGTCAGTTTGTGTGCTGAGAGAGACCTAGAGATTGCCTTAACAAATGTGTAATGTCTAAGTCTGTGAGATGCCAGTCTCCTTGTTGCTAGGGATTAGGCTGAACAGTATCCTAGCTCAGGTAAATGAACTACACTATTTTTGTACTGATGATGGAAATTACAATGGAATTATAAACGAGACAAGAATTTTTGGGTGATCTGGCATAAGGCCCTCTTTCACTCATGCTAAGCTGTAATTAATTTCCTTTGCTTTTCCTCATTTCTGTTTTTTATTAGTTGATAAATAGTGAACTTCTAGTTATTGCTTTTCCCACTGTCCAATCCATTTTTATTTCTGCTTGTAACCTATGCAGCTTGGATGGGAATTGTGCAGTCAGCCCTAAGCTCCTGACACAGGGAGTTTTATAAAGGCAGTGCTGCTACAGACACAAAACTCATTCCTGTTGCTCATTATCCTGGCCAGGGGTAGGCACTGAGGTCTTGTGCCTGCAAACAGTCAGTCATCCACAGGGACCTGAGCTGTGTGTGACACGTGGGTAGCCCCTGTGCAGTTATGACTCCAAAAAGAGTAGTAGTATCTAAGGGAGCTAGTTTAAAAATAAATGTGGTGAATGTTTTGGTCAGCAACCAGAATGACCTACACTTAACTGAAATGACTTCAGCATGCATCGAATATGTGTGCCTTTCCTTTGAGGAGTCTCCAGGTAGAAAGATGCTATGATGTGGTTTAACTGCTTGGCCCTGTGTACTGATCATATTTTGACAGACCTGTCTTTAGATACTATCTTGCTTTCTTGCTAAGTGGCCTAGCATCCTTTTATACTGCTTTTTAAGAGACAAAATTCTGCATGTAATATTATTTGTTGAGATTTTTATCACAAAGAGTGGACGTAAAACAGAAAAGCTCTAATAAAAACACTCGATCTGTTAGCATTATTTGGCTTAAAGAAGTTCTGTTGGGCTCTGATGTTCAAGGCTAATGAAAACTTTGAGCTTTTTGGTGTATTTTCTCTTGCTACAGCAATTTATGTATATGCACACTCTAAATATATATACACTGTAAAGGTTGTTCTGACAACACACTTAAATATTAAATCACCATAATAATCAGTTCTATATAATGCTTACCAAATAATTCCAAAGTGTGTCCATAATAACCCTGTTTGTACAGTATACAGTACACAGCATTTTCACGAATGAAGTAATTGCAAAATCATTGCCAGTAAAATTAATGGATGACAAAGACTGAGAGAATAATAAATGTTTCTGAGAACAGGTAAATAATACAGAGTAACTGATATTGCTGATAAATTAGAGCTATTGAAATATAATGCACCACCACTGCAAAGGTGGAGCACATGTTCTACATCTGAAAGGCGGATCTACAGCTAAAATTTATTTCACTAAATCTCTGGAAGCTACAGGATAAATGTCATCACCTGAGCAGTTGCTCTAGACTTACTTTATGGATAAAATGGAGAAGAATGACCAGCCTTTGTTATTCATCTGATGTATTTTAGAAGCCTGCTTTAGGGTAATAAAAATTGCACCCAGAGTGTGTTTCTTTGTCTTATAGAAGGATGGCCCAAATATCTTCATTTGATCAAATGAATCTCAGCGTGGGTGTCTGAACAGAAATGGGAAACATTGTGTTTTCCTCTGGCAAAGAAGGCTAATGTGACCCTTGAATCTATATAGCAGGGGAGTCAGTAGGAAGAATGTCAATTTTCTTCACTATAAAACATTTATGAGATTGCCTGTGTATTGTACAAAATAGTGATCTTTGAAAAGGCTGTTTAAAAACGTGTGTGTCTAAAAAAAATCACAGAAATTACTAGTTGAAATGGGATTGCCATGAAGAAAAATGGAGTATGACTGACAAAAATGGAATTACTATTTTCAGCTGTGCAGAATTGTGGACCTGATACATATCGGACTTGCAGCTGTAGAGGTTAAGAATTGTTTGTCTCTTTGCTCCTCTTACCTAATAGTTTGTCTTAATTGAATCTAAAGTGGACTTATCTTAGTCCCATTTAATTTTCTTAAATTAAACTGACTTCTTAAAATAGACTTGCTGATCTTCATTTTCTCTTTATTGAAAGCATCTCATTTTAATAAATTTCCCACAGCTGTTTTTCATGTCACTTTTAAATTTCTGAGTAAATATAGTAATGTTGTAACTAAGTTGGATAATGTTAGGGGAGGGTTATTCATACTGCGCTGTGAAGGTGCTCTTCTTTTTGTACTACTCATATGCAGGATCTGGGAAAATCTTCATCTTGATCTGAATGACTAAGTAGAGCACTTAAACATGAATGGTGTGAAGAACTGTTAAATTTTCCAATACCTATACAATTTACAGTGCTACTAGCCTGTGCAGTTCTTATGCACTTCCAGACAGCAGAGTCAGTAATCCATGAAGAGCTGGTATTGATTGTGTGAGGGAATGCAGTCTGCCTAATACTGAGCAATGTACTGCACAGATTCAATATGGCATCCAGCTCTAACATGTCTTATTTTACTCTGAGAATTCAAAAATAAAAAGTACAAATTCAATTTGTTCAGAAGTTGAAGTTCATCCCTTCCCAATAGCCTTACAGGGAACACAACATTGGTTTTTTTTTGTCTGCAAATAGAGTACCTTTGGAATTGCCATGTGTCCCAGCCACTCTTTTCAGAGCCATATGACAGAAAACACAAGGCTTCTGGTGGATTGCAAAGCATAGATAAACTAGTATTTGTGAACTTGGTGTTATTTTTCGTGGAGCAGGGCAAGGAAGCTTTTAAAACTTAAGAAATCACCTGTAAATCTTGAATCATGACAGGATCGTGTGCACCGATGATTTCACATACTTGTAGTTCTTAATGAAGTACATTCACAAGACTGAAGGTGAGTGAATCCTCAGCTGAATCTGTCGGATTCTGTAAACCACAGCCCTCAGAATAAGAGATGAGAAGTCTTTGATTCTGAGATTAAACTTTATCCAGAAAATATTTCATAGGAGATGAACTCAGCTATTTTGGGAAAGCACTCAAGTGTGCTTTCTTTTGCTGTATCTGTAGCTGCCTGCACCTGTGATTGCCTGGCAGGCCCTCATGCCCTTTTTGCTCTGAAGAACTCATGGCAGAAATTTAGTATAGCTGCAATATCACAGCTTGCATATCACATTTTCTCACTGGCACTTTTCTTCATCTTTCTGAAAGGGAAACTTCAGAAGATGTCCTTACTCATTTAATGCTTTTCTTCGCTATCTAGCATAAAACAATGAATTACGGAGTTTACTGGAAACAAACATTCAGTAGCTCCTGAACTTTTAAATAGAATTAGAAAGGGAAAATCATTACTTTTGCTTTCAGAGTACAATGTATCAGTGATCTGTTCTGCAATGTCATGCTCTAATTTAAATGTGTATGAGCTTGTCTGTTCTGTTCAGATGCACATCTGTAGTTGCCTAAATTTTTAGAAGATTTAAAAAATTAGGTAAATCATTAGCAATGGACAACAATATCTATGAAATGTCTGGGTATTTGAGGTATCCAGAGCTTTTTAAAGTATTACAGTTCAGAAAACTTAAAAGTTTAAGCTTCCACAAAAAAGAGAGGACAGGTTTATCTGCTGCTGTCACACAGGATTATTATTATTATTAGTAGTATCTAGTTATAGATTTTGTGTTCAGAAAAAACTATTATTATTTACTGTGATTTTTTTCAGTCTTGCAAAAATATAATATTCAATAATATTTCTTGTTAGACCCCTAATTTCTGTTTGAACTCTTGTTTATGTGTTTTTTTCCTTTGTAAAACTGACATTTGCTGGTGGTTACATTGCACTCTTTGAATCCATTTGTATATTTAGAAGAGCAGATACTGATCAGGAAAAACTTTAGTCCTTCTTTTTCACTTGTTTCAAGGTAACCTGGAAATCCAACACCTCCTACAAAGCTTTGCTTATTTCTGCCTATGTGGAACTGGATACCTGAATACTGAAAATAGGCATATAATGGAGATGCCCTCGGACATACTTCAAATAGGAGAAATGCTGGGAAGGAGAAAAAGAGATGTAGGAGTTATTTACCATTTGGATTTTCCAGCCACCACTTCTCCCTTCTCTGAAGGGAGGTGAGGAGTGCTTCATAGTTTCCTCTCTGAGGAGAATGCTGGGCTTGTTTCTCTACCTCCACCTACGAGAAGGAGAAAGATGAATTTTGCAGAGAGGACCAAAAATCCATTCTCGTAACTATACTGTGACCTAAACATGAAAGGAGAACTAGTCCTTAATCAATCTTTCCAATGATCAGGAGAGTTTTGGAGGTGCAGTGCATAACGGATGGGCAGTGGTGGCGCTGTGGGAGCTCTTTTGGGGCGAGGACAGTGGTGCTTGCTGGTTAGCATGTGCTTTTTTTGGTAAGAGAAATATCTTGTCTCAGAGGACATGCTGTCCATATAGGAATCTTTTAGCAGTCAGGATTTTTAATGCTGGGATAACAAAGAACAATGATTGCTAACACTGTGTGTGACAGCAGTGGCACCTGAAGTTAATAGGCAGGGAGCGCTTTTAGGAAGTATAAGAAACAGATAACTAACCAGGGGAAGAGGATTGGTGTGAAGGAAATGGAAGGAAAGAGAAGCATTTATCTGTACTTTGTAGATTACACTCCTTTCTAAGGAGACTTCCATTAAGGATGGAATGTGCTCAGGACATAGATATTTCTTCAAATAGCAGAAAAGATAGGTTGAGAGGTAATTCTTAGGTAGAAATACTAGAGAATGGAACTAGAGAATACTAGAGAAAGGTGATTATTTTCAAATGCTTATTTCTATGGTGTCTGATGTCTGTGCTTGTTTCAGGAGACGATGCTTTCATAATAAAACTTCCTATCACTTAAAGCTAGAACTGCAGATCATTTTATATTTGAACAATTTTCAAACAGATTGCAATCCTCATCAGATACCCTCCAATTTTCTTATTTCTCTCTCTTTTTTTAATGTTTTGTGACTAGATTATCTGGTCTAATTATTTTTTGGACCAAAACAAAAATATTTTGTTGTTCTGAGACGCAAACTCTTGTGCTTAGTGTCAGAGTTAGAAATAAGGAAAATAATTAGGAAGAATGTGCCAGCTCTTCCTTCTTTTTCAAAAGCCTCTTCTTTTTTTTTTTTTTCTTCAGCTGGTGTTTTTTTCTATAAATGGAAAAAGTCTGTCTTTATTGTTGGCAGCTCTGCACACCTGGAGGTTTGACTGGGAACATTTTCTCAAAAGAGATGCTTTGAAAGGGTGTTACTCCAGGGAAAGCTGTATCTCCTGTAACTGTTATTGCCATGCTCTTAGATTGAACTAAACCATTCAGTATAACTTTTAATCATGTCAATTATTTCCATAATTCCAGCCCAAGGCAGCTTTGTGTTTTTAGCTGGCTTAATCATACTGCATGGCCATGACTTTCAAGATGTTTTCCAAGGGAGAGAAACAACTTACCTGGAGAAAGCTTATTAGGCTGGAAGGCAGTGTTCCCAGTGACAACCTCACCTGGTTGTTTTGCAGCCCCTGCTTGGTTGCCTGTTTGGAAACAGCCCCCATACCTTGAACTAGAGCATTTAGGAAAGGACAGGACTTCTTTCATGTATGGAAATCTGATGAAGGGCAGTAAAAGTGTTAAATGCCAAGCTAGCCATATCTTTGCTTGTTCTTATGTCAGCCAGTTCCTAGAATGCCTCATCTTGAGAATACAGAAAATGTCTCATTGAAACCTGTGACTGAAATCTTTCCCAGAGCCGGGCATCCTGCCCAGCTCCCTCTGTCCTAAACTCTCATACAAAGGGGATAAAGTCCATGAATCCGGGGATGGCTGGGAGATTATTGGTCCAACAGACTGTCTCTATTCTCTACCTGGATATGAAGCCACTGTTGACTTAATCCTATGCACTAGTGTGAAGGTTGGAAACCCCAACCTTGTCCTGCTTTATGCCGCTAATTAAATGCTAGAAAACAACAGTAACTCAAAAGGCTGCACTAGACAAAGATTAATCCCATCTGAGTGAACACTTTAGTCATTCATCCATCAGTCTTGCTATGTGCAAATTGAGCCCTAAGTCTTTTGCCTTGCTACTTAGTTGTTTTCCTTCTTTCACTTATAAATCTCTCTCTATTCCTGTGCTTCTGAGATTTTAGTTGCTAGGCTTACAACATGATAGAGGAACATTCTGAATGATACTTGGGCTAGTGAGAAAAGATAACTAAAAACAGTTTTACTGGCTTGGTAGCTCCTTAAATGGAAGTTTTAACAGATATCATTATTAGTATCTCATAGGCTGCATTTATTTTTTAGATCAGTCAATGAGCAGCACTTGATCCACAAAGGCATTTTAAAGAGATTGTTTCAGGTTAACTGGCTGTGTTCAGAAGTAGATGTAGTCCCATGAAAATCGGTAGAGGTTACATTGGCAGTAAGAGATTCAGTGTCCATCTACTGCAAAACTGGAAGGGGGCTGGGCAGGTTCATTCACTGTGTTGATAAAATTTCTGTGGTATGACCTGGTTTGTCCCAACATTCACCTTATGCTTGCTGGTGGCAAGTTCAGCTTTGCACAAAATTATTTCCAGGTGATCATTTTGATCAGAGAACTGATTGCAAGGGAAGTTTATGTTCAAAATGCGATGGGGTCAGGCTGCCCTCCTTGTAAGGCCCTGCAGAAGAGTAGGCTAGCTGAGAACAGCCTTGATTTAATCTTGATTTAATCATCCCAGGAATCCACAGAGGTCTGCTGTTTCATGAAGCAGATGGAAAGACAAAACTGCAAATTAAATGTGAAACTGAGTGCTGCTTCTCACTGTAAATTTTTTTCTGAATTTATGGCAAATGGGGAGCAGTGGAATAAGAAAATGATGCAATTCCAAGCACTTAGAGATTATGGACTATTCAGTGAAGGTACTTCTGTGATTCCTGAAAAGCAGCTGTTGGTTACAAAGTGCTTGGTTAGATTTTAACACTTTCTCTGTTCCTCTACAGGCCTCTACCCCTGCTGAAGGCGGATCTTTTTAGAACTGATTTTAAAATATTCCTGCAAGACTTTGCCCTTAAAAAAACTCTTGTGCAAAGTAGCAGGGCCTTTTATGAGGAGAGAGAGGTAATGAACTGCAGTGTATTACAGGCCAGATTTTTAAAGGTATTTAAGTTCTGTAGCAATGGAAGTTGAAGAACTAGATGCTTTTGGAAATCCCACAAGATGCTTAACTGCATCTGTAGATGCTTTAATGCATTTGTTCCAAGTGGGTTGCCTGAGGTTCAGTTAGTCACCACTAGATAGTTGAAATGGGAAACTTCCTCTTCACTGCTATAGCCATTAATCATTTTTGCTTTCTTTATAACAAAGCAATAGGAAAATTTATCTGTTTGTAGAATCCAATGGGCTAGGGAAGAAATAGTAATGATTTACTAAATGAAAGTTCAGCTTTTTTCTGAGTCGTAGACTTCTGTAACCTCATGTTTATAATTATAATGGATGAAGCTAAACTCTCACTCTCTGTCTCTATAATCACCATGTGGTTAATCAAAATTATTTGCTAAATCCTTTCTACAGTGTGCTTAAGGAAAGTCTTAGGTAGCAGGTCTTTGAAAGAAATTGATGTCCTCAATGCATTTTGATAGTAAAAACACGCTATTATTTCTTTTCTTCTGGCTGATCATAGTTCTTGTTGCAAATTTAATATCTGATTTGAGTGTTTAATGTTTCCAAGTTTGCACTCATTTTTCTTTATATAATCCCATTTGCTTGCAAAAACAGGGTGAGTATGAATTCCAGGTGAAATGGGTTTTTCTTGTGTTTACAAAAAATAGCAATACAGTCTCTACAAGTAGCTTTTAACAGTGAAATCCTTTTACCCTCTTTTTCATCATTGCTGCCTATTCTCATTTTACTGTTTTTTCTCATTATATGCATTTGTTTCCATCAACCAGGATACTGAGAAATTGGCCGGTGAAGAGCATGCCTGGAAAGAAGTCAAAGATGCTGTAAATGAAGTGAGATATCCAAAATCAAAAGAAGGTATCCTTTCAGTGACAGTCTACAGTCTGTCATCCAGTTGTGAAAAGATCTCTGTAGCATGCAGTTCATCTCTTGAGATTAGTTTCCTTACATTTACATTCTTTTTATTGTAATTTTTTAAAATTCATTTGATGTTTAAAATGTGTAAAATTCTTAATTGTGTTAATAATAGAGTCTCTGATTACTTGGAATGGAACTACTTTGTGACAGGGATAGTAACTACTAAGGATGTGAAGGGATATTTTGGCTCTGATTTAGATTTCTGCTATCACAGCCCACCATTTCATATAAATCCATTTCTAAATAAAAGAAAGCTTAATTTGGAATGTTGTTAATTCTTTGTTGCATTACTCTCAGTGTGCAATTTACAGGTTCTCATTCTTTGCACAGCAATGACAATAACAAGGAAATAATCACAGACAGGTTCACAGCAGATATTATAGCATCATTATAAAAAGATATAATAATACATAATAATTGATAATTAAGCAAATTGAATGAAATGATCTTGCACTAATAAACAGAACTGGAGTCTAATGGCTGTCATGTAGATATTCAATCCAATTAAAGAAATTAGTGAACAGGAGCAACCAAGAAAAGATGAGCAGGAGAGAAGTGGAGATTCTTACTAGAATACTACAGGTTTATTGATCTCTCTCTTATCTTGGTCTATTCAGTGAAATTTCCCTGACTGGGGATTTGGCCTATTGTGGCAAGATGCCTTACCATTTTCAGAAACATGGGCTTTCTCTCAGGCTAGAAAGAATTTAATCTTCCAGTACTCCTTTTTGGCAGCACAAAAAACAAGTTTGCGTAGTGAAATTCCAGGCTTGAAACAAGTGATCACAATTTATACAGTAACGAAAAGCCCAACCCATTACACTGAGTTTGTATCCTTCTAATCCAGAGAGATTACTTTTTTAGCAAAGGGGAAACAATCATCTCATCTTGTTTTAATCTTACATAGTTTCTAGTTAGTTTTAAGTTCCTCTGTAGTCACTGGATTGAAACAGACAATACTGAAATAGATCTTCAGGGCCCACATTTCAACCTGCTTGTTAAATTATAGTTAGGCAACCTGAAGTTGCAATGGTTCTTAAACTATGCAGTCAGAATACTGGTCCTACTTAATGTTCCTGTATTTAATTGCAGGAGAAATTGCATTAATGTATTTTGCAAGTGTCTTTAATTAAGATTACTGATTTAACTGATACTTAAAAATTAATCAAATGCATGATAATAAAAAGTATCAGGACTGGTTGGAAAAATCTGTTCTTCTTGTCTGTTCAGCTTCTGTTCTCAGTTACGCAATATTTGAAATGTGTCATCTTTCCTTCCACTGCACCACAATAACAGCGTAAACTGACATGCAGTGGTGAGTGCAGTATTGAAGAGGGAACTTGGCTTTTGTCCACTTACCAAAAATGAGTAGAAAACCTTCCTGGCAGACTGAGGCATATAGTTATTAGTTCCTGCAAATGTTTTTGTTTTGGGGATTTTTTTTAAACAAATTAAACCAACAGTTTCTACAGTTAAGAAAGTTGGTGTCTCCCATACTATGAACTACTGGCTGTAACTGATGTGGTGTTGTACTGCTGAATTTACAGTGAGAGCTGCTTGGGGCAGTCCTCCTCTACTCCTGGGCAGATGCAGGACAGGCAGCTCTTTAGTACTGTTGCAGCTGATGGCACATTTTCTACTTTGCAGTTTTACATACCTGCAAATTTGGTCCCAAGAGATTTTGTTATATAGCACATCTGCTATCAGATGCTAGTGAGTGAAGAAAGCAGAATAATGAGGAGTAAAAACAGACATACTGTGCATCAGCTGAAATGGTAATCTTTCAAGAATGTCAGTGGTTTTTACTTTCTACAAAAATTGTATCAAGTGGAAATAACATCCCTGATTCTTCTGGTTTTTTGTCCTTAATCAGCTGTAAAGAATACATGGATGTTTGCCAAAGATATAAAGGTTAAGGTGCAATTTTATAATAACACATTCCTTCCCTTATATGGCTCTTTCAATCCAAGGGCATGAGAGCAATTCACAAATAATTAGTTCAGCCTTGTAACAACCATGCTATAAATCCTGGCCCATGGTGGTCACATTCTTAAATTTAAGTATGTAAATATTCCCATGTTCAAGACGAACTAATTACTTCATCACAGGTTTGTCATTGTACACTTTAAATTCATTGCTGGATTAGTGTCAATAGGACTTGCAATAATTCGTGAAGATAACAGCTGGACTTCCTTGAGCTGATTGTGTGGAAAGGGCTGTAATACAATTAATGTTATCACTTCTCTTGCTATAGGTCTAATTTTTTTTTATTACCTTTTTTTCTTACTTATGTGAGTGGTATGTTTTTGGTGTTTAGACTGCTTGCATTCTGGAACCCCCATGGGTACAATCATAAATGGTAATATTCATTTAAAAACTGCATATTTGGGGGTTCAGATTAGGTGTGGTCAGACAGAGAAGAATCCGGTCCACAGAGAAGTCAAATCAGTGTAGAATGTAATGAAAAAAGTGATTTTTGCTAAGGAATATCCACATAAAGTGAGTGCAAGGTTATCTTTTCTCCATTCCAAACTCACAAAACATCTTCTTGTATCATTAGAGGTGAAAATCTCCTTTACTGCCAAGATCATTAGTCCTGAGCTACAGTCAGACATCAAAACTGTGATGCTTTTCTTTTTCATGCACGAAACGTGCAGCTGTACAAGAAAAAAAAGAAATCACAGTGCTCTTCATGACTGTTTCAAGGAGAAAATTAATTAATTTCAAGAAAAGGTTCTAATTTTATGAGAATTCAAAGTAAAAAACTTTGGGCAGCATAAAAGAATGAGTCATTATTTTTATATATATATATTTATTATTTTTTTTAGCACCTAGGACTTTTTAAAACACATTTCCATGGACTCTTGCCCTTGGCTTTAAGAACTGGAGTATCCTAAGTAAATAATGTTCCCCAACCTAAATAAAAGTTATTTGAATTTCTGTTATGTATTAAAATATACTTGCAATTTTTCATCTTTTCTTACCATTTATTGCTAAAATGCTGCCTTCTTTAGAAATTGTTTTGCTACATGTAAACAAAGCACAGTTACCTAAGATACCACTTCAGCATTTAAGTATGTTTTCAAGAATTGTAGCAGAGTCTGGAATGATGGCAGCTTTTCTATTTTAATGCTTTCAGGCTCTTTCTCCTTGCTAAACAGCATTTAGAAGTTGTATTTTTGTTTGATTAAATATATTTCTTTAACTAAAGCCGGTAACAGAGTGGAAGCGTGTTCTGGCAAGATGCCAGAATCTCTTGAGCAGCAACAAGGGTCATCTACCAGATACAAATATCTATCAGCTGAAAATGCTTGACTGTGCCATGGATGCCTGTATTAACCTTGAATCCTGGGAAGAAGCATTGCATTATGGCAGCAGGACTCTGGAACCATACAGGTAAGGGATGTAATTGGTTCAGCTGGATCCAAAGATGAGGGAGAGCTGGCTGTCTCATTAAAAGTGAAGACTGTGCTTCATCTTGATGCTTCTTACTGTTTTCATTTTTGTGTATATCTTGCATTGCTTTCTAGGTTAGTGAATGAGGCAGAACGCTCGTTCTGCTTTCACAGTCAGGCTGAAAGCAAATAAAAGGATAACAGGAACTGTAATAATAATAACTGATTATTATCTCCTTGCTTTTTCATGTGTTCAGATGCTGCCCCATCCCTGATCAGAAACTGACTTCCCATTTCAGGCTCCATTGACATGAGAATATCAGTGTTTTATGCGGAGATAGGGCAAAAGTGAGGGACACGTAGCTGGTTGAAATAATGTATATTCTCCATATACTCTATTCATAGGTTTTACAGAAAGAATAAAAAGGTCTTGCGAAATGCAGTTTCAACTGGAAATTAAAAAACTCCTGGTCCTTATTTTGGGAAGAAGTCAATGTGGTGAAGTACTTGCTTTTCTTCTCTCCTGATCAGTACTTGTTCCTGTGCTATGTGCTGGAAGAGTTTCTGAGTCTGACGGTCTTTTGTTGATAAGGAAGGATAGTCTAGAAGATCATACATCATGTGGCAAGGCTTGAAATTCATTGGAGCTTTGAGCTGTAATGCAACTTGGGTCATCTAGTAGAGAAAGGGCAGGGGCTTCTGCTTTGGTCTGTGTTCTAAAAGCTTTAGAAGACTTACATCTTTGGGTTCTTAATAGTTGCATTGTTTGTAACTAAGTGTAAGCCTGTGCTGTCCGGGTACGATGTCATTCACACATGAACATTCTTGGTGAGGTATTTTTTAGAGCATCCATTTCTTCTCTGTTGGTGCACCATGTGATGTTTCAATACAATGTGTGATGCTGAGAAGCGTGAGGGGTATGCTAGAGCTGAACAATATGCTTTACTGTGAATATGAACGTTTCAGATGTTACACATTTCCCCTAATCAAATGGAGATGCCATCGGCATTCAGCATTTTGCCTAAGGAAATTCCATATGGCAGCCTGTTTCTGAAAAAAACTCAGGGCTTCACTTGAGGAACATAGTGTTTCAGAGCTTTCACTAAAACGTGATCATGGATAAAACCTGCATAGGCTATGGTACATCACAGCTGTGGAGTAGCTCTGTGTTCATAAAGACTATTCATTTTCATAGAGGAGGACATGAGTGCCTAAAAATTTTCATATTTCTTCAGGGTGAAATTCACATTGTGCATGTCCCACTTAACCTTTTATGCAGGGCTTGTGTAGTACTGCAGCAGTACATGCTTCCTGCCAGTGTTTTACCTTGTGGCACACTTCAGATGAACATAGTAGTCTGCATGTTTAAATGTTTCCTTATTAAATACAAAACCCCAAACCTCCGTTGTTTTGGGCTGGGTTTTTTATAAGTTGTTAACTCAGTTCTTCACAGCTGAAAACTGAGCGGTTTTTTTCTGCAGACATTTCTGAGAGCAGAGATTACAGTGAGACCAAGTGCAGTCTTACCAGATAATTTAATAAAGCTTTCTCTGTTTTGCTTGCTGAAGTGTACCATAGTTTTCAAGCTGTTTAATGCAGCAGTTTGGAGATGAAGGATTCAACTGTGCATCCAATTAGTGTCTCTTAAGGTAATAATTATTTACCTGAGATATTTGACCTTTTTTGCACCTTGGAGAGCTTGTCGTTATTCTCTCCTCACCCAAAGGCATTTTTTAAGAGAGCTTTTCAGTCGTTTCTTTTTCTCTGTACCTTCAAGTCATCACTGCAAGCTTTGACACACCTGAAACAAAATCCTCAGTTTCTCATTACAACAAATTGTGCCCTAAGCAGCAGGAGAGCAAATCCTAGGAAATCCTTTGGGATACATTGAATTTCTCCTGTTGAATCAATCTACTGCTTGGCTGCTCCTGCAGTTCCATTATAGCTACCTATTTTCCTTTCCTCAGCTCTGGAAAAAGTATTCATACAGATCTCCACAGGGAATCACCTGAGAATTCGCGCAGTCCATATAAATAGGAAATCATTGTTACAACTTTAAAGGCTCTGGAGATTTGGTCAGAACCAGTTTTAATTTCAGGTAATGTGTTTATTGTGCATTTTCCATTTCTTTACCAGCAGGATTAATTTTCAGTGCTGTGTGACACATTGTATCATAATGTATGTTTTCATTATGATGGTTGCTGACTTTTTCAGAATCATCCACTTCATGTAAGTGGCAGAAATAGACATCTGAACTACATAAAACTGATTTGTCACGCTGAATACCAGGTCGTGTGCTTTAGGTAGCAGTAATAACCTATAAGAAGCCTTGTTCAGGACGTCTGAAATGGTTTTAGCAAAAAGAAAGGAAAAAGAAAAGCTGCCTTCTCCTTTTGTGCCGAACCATAGCCATCCATTTTTTGTTAAAACCTACAACATGCACTTTCACTGAATAGCCTAAGCCAAGTGTATCTACACAGCTTTCCTTGTAAATGCCACATTAATAGCCTGTCTGTCCAAGAGCCTTAACCAAAGTTAAGACATTTGCCTAAGTGAAAGCTGCCCTACGTCATAGTCAGCACTCAGCAGCTTGCAAAAATAAACTTCCTTTCAAAAATCCTCATGAGCCTTAACCACAGAATAACAGAATATCAGCAAGAGGTGTTACATGGGTTTGTCATGTCTCAGTTAGCACATTCACACTCGGGTCTGACTGCTGCTCAAGAAGGATCAGATTCAGAGATACTGAGACAGACAGATTTCCCTTAGGTCACCTCAGAGGAAGGACCCAGCATTTAGCCCTTAAATTACTGACAAGGCACATATGTTCTGGGGATTAGGTTTGGGGTATATTTTCCCCTTGTCTCAAGTATTCAGGGCTTTACACTGCTGCCAGAGAGTGGAAAAATGCATCTGCTATAAAACTCTGCTAGATGTCCTCAGCTATTGTGACAAGGGTAAAAGGAGGAAAAGAAGTAACTATATGACACCACAGGCCTACTGGGCTTACCTGCTGGATAACACCATGTCACCTCTGGGCTCATGGGACATCAGGTCAGGTGAGATTCTGATACAGAGACAACAAAAATGTTCGTTGATCTGTACTCTGCACTGCTCAATTTCAAGCTAATGTGGAAATCCCAGTGATTTTCAGATAGATTGTTTTAATTAGCAACCCTTCATCTCCAGTGCTGCATCATTAGAAGTAACTGGAGGGCTTCAATATTGCCAAGAGAAAATTCCTACTTTCTGTCCTGTGCAGAAGTGTTGTGCAGAAGTGCTGCTCTGGCCCTTCATCCAGCAGCCTTGCATGTCCCTCCCCCTCCTTCCCCTCTCCACGGAGTCAGCACAAATACAGGGCTTGTGCAATGAGACTGCTCTGCTTCTGGAGTTGGGTAGGTGCAAGCATCCCGTATTTGTGTTGTCTGTGCATCATTTGTCTGCCCTTCTTCTACTTCCTCCTATTCTCTATCCCTTCCAGTAATTTTTTGTAGTACCTCATTACTTCACCTTTTGTCAATGACTGAGTTCATTTAGGGAAAAGGGAAAGCAATTCCAGTAAGTGCACTTTTGGATTGTTCTGCAAGGGGCTGGGTTTAAGAACAGTGGCTGGTGTGTTCTTGGGTTTTTTCTGAGAACATGGTTGAATTTTCATTGGGTTAATGAAATACCAGCCAGGAATTTTTGATTTAGAATTCTAATTCAATATATATGATGGTCTGTATTTTCTAAGTATGTGAACTTCAATCAAAAGGCAGATTAAAAATTGATGGTTGCTATAGTATCCTTTTCTTGAGTCATGATCTTGTAAAAAAGCCCAAAAAAGCTGTAGAACTTAATATTCTTGGAACAAACTCTGAACCTATTTTCTCTTCTTCAAGCAGGACTTCCAGTAAAGAGTCTGAATTTCTTTTGGTCTGATTTTTCCCTGGTTTTTGAATGCATTTAGGGGGGAAAAAAAAAAAAGGCCTGTTTTTACAGCTAGCTATGTGTTTTGCAATACACATATGATATATGCAATGACTGGTAATAATTTTTTTTAATCAAATATATATGTTTCTTTACTGAGCTCAACAGACTTCTGAGTACAGGCTGCTTCTGAGGCACTTGAATTGCATTTACATTTACATTGAAAGCTAGAGAGCCAAATAATATCCCCAAAACTGCCCTGCAGTGATAACCAGGGCCACTGGGGGATGCTACTGCTTAAGGGTTACAGCCCGGGTTCGTCGCCAGTCGGCACCCTGGTTATGGAAGGTCCCCTGGGGGTTCGTGCATGGCTGCCGGATTTCTGAACCTGGAGACAGTGCTAATTCAGTGACCGAAGTTCAATGTCTTAATCATAAACCATCCGTTGTAAACATAAATCTTACCTCTGGGATCACCCGAGAGGGAGAGAAAAATGTCAAGGTGGAGAAAGCAATTTAAAGAAATAATGAAACAAAGAACAGAAAGAATTAAATTGTCCTTATTCACTTTGCTGGAGTTTTAGAAAATGCCCATGGCATTTAATGTTTAGAGCTAAATGTGTCAAAAGAGGAAAACCCAGTATAAATAAGAGTGTATTTTCTCTGGTAAATTATAAGTAATTCTTCCAAAAGACAGATGTTTGTAGCAATATTTGCACTGTTTTTGGCTTCAGTGTACCTATTTTGTTGATACAGAGAGAATGTTTGTCACTGGGCTCTTATGTTTAGGAATCCATTAAAACACTTCAGCAGCCCACTTCTGTCTTCCATTCCTCCCTACTTCTTCCCCTCCAGTCCCAACAGCCTTTTCCAAAAAATGAAAAAGAAAGTTTTTACATCTGAAGTCTGGTGCCTAGGTTACCTATGACCTGATCAATCTCTTTTCCATGCAGGAAATGGATTTTCTGTTTTGCTGGTTGCATAGCACCATCACCTTCAATTCTTTGGTTCTTTCCTAGTTGTTTTTCTTGTATGTTTCCATTACAACCGTGAGTTGTCCCCCAAAGTGATATTGACCTGCATAATCCTCAATAACTTCCATAAACTCACACTCCCATAAGTGCTCCACCTTCTACCTTTCTTCATAGTCACGTATTGTGCGTACGGGTAGAAATGCTTACTATTCTCTCCAGTCATGCCTGCTGATTTTTGGATGTCAGTTTGATGCTACTGGCTTGTCCAATATACTTTATCACACGAGTAGAAGCTCAGCAACAGCAGTGTTAATTTGCAGTACCTCTTTCAGTGTATACCACATTTCTTAGGCTAAGATTTCCTTGAATAGTTTCATTGCTGCAAGATTTTTGGGTCAATGTATGTCCAGTAGCTCTATATTTTTATACTTGTGCTTACTATCTTCACTTTTAGCTTCTAGTTTCAGGTTTAGTTTCAAGTTTCATCTTTCACTTATGTCAAGAGCTATTTGAATTTGAATTTTACAGATAATGATCTCCTAGTGATGTTAGTGAACTAAATCACTAAGTTTCCCAGGGTTGCATATTTCTCTAACACAACTACAAGTGTTGGTTTCTTCATTTCTCACATAGCATTTCCAGGTGTTCTTAGATTTCACAGATCTTGAAAGTTCTGTGCTCTTTGCAATGATAACTTTATCTGCAAGGATTTCTTTTGGGTTTTTTTTCACTGTAGGATCACTTTCAGATTAAGATGTTAGACCATTCAGAGGCTCATGCTTTATCTCAAATAAGGATTTCGGTCCTAGTCTGTCTGCCTACCAGAGCCAAACATTCAGTTTGGTTTTCATGTTTCTTGGTTTGTTTGCTTTTCTTTTTTACTTAAGCAGTAATAGTTGGTATTTTTGTCTTGTAATCAGGGGATCCTTTCTTGGATTTTTTATGTGCATGCTTGCAATTAACGAATTAAGGCCTTACACAGCCATTACCTGAGCTCTTTTCATTACTCTGCTTGCTATTACACACTAGTTAAAGGACACACATTAAAAAATAGAAGTGATTATGCATGAGCAGATATTTCAAAGACCTGCGTGCTGTGAAAAAAATACAATGTAGTTACACAGTTGGAACAATTTTGAGAACCATTTTGAGGAATTCACAGTGTCTGTGTGGATTTTGCTAAGAAGAAAAGGGTAGAATTGATGGCATACAGATTCTAAACAAAGGTTTGGTTAGAACCTAAACTTAAATGGAATTGGGAAGTGATTTCAAGGGAGCAATTAACAGTTAAACAAAAAAAGAGACATATGAAATATCTATGGAGTTTTGGATTCCTTTCACAGTAACTGAACATTGCTTTGCAAAAGCTATTTTAGAGGCCAAAATCATGGTGAAAGGGAGAGAAAAAAGGGAGGAGAACCACTTAAAAAGAGACAGAAATTACAATTCTATCTCTGATGAAAGAGGTAAAAAGAGAGGGCATGAAGGAAGTAGGAGCAGAGAAGCTGTAAGGAACAATGCATTCTCTGAGGGGTGAATTAGGAAGAGTCTGATTTTAGTTATAAAAAACCTATTTCTTTGTTTGAATAAATTGTTAATTTGAGTTGAAGAGGCAGAGAGAGGAGACTTGGCAGTACTTCCAAGGAGGAAACCAATTGATAGTTTCTCATGATGGAGATGCAAACAGTAGTGAAAAAGTAAAATTGTGGTATTTAAGCAAGAAAACAGAGATAATAGGGATAAAGGCTGAAAAAGATGAAAAGGCAGTATTTTTTCCCTGTTGAAAAATCAGAAAAGTTACAGAAAAGGAAAACCATAGTCATGAGGAAGAGAAGAGGAAAGGAGCAGCGGATAAGGAGAGTAAAGAAATTGAAGAATGTCGTTTGTTTAAAGGGTGAATCAATGTGAATGGCCAGGGAGATTGAGAGATGGAAAGATGGTGCTTTGAAGAAGGGTGTGCAGAGCCTGAAAATCGAAGGAGGTATTGTCAAACAAGAACCGTGACAATGAATTACAAAGTTCCTAGGGAGATGATCCATCCAGCAGGGGAATCCAAAGAATGAAGGTCACAGAGGTTCTGTAGTAAAATAAGTGATGCTGAGTAAAGCTGAAATTTCACAGACTGATATTGACAGGAAAAGGAAGAAAAAAAGAAGAGCATCCAGATGAGAGAAAAATGTAAGTTACTGCAGCGGGCAAATCCTAGAGACTGCACAGTTAGTGATGTGATGGCAGAGCTCACCGGATTTTGGATTTACCTGTTATTGAGTGAAGGGGCTGAAATGTTGTGGAAGATGTAATTAGGAATGCTTTACTTGGATATACCTCAAAACCAGGAATATCCTTATTTTGAGGTACATAACATTGCCTTTGTTAACAGGTTCATGCATACTGCTGTCCACCATACCAAATCTCTATGAACTGTATTTCACTTGACCTGGTCAAGGTCTGTTAATCAGTTTTCCTTAACCCCATAAAACCAGAAAATCTAGTCCTCCTATACAAAGAACATTGGAGATATCAAAACTAATTCTAAATTATCTAATTATCTGGTATGAGAACCAACACAGCCACATTAGGATGGCACTCTGCCTTATATAATTAGCAGTAGAATTGTGCCACAGGCACATGCTGAGAATACCAACTACTACGCAAACAGTACTTGTGCTACTTCATAAATACAACAGCTTATGGCCTTCAGAAATTTAGTCAATGCCTAATCTTTTTCTTATTTACCTGGACAACATCTCATATTGGATTATGCAATTTCAAGTGAAAGAGTTGATGTTGTGTTGACGTTCTGGCCAACTGTAAAACCCTTCTGCATGTCTTCCTTTGGCTGCCATGAAAGGTGCTTCTTTTTCCACTCTGGTTTTCTATTAGAAATTTTATCTGCTTTAGGCCAGAATCCCAGCTACTGTCCGCTGGTATCCAGCCCTGAGATGTTTTTCAGCCTTCAGAGAAACCAGTTCCATAGTTAAGGAGGTGATTCAGTGCTTCTCTTTTCTTCTTCTCTTCCCCTGAGTATACTGGAACCTCTTTTCTCGGGTTCAGTTTGTCATTTTATCATCAGGCTAAACACAGAAGCCTGAATCAGCTTTATTTATGTGACTTTGAGGATGAAAACAGGAAGGAAGAAACAAAAAGCAAATGATTTTGGGTAGAGAGCAAAACAAAGATGGTAACTGATTACAAATGTTGGAAGTCTAAAAAAAAAATGCAGGCCATAATGCTGCTAAGGAAAAAGATTCAGAGAAACAGAAAGAGGCTGCTCAAAGAGCTGTGAAATCTGATGAAAGTGAGAGCAAGATAAATATATCAAAGAGGAAAGAATCACCCTCAGAAAATAGTGCCAGTCTGATTAATAATAAAAAAATATTTATTTTAGAACCAAAATAAAGTCTTCTTCAAAGAATGCAACGCACACATGTCTAGTAAAGGGAGACTATGGGTATATGATATAGGCAACCAAAGAACGATGACAAGAAACCTAGAAATATCAAAACTAGAGTGAAAAAGTCTTTTTTTTTTTATTCCTCCCCATCATCACAAAAGATCAAAAAGGGAGAGGGCAAAGAAAATGGATACTTGCCACATTTGCAAACACTCTCTTAAGAGGAAAATCAGCCTTCTCTAGCCATGCAGTGGTAGAGAGGCTACAGTGCTCTCGGAGGATACAGTTGATGGGCTGCCAGAAGTGAAGATAAAGTTCTGGAATCAAAGTGTTTTCATTATAGAAACATCATGAATTCATTTACATAATAATTCAGGTATGTTGAATGATGTACACCAAGGATATATTGTTCTTTTAAGGCTGGCCAGGCTTTCAGAAACCCTCTGAAAGCTGGCAAAAGTGACAGCCAACAAGTAGAAGCATCCTGAAGCAGGTCTTTCTACTTGAATCACTGTTGATGAAATAGAAAAGAGAAAGAGAAAAGAAAATATTTTCATGCAATAGTATGCTTGGCACACTTAGAAAAATGGAATTAGGTCCTACTTTGCTACAAAAAAAGTCTCAGTATATACAGTCATAAAAAGGAAAAATATTTAGGAGTTTAATTTTCTCAGCATAGGGGGAAATTGCAAGATTTACCATAGCATTTTGTGAAGTACTTTGCTTTAGATAGTGGCACAAATTATATGTTGTAAAAATATTTATGTAAATATAACTGGAGACCTTGCTTAAGAAGAATGGGAAATTGCTGCATCTTGTAGTTTGAGATGTTCTGAAACACAGACATTGTGTCCTATGAAATGCAACAAAGCTTCTCAAATCTTACCAAAAAATCACAGAGTAACTTATGACCAGGGGAATGCCCTACTAATTAGTTGCATGGCCTCATGACCATAGCTAAAGATAAGTTATCTTAGATATTTGTCTCAGTACTGCACCAGCATAATGTCTCTTATTTTTCAAGTGATTTCAAAATGCCTAACCAAGTTGGGTAATATTACCTCTAACAATTCAACATCTCAGAATTTTGAGATGAAAAATAGGTTTACATGCTTGCAGTAAGATAACATCCTGAATGCATACTCAAGCTTTATCTGTTGCTACCTGTTTGGATTCAGTTCATCTGTGTATTGTCTTGCTGCAAATTTGCAGTTCAAGTGAGCTCTACCAATGCTGGATGTTTTATCAAGAGATGCTATTAAATTGTGTTAGGTTGCTTGTGTCAGTAGAGAAAAAAACAGAGGTGGAGGGAGTGGGAAGTGTAGGTGGCAAGGTCTTTTCCATGTGAGAGAGCAGCAACAATTATCTGTGACACAAAAGTATATTGGTTTAACTAAAATTGTTAGTTTTATTAAGTACCCCATGCTTTCAACCCCCTGCCTTGCTCTGAGAGCAGCATTTTCCCAAGGAAGTACTCCTGACTTCTCATACCTTGAGGAGAGCAAGAAAATACAGTGGTTAACCTATGATGTGTTAAGCTATGTCCATCAAAGAACAACCAACTCCAGATATTGCAGTGGGACAGGACTTTTCCCATCCTGTTGGCAGTGGTGAGGACTGTCACCATTCTTGATCTTTGTATCTGAAAAACACCAGGGTAGAGCATTGACTGCATCCAGTGACACTGAAAAAACCCTCAGCAAGTTGCACTCAGACCCTGCTAAGCTAAACAAGAGCAGAGTGACAACAGTCTCTCATAAATTAAAAGGACACATCTTCATGGAAATCAGGGTTGGCTTGTGGATTGCAGTCTCAACACAGCGCTCAAAAACATGCAATTGAAAAGCACTGGCAAAAGCACTTCACTGGGGACAGTCTCTTCTCCCAGGTAACAAATGGTAGGATGAGAGGAACCAGCCACAAGGTGAACCGGGGGAGGCTTAGACTGAATATTTTTGGGAAAAATTGGGAAAAATTTATTGACTGGAAGGGTGGTCAGGCATTGCAATAGACTGCCCAGGGAAGTAATGGAATCCCCATCTCTGGTGAAGTATTCAAAAGCTGTGTGGGTGTGGCACTTGCGTATATGGTTTATTGGTGAACTCCATAGTGCTGGGTTAACAGTTGGACTCAATAATCTTAGAGGTCTTTTCCAAACTTTATGATTCTAAGATTCACTGTTGGTGATAATGGTGTGGTGTACATAGTGGGGCATCAGTCTGCCTAGGGAGTGAATTACTGAACTTTCTTCTATGAAATCTATTTCAGTGGTCAGAACTGAATAAATATTTACCAGGTTGAATGGGAGAAAAAAAAATTACTTAAAAATTTCCTGCTCTTTGCCCCCAAAAAACTATTCCTTCCTTTTTGTGTCCTGTATTTAATCATCAAACAAGATAAAGTTCTTGATTGCTCTGAACTGATAGAACTTGGTTTACATCAAGTAAGGATGCAAAGGATTTTCCATGAAACTTCACCTTTCTCTCAAGCACTAATGCAGACATTCATGGCCTATGTTCACGTTTGCATATACTCATACATGTTCCTCTTGCTGTCACTGCTTCCTAACCAGGTAAATCCGCAATTAATTGGGTTGCTGATGTCTTTAGAAAGCTGTGGTGTGTTTTGCTTCAGTTTTTCAGTTAATACTGGTTTTTATATATTAGTTCCAGTCTTTGCAGTCCTTTTACCAAGATTTCTTTGTAATGGATTCAAGCAAATATACACATGCTTAAGCCAGACAAGTTGCATTCCAGTAAACTGCACGTTCCTTTGGCCCTTTCTGCACACTCCTCAGATGGCTCATCCCTGGCTCTCAGGGCTACCCATTGGCAAATTTCTGCTTACTTTTGTTTAACTGAGGTTGACAAAGGTAATTTGATTTCCAGGGTCTTTGGCAGTGCTAGTGACAGCAATGGCTTAAATAGAGATACCTTAGCCTGTTCCTGAAACAGAGTTAGTGTGTTGTATTCAAGGCCATAATACTACCCCAACTTTTGATTAAGTGCTTAGTGAGTTCCATTTCCTTATAAGAACATGTGTAAGAACCCAAGAATGTATGCCACAAGTGAACCAAGCATTAATCTGTCAGCAGCTTAAGTGTGTTTGGGATAGTGCAATGGAAATATGTGGTATAGTGACACAGTGTTTGTTCTCTGGGAAGCATTTAAGAGCAGATGGAACCTGTAAAATAGATTGATTTGTGAAAGTGTGCAGCTTCTATCAGATTTTCTTGATGCTTACTTGTTTTAACCCAAATAAACACAGGCCACATGTGTTTGAATTTTCACTAAGGTGCTGGTAGCCACATGTGGGGAACCCAACATTAATAAGTGCACAGAAACTCATCAAGAAGGGACTTCTTTTTAAAAGGCATGCTTCTCTCCTAAAATAATCAGATGAGTAAAAATTAGTATATAATTGAGAATATATCCTAAGGAACTGAAAAAAAAAAAGATTGAGGATTCTACAACAACATAAAGAATACAATACTAGAGCCTCATTACAGTTAAATGGGAAATTAAGTCCATAGCAGGCATGTCTTAAAATTCTAGTATAAATCAGTAACATCTGTAAAGATGAGATACTGTTGTATGGAAATTACATAAAAATCTGTAACATTTTTAAATTAAATGTTAAGCATCCTGCAGATCTGTTGAAGCACGCTGTAAAACTCTGCACACAATGGTTATGGTTGCAAGTTGAATTCCACTAGGGTATGTATGTAAGGAAGACATTATTTGGCATCCTTAAAGGTGACTTTCTGGTCTCTTCCACCTGCTTATCTGAAGAAATAATAAATCCTACGTCAAGATCTGGATGATTCTAACATTTGTGCAAAGCTTCACCGCTCCTTTAAGGACATTGAGTTGTGTGCCACTGCGGCAGCAACAAGTAGCTTTTCTGTTTCAGAATTTGGATGAAGTTGAACCTTGGCATGGAATTCACAGACAGCCTACACTGACATTTATCTAATTGTTTTATACTGAACTAAATCAGTTTAATAAGTGAATCAAAAGAATGGCTAGATTTTCAGAAGCTTGGGGTTTTTATCATTTTTTGAAAGTAAGCATATCAATGTATCTGCCAAAATTAAAAAGAGTATGTGGATTTCTGCCATCTTGCCTTCTGTGTAGTGCAGAATTTCTGTACCTGCAGCACAGATCTGGTTTCAGCTGATTGTGAGAAATTTGCCTGGGGTGAACAGAGTAAGAAATAATATTAAAAATGTGTCTCTGGAAATATAATTCTACTCTTGTGAATTGTGTGCGCTGCAGTCTTCAGTTAACTTTAAAACTGCGTTTTTTATGTTCTTCAGGGTACAGTATATAATATTTTATTAAGATATTTTGCATGTGGTGTTGGTAGGACACATCCTTACCATGATTTTGGAAGGTTCAATAAATGTCATACCTCTTCTAACCTAAGGGAATCTTGACTATGCAAAATTTGGCAAAACGTGTATAGCTGCACAGAAAAACACAGACCCAAACCCTCAGTTGTTCCCACAGCAATATTGTGTCATGAATATTCTTTCTACCCACCGCACTGGAGAGCAGAATGGCAAGGTCCAGGGACATGCCATAAAAGAAAGATCTCACGAATTGTCCCAGTAAGAAGAGCTTGGTCTTTCAGCAACCACTTAGAAATTAAAGACATTTCAGTGTCAGTGAGGCTTCTCTGATTGTGTTATCTGTGTGTGTACCTTTGCTTTGTTAGTGCTACCTAGCAACTTGCATCAAGACAGAGATGTCAAAGCGTATGAGGTTCCTACAAGTCAGTAGGAGATAAGAGGCCACATATAGAGTGCCTAAAAGAGAGAAGTTGCTTAAGTTCATGTCTGAATGTACTAGTAGACACCAAAATACCCACATAGCAAAAAGCAGTTTTTAATGTCCTGGTGGAGGGGAAAAAGCTCTGCACCTGCCTTAGCATAAAACAACCACAAGTCACAAGGAGTTTGGTAAATTTAGGTTCTCCTACAACTAGTTGAAAGCTGTGATTCTGCTGCTCACCTCAGTGGCACAGCTATAGGCAGAAGCTAAACCCCTGTAATCCTTATTGAGGAAAGGGAGAAAGTACAAAGGATGTGAAAGAGCCATAAATAGCAGCCAATATATTTCTTTATTCTGAGGCCAATATTTCACTTAGAAATTATCAGAGTTCAACATCTGCATTTAACACACATAGTGCTTCGTGATATTGCATCTCAATGAATGCTTTAGATTAACAGAATTTACACAGTATCAGTGAAAACATTTGCTTCTCTCCCTGCTTTTTGTGCTATGGAGTTGTGGATTTGGTTTGTTTTAATTTTTTTTGTTCTATTTCTAATGTATGGAGAAAAAAAAAATACCATGGTAAAAATGGGTAAAAGTTTTAAAACCAAGGAAAATCTTAAACTGAGTCTGCCATTTCAGTGTTACTTGAAGATCATGTTGAAGAAAAAGTCATTGCATACACAGCAGTTCTTCCATTATATGGAAGAAAAAGTCATTGCATACACAGCAGTTCTTAGTACACTGCCTGGACAAGGTTGAGAGGCTTTGTTGAGTCTGCATTCTTTCATATATCAAAGTCAACACAGTGTTTGGCTAAAGTTTTTGGAAAAAGTTCAAGGCCATCAGGTGGAATGCTTGGCATTGTTGTAGTTATTGGCAAAGTTCTCTTGGCTCCGTAAAGGCTTGTTTCATTTCTTATGCTGGTTCTAGATCAGTCAGCTGTAGATGATGGATGAGTCATAGGGAAATGTCCCCAGTATTTTTAGAGCTGTCAAGTCTCTCATGTCAGGTAGGAAACTTGGTCTTCTGACCTCTTCTTTGTACTCCCCACCCCTGGTGGAGTGGCTGTTGCTTGTCTTCTCTGTGTCTGTTGTATCTGGCGAAAAGACTCCCTGGGAAAAGTCAGCTGGAATAATTTACCTCTGGATAATTGGTGATCCAGGAGCAATGCTGCAGCAGGTTCTTCTCTCTTACATGTCTGGAAGTGCAGTCAGTCATGTGCTCACACACTTGTCATGCTGTGCATGAATCTCGTGTGGTTCCTGTCGTGTGTTACTCTTCCTCAGATCTCTATGGGAAAGTACACTTTCATAAATTCAAGACCTTTCTCCTTTCACATACATAATTTTTAAATTAGCTAACTTCTCTGTAAGTGAGCTACACTTACCGCTTTTGATCACTGCAGGAGTTTTTGTTACAATATGTTGACAGATGTTTCTCCTTCTCCCTGAGTTCAATGAATCTGCTCTTTAATTTTAGCATTGCCACGTTTTGCATTTTTGCTTTATTCTCAATAGTTGAAGATACCTGCTTTTCACAGCCTGATGGAGATAAAAAATTATTTTATCACTTAATCCAGAAAAGCAGTTACTTAAAAAGCAGAGAAAAATTTGTGAGACATCATTATAACACTCTTCACTGTGTAATGCATCTTCTTATGCTAAGCAAAAGGATTTTGGATAATGAAAAAAAAGAAGAACCCAACATTATCAAGATTTTTTGGTTTTAGTTACGAATCTATAACTTAACATCAGAGACAAAATATACTGAATGAGTTCATGGAAATAAAAATTGAATTTATAATTAAAAATTTTGAAGCTGTCCAATACAGTGCTTTCTTTTTGAAAAGCACACTGTGCAGTGTAAGAATTTGTCTCAAACTATGACAGTCCTTAATGAGCTGGTATTTGTGTACTTAACATTTCTCAGAAACTTTTTTTTACATAGGTATTGGGCTAGAAGCATCCTAAGATTATGTATCCATTGGTGTGAAGGTGGATATTTGCATGTCTGCCACCTTCTTTACTCTTTCACAGCTCTTGGGTTTCAGTGACTTCAGTACAGTGACTTTATTTCAAAGTATTTTTTAAAAGCAGACAAAGGGGTTGGTGGATCAGAAGACCTGGAGGTAATGATACTATTTGACTTGAAATATTAGAAAAATGAAGCCAGTACATCCTTAGTAAGAATAAATCCAGCCTCTGACTGATGTGCTGGTAATATGTTGCCTGTGGAAGTGTTGTGGATGGCTCATCGCAGTCTGAAGGACCAAGCCCTGGTTTCTGTACTGCTTTGTTTTTAATAGCTGCTGCCATTGCTCCTTCTCTAGTGTGAAAATATCTCCAGGTCTGTACATTGTCTGCCTTGTGTCACTACATGTTGCACTGTTTCATCCCCAAAGCCAATCTCTGTGTGCCCTTTGTCCAAGCTATCACTGACCTTTAAGTTTCTGCTGATACAAATCATACCAGACTAGAGTCGAGTGATACTTATGTAAAATATATCCAGCCTTCTGTGTCTAAAAAGAATACTACATTATTCCAGAAAAAAAAATTAAATAGGCATACTTTTAAGAATGTTGTCTGGTTTATTCTCCTCCTGAAGACAGCTTGCTAACAACAGTCACTCAGGAGATCTGTTTTTCTTCTTTACGTTTAAATGTTTGCCTTTTGTATGCCACAGATTTTCCTGAAGTGCTATCCATAAATGTACAAGCATAGAGAAGTTGGCTGCAGACATGTGCAATGAGCATATTGGAAATTTGCATTTTGTGGACTCCTCAAATCACAGGATTTTAGATACCAACTCAGTATGCTCCTTGTAGCCTTTCACTGCTTGTAAATGCACAGGTACTTCATGGTAGCTGTGATCAACACCAGGGTATCTTCTGCCTGTAAAAAGCTCCAGGTATTTTAGCTCTAAAGGAAAAAATGCCACCATGCCAGTGCTCAGCCACTGAGTTGTTCACTGGCCTCCAGAGCTAAGGGAGTTATTTTTCCATTAGATTTTTGCCTCTGACTGACTGACTTTTTTATGCTGGTTCACTGAATGATAGCTACAGTGCAGCATTCATGCAGTGCCTGTTTCACATCAGAGAATTTACTGGAACTTCTAGAATTTTAGATGGGCATAATGAAATTTATAGTGCAGAAACCAGAGTTTCCCAGGAGCAGAGAATTTATAACATTTCTCCTGTGTGCATTCCATCATATCTATCTCAGGGCAAAGCTCACATTGTGTTCTTTACCTTAGGGAATGTACTACTGGTATCTTTATCTTCTGTTATCTTGGTGTTTTAGATTACCAGAACATCTTTGAGATTTCTACTTGTGTGCCAAATTTTACTAAAATTGACCAATGGATTCAGAAATTATGAGAGAAGAGCAGGCAGACAGATGATGGCCCCATAAATCTTGTTATCAGGCTGAAAAGGGGATTTTTTTCCTTAGTGTCTCAGAAGATAAAGCCAGTAGGTCAGGGAAGGACAGACTAACAGTAAGATAGAGTGTGACCAGGGCATCAGTTCTTTCCAGCCTTAGACAGTCTGTGTGCATGGGTGACAGGTCACCATTTCCTACATGATCAAAGCATTATCCAGGAACTGTGACAAGGAGGAGTTCTAGTGAGGGACTTGTTGAAATCCAACGAACCAGTTTTATGGATGCATATAGGAAGCTTACCTTCCAGGTATGAGGGGCAACTGGAGCTGCAGCAGGGAAGAATTGAAAATTTAAACTTGGTGGGAGGTTTTCCCTACTAGTGTGACTGAGCAATGACAACTAAACTTCTGAGTTTGTTTGGTACCCTAGCACTGATTAGGTAGCTTTAGCTAATCAGTCTAATGACTGCAGTGGAGCACAAACTTCTTTTTTCAAAGGTAATTTTGGCACCTGCCAAATCTCTGTGAGTTACTCTCTTTCCCACATGGCTTTGGTCTCACATAACACCAAACACTGCCTTCCTATTTTCCCACATTCCTGCCCATCTCAGGACACCTTCCCAGCTATAGGAATGTAATTTCCTTTCCAAATGCCATCCTTTTTCTCTTAGAAGACAAGCTACGAATGACAAGCAGCAGCACAGGATTTTCCTGCCTGCCTGTGTTTGCCCACAAATACTATCACCACTTCCGCTTCCCAGATGGTGTCTTGCTCTAGATAATACTCACCTTGCCTTTGGATGCTTTCCCAACATTTAAAATTGAGATATTTAAATCAAGGGGACACCCTTGCATAACCCAAAGCAATCCTTAAGGGACCATATCCTGGAAATTGCTATATTAGGATAAACCACCATCTTGCATTTTGTAGTTCTCAGTAATGATTTTTCAGGAGCTGAATGTGCCACTCCCACACCATTCAACTCAGCCAGAGGCCACTGGCCTCCCTCCATGTTATTAAAATTGGGCCTGAATAGAGCAAATTATTAACAGAGCTGAGAAAGGAATGAATAACAACAATTTTATTTCCCAGAATTACTTCCTCTTTTGCCTTCACAACAGCCATGAGCATGTGTGCAGCTTTCTCAGATTTTTTTTAGTAACCTTCTTTAAATGAGTGCATTTTAGAATATTTTACTATGTGACTGTATTGTGAACCTTTAAAACTCAAAGCTCAGTTTTTATCCCTCAGGTAAAAATGCTTGCTACCATACTAGCTGAGCATTGAGGCACTTCCAGTCAAATGCTGGTGTTAAAAAATGGAGATAATTCTTTCACAAGTTTCTGCACAAGTACAAAGTCATCTTGGAATCCTTACTAATGGCTTTAATTATGAAAACCAAGCTTTAACTTTATTAATTCACACATATGACTGGAATATGCATGCTATGAATATTTATTATAGTAGAATTCAAGTTGTCATTGACTGTGAAACTAAATCAAGGACCTGATAAATTCAGTTAAAATGCAGACAAGTATGTTTACTTCCTTGCAAAGTACAGGATATTTTGTGCTGCTTCTAGCACTCTTCTGAAATGAAGAGAAAAAAAAGAAGCAACATATACATTTCCAGATGCTGTTTATATGGTCAAATGCTTAAAATATTTGCAAAGTGTTCTTTTTTACTATATGTAGATTTTTTTTTAACCATATGGCCTAACTTGATGTACGGTCTAATTTACAGATCTAGTTTACCTCTCTTCTGTGTTCTCAGCCCTGTTACTTCACACTTTCTGAGTGGTTCCTGACTTCCCAGAGGTACCCAAAATACTCCACCTAAGCCATTCATTCTGAAACAGAGAAAAGAAAAGAAAAGTGTAATGAGGTGTGTTTGTGCTGGATCCAGTGGTAGCACTTGCAACAGAGATTAAAGTAGCAATCCAGATGTTCAAAATCCTGATCTCACCCTTCACGGTGAGATCAGGACAGTAAACAAATCTTCTGTTGAGAGTGAAAAACCTGGTGTTAGAGATGAGAAAATTGATCCAGTGGCTGCATGTGCTGACATTCAAGATTGCTGACTCAGGTGTATTTTCTTAGCCTGTCTGCCCAAGAAGGCAGAAGTGGACGTGTGCAGGTAAATTCATGACCCCGTCCAGGAAAGCTGACAGTGGCCACTGTCTGCTCAGTAAATAAGGCAGGGGGACATAGTAAATGTTCCAGGAAAGAACAGGTTGCATTTTTATTCTGGGGTTTAAAGATCTGTGAATATTTGGCATTAGAGGCAGTGTGGGTCTTCTAGAACCCTTAAGTTCAGGTTCTTCTCTTTCTCATTGTCTTGGTACCTAACTTACACACAGACACATTTGGGATCACATTCTTTTCTCTCCCAAATTCTTTTTATACTCCTCACTGCTTCTTTGACTCTGAACTATTTATCTTCATATCTGACTCCTCTCTGTTCCTTGGTGAAGAATGAGTTAAGGAGTGTGTGGGTGGGTGAATGGGGGTTGTATTTCTGTAATTTCTTCTCCTTTATTTCCCATTTCCTCAGCAACTTCAGAGTACAAATATGTGTCATCACCAATGGACTCTCCATTTTCTACAAGAGACAGAAAACCAGTCGCCCTTCCAGTAGTTCCTAGGGGAAAAGGATGAAGACCCTAGAACTGAACTTTTCCTTTGTCCAATGAAAAGGTTGCCCCTGACACACAAAGTCCTCCCTCCATAAACTGTCATTCCTCTAACCAAGGTGTCAGAGGATCTTTTTCATCTTCCAAGCATGGAGAGGGGAACTGTGTCCCATGCTCAGGCAGTGCATGCAAGAGAAAAATAATCAGCTCACTAGAGCTTGGATGCTCTATTCCAAATGGACCACCTTGGCACCTGGTTAAAGGGAAATAAAACTGAGAGGGCATCCTCCAAATGTCATTAATTTCTAATGGGGTTTGAAAGTGGTTGTCAGAAGGTAGAATTTCACAGGGGCCCAAGCATTCTCTACACAAATGGTCTGCACTGTCATGAGCTAGAAAAGCTGTTTCAAGAAAGATTTTTTTTTTTGAGAGAAAGTAGTTTTACCTTTGTTACCCATCACAGCATTACCTTCCCTAGGTTCATCTGCTGTCTTGAAAAAAAGAAAGAAAAGAAAAAAAAATTAAAAAGCTGAGTGTAGAAAGAGATTTAAATATTATAGCTACTTTGTCTGTCAAGTCGATTTTTTACCTATACTAAGATTCCTGTGGATTCTCTATAACTTTGTTTTACTTACATTTAAAAGGACCAGCAGCTCCCATGGAGCTACAGCCTCTGGTTACCATGTATGTTACTGGGCAAAGCCACCATGTGGATGGTGCAACAAATGCTTCCCCAGTGCTGCTGTTGAGTTGCTGCAATTATGTGGCTGATGGAGGGTTAAACACATTCCCTTCCAGTACGTGATTTCTGATGAGTTTTCAGAGGTTTTTTTATAGAGCTATTTTCTTTTCACCCCTTTCATCTATTTGTTGTGGATGCCCACATGACCTCCTGAAAATACAAACACACTCTTTTATTTGCAGAGCCTATTATCAGCCCTGTCTTTAGCCCCATGATAAAGGTCAAGTAGATTAGTTAGGGAGGCTCTTGCCTTTCTAAATCCACATTGGTTATCTCCTTTTAGATAATTACTATCCATGTATTTCTCTAATGTGCCCCAGGGTATAGTTTCCATTCCTTGAATACTGCAAGGTTAAATTCATCTACTTCTGACACATTTTGCTGGGTTTCAGATTTGCTAACTGGTTTAATACCAGTATTTTTGTGATTAGTCATCCCGGACAGTGGAAATAGAGTAAAGGCTCAGAAGAATATTATTTTCCAGTGCAAATTCTCTAAGAAACACTTGTGTTCTAAGAAACACCAGCTAATGTTTCTGATTTTTTATGTAACAGTTTTTTCAGCTCTAACCCCTTCTTTCAGTGCTGTATGCAAATTCATGCTGTCCATGGAAAACCTGTGGGAATAAAGGAGGGCAACAGTAAGAAAGCAAGGACTAATATTAACCTCTCAGAAACCTCTAGTCAGATTTTAAAATGCCACTGAAACATCAGGGCTTTCCAGATGCTTGTTTTAAAAAATATTATTCTGATATTAAAAAAATTACATTTCATTGTCAGAAAAAAATAATAACAGATTTGTTTTATTTTATACTATTTCATCATGATAATAGTTGCAAGAGAAACTAGAGGGCTTTAAATATATTTATGCAAGATGTCACTCAGAATTACTTCTTTCCAGTGAATATTCCTTATCTATGCATTATCAATTTGGATAACTCCACTTTAATAGGTGCTTTATCCATAGTTAGCATTTTCCTGTGTTTCCTACTGCTCTTCATCAAAACAGGATATTTAAAATGCTGCATAGTATAATATAGAATAAGGAATATGGAGAAAAAAATTTCAATATTGTTTCCTCCGAAAGGATCCTTTCAAGATCTTTAGTCTGTAATGTGCTGATCAAAATACCTGGTTCTGCCTCATTTAGACTTTCAGTATAATATTAATTCCTGGTGCAACAACAAAGTGAGAGCATTTTGATATTTCAGTTTTGACAGTACTGTACCTTTAGAGGCCAAACCTTTTACTGTGAGATATATCTTTCCAGCAAAGCAGCAGTAAAAGTTTATCACAGTGGGTAGCATGGATTCTTCTGATCATTTGTATCACTATTTAATTATTATTTTTAAAGAGAAGTATAATAATAATAATAATATATCCACATTGCTATGCCTGATGCACATTTATCAAAGATAAAATTTCCTCATTCCCAGAGGTATACTTATTTGTAGCTGATCCATGTGTGCTGTCATCAAATGTGTTATCATGGTAAGGAGCATAGAGCCTTAAACATAAATTTTTGTTCCACCCTCTTTCTAGGAGTATGGGTAGACAAAAAAAATTTCTCCCTATCACACACTTCCTATTACTATTTTCTCAGTGCTACGTACTAAATATAACTATATATTCAATTAAATAATTCAGCCACGCCTTGATGCTCTGGAAACTCCCCTGTGCTGGAGGGTAGCATGAACAAAAGCCACTGAGACCCAAATGAAGACATTTGGTCTGGTTTGCCCATTTCCCCATAACTCCAAACAGAAACCTTTTTTAATGTAAATTAGTTTTCAGTTATGAGAAGATTTAAGAATTACAGAGAATTGCCAATATAATGTACCATTTTCTGCTGTTCAGATGACACTGCATGTATGTGGGGCGTGGTATAAAACCCAGTCTAGACTGCACTGTAGGCAGCTTAATATTTTTATTATCTCTATAATCATTTAATGAAATTCTTCAAAATGCTGAAATGTTTTTATTCATAAGGGTTTTTCTTATATATGCAATATGCTTTGCTATTCCTGAATGATTACAACATCTCTGGAGAAGGAAATGAGGTAAATACTGCAAAATACAAAATATTTTTCAAATGCTAGAGCGCTGACCTTATAAAACAAAGATGCAACCTTGAGTCAGACACCCAAGAGCTTTTTAGCAGTTTAATGTAGCAGAACTCGACCAAAGGGGCAGATTTTTGCATTACTTTGCTATTGATGTGAATGCTGCAGCTGCGTTTGTGTATCCATATTCATTATTGCTAGTGTTCCTCCTGGATTATGACTGATCCAAAAGAATCTGAATCTTCATTTTGAGGTGGGTTGTTTTTGGGGTTTTTTTTCACTTTAGTTGGAAATAGACAGGAAGAATACTCAAGGCATCCATTATTTCTTTCCACAATTTTCTGGAAATGGCAGACAGTATTAAAAAATGAAGGCAAGCATATCTCATGGTATTCAACTGATGGATAATTAAAGTACCATTAAATTTTTCATGGTAGATTGTGTTTGTTTTCAAAGAAATTAGAAACTGTGGCCCTTTGAGAATTGTGCTTCTAGTCTCTAGACCTTTACTGCTACAGCATGTGGTAATTGTGATCAAGTTTGCACATCCAGCATACTTATATGAGGAGGTTTATAGTGTAGGTGGCTTTTCTCTTTGGAAGTGTGTTGCTTCTATAGAAATGCACCATACTGAAGCTTTCCATATTTATCAAAGATTAGTAAATGAAAAGCAAAACCAATCATTCTGTATCCTCATTTCAATTTGAAGAATCAAAGTGTGACACAATTTATGCCACAGTTATTGGCTCAGAGTCTGAGCCAATGTGACAGAAAACTGAGCTCATAAATTGATCTTGAATTATTAATGCTGAGGAATATTTAGCAGAAGGAGTTGGATATTCTGAATTTCCTTCTCAAGGAGTCCTTGACTCTGCACTGCATATACTGGGACACTGGGAAGATTAAGCTTCCTGTCCTGGCATCTAAAGTTAGATGCCTGGGAGCTGTCAGCCTGAATACACTGATGGGATAAATCCTACACTTACTGTCATATAAGAGTTTTCTGAAGTCATGTTCAAGTATAGTTATTGATCTGATTATTTGTTAACTCTTTAAAATCAACTGCAGGAAGCTCTGGAAAGGATCTGCACACATGATTAAAGAATGGGAAAAGTTAAAAATTCTGCTTTCTTCAGGTACTGCAGAATATGTTGTTTCTCAAGAGAGTTTTGAACGAGGTAATGGTGACATTTTTGCAATTTGACATAAATTGAAAAATCAGGTGATCCAGAGATAAATTCCCAGAAATAAAATCGGAAAAAATAAAGTTTTCTCAGTTCCAGTATCCTTGATAGATCAGATAGGATCTTAAAGGAGAAATTCCAGCAGAGTGCAAAGCCTTAATTCCATATGCTTTCAGAGCAGATTTCACACATGAAGTATCTGACTTTCCTCCAGGACTTATGAATAGAATTATTCCAGTAGTTTTTCCTCTATTTCCTAATTTAGCATGGATCCAAGTAGTTGAATACTTGTCAAAATGTTTCATGTCTCAAATAAAAATGCTGAAATTTTGGAGGTATGCAGAGATTCCAGATTTCAGGATTCTGCCTTCCTTATAAATTATGACTAATGCAGAAATGTAAAGGAACGGAAAAACATGTCATTACTAAGAATCCATGAATCCTAAATAATTGCTCACCTGGGAATAAATTCCAAGTCCATATATAATGAAATTTAATCATGCATCTTAAGTCTTATATTTATGTGAACAAAACAAGTAATCAAAGGCATGTGGATCTTGTGAGCTTTGTGCACTATTCGTTGTTCCCTTCATTTCCTGACATAGAAATGGATTTCATGGACTGCAGCTACAAGCTCTTCTTTAGAAGAGCAAGAGAGAGAAACAATCTTTTTTTTCTGAGAGTATCATCCATCTTCCTCTTAAGGGCAGCTTAAATGAGAAAATTTAGTACTGTGGCCACTGTTTCTTGCACTTGCTTTGTGCTTGTAACCACTTTGTTTTGCTGTGAGAAATGGAAGAGACAAATACAATTGAGGTGACAATGTCTGCAAATTTAGATTTTGATTTGCTAACAACCTCCTTAATGTTCAGATTTCAGCTATCTTGACAGGTATATTCATAGGGGATGAAATTCACATGGAGATAGCCCCAGGCTGATGCAACATATAAATCCTCTCTGAGCCTTTAAAATGTGCTTTAAGTGGGCCTAATTGATGTACAGGACCTGTACTGGCCCTTATTCACATGGGAGACCTGCTTCCAGTTTTCAGGCCTGAAATAATTAACTGTTGTACTTTCTCTTTATTCTTTTTGATCAGATTCCATTTTCCTAGTAAACTGCTTTCATGCTGCTTTTCGTTTAAAAACAAGCAGAGTGGAATATTTGAGATCACGAGATATATACATATTAGATGTAAACACAAATCAAATGTATATTGGAAAGGACAGTGCTCAATAAAAATTCAAATCAGTTATTTAAATCTGATAAGGCATTGTATGATCTGTGCAGTAGGCACATGGGGATTCTGCAGAAAATCCACTAAACACGATTATGGGAAAGTACACATTTTGTAAAGGACAGAATTCGTCACATCCCTTAACAATTCTTGAGGCATAGGTGGAGATTAGAATTACTATAGCAACTGATTATGTGTTTGCTGATGGGTGAGTATTTGCTAGTACGTTAAGCACCATATGCCATTTCTAACTAATACTTAATAATTTATCATTATCGTACCATCATTTTTGGATCAAAATGTAGCACAACCAGTTTATTAACCTAATAATGCAAAATATAGCCTTGTGTCTAGTTTGGCTCTTGCCCCATTTTATCTAGTACCTTATAGAATTTTTTTTTTGTTTTNTTTTTTCTCTTCCAGATTAGCCAGTTTCTAGCTACCTCCTGTTTGTTTGGAACAAGTCATATAAAGACCATCCAATTTTGTTCTGAAGAGAGGACAATTACATGATATTCGTCATAGAATTTTATCTTTACATATGTTTTGGGCCAATGTTCACAAGAGTGAAGGGCTTTTGTTTTTTAAGCATACCATTTTTGTTTGACCAAGGCTTCTGCCTCAAGGGTAAATAACCCAAATAGATTTTGGAGTGCTTTAATTAATCTTTTCAATTACCTGTGTTTTTCTCAATTTACTGCAGTCTGGCCCAGTTTGCTTTGGAAATGAATCAACCTAAATATGAAATAACTCTCTGCTAGTTTTCAGTGACAGAATCTACAGCATGGCTGAAGTGATTATTAAGTGATTAATTTTAAATTTACACCATTAATGAATTCAAATTAACCTTGAAAGTCTATAGGTAGACAAACTGTCTCTGGTATTATGCAGAAGAATTATGTCTACCAAGAATTGCAATTATTTCCAAACTCCTCCTGAAAATCAGTCTGCTTGCCCCCATATTGTAAATGCTGAAAATTTGAAATTGTAATTTGAGAACTGTTTCATATTGCAGTTACAATTTCAAATCAAGTGTAATAATCTCATGTACACTGGCAAGTATAAATCTGAGCTTTGACCAAGCATTCTTTCTTCAAAGTATGTATAAATTCCCTTTAACCTATTTTAGTTGTTGAATCTCTGTCTGTAAGGTAGAAAGAAATAGAAGAGGTGAGTGTATGTGCTCTGGCATGGAGACAAAACAAGGCATTCCTGTACCCTCTCACCCAGTAATCTCTCGATTTATGGCTTCTCTGTTGAGGGGAAGATAGCCTCGTTCAGTGGCTGTTTCCTGATATAAGTATTTCTCCACATGAAATTGGCTTGAACTGTTATGCCTTGTGTGTTGTATAATATTGTATGATATACTGTATGAAATTACTTGATCTGTATTCTATCATGTAGGAATCAAAAAAAAAAATTGTGGCATGGGTATATTTAGTCTGTCTGGGCTCATCTTTTAGGCAATCTGCATATCTGCATGCATTCAATTTAAATCTACTTATGTCATGATGGAAATACTTTTACTACACAGTAGTATTCATGCTGTCAGTGTACATCCATGCACAGCAAAATTTCCCTCTTGGCTCATCTCTATTCATAAACAAATGTCACAAAGAAGTTAATACTCAGCACTTTTATAGAAACTACTGTATCGTGCCTCAAACCAGCATTGGCAAAGGTACATATTTTGCAGAACTCATTTGCATTGTTAGCATTATTTGCACTTATAAAAACTTACAAGTATTTTTAATATGAAGGTACAACTCTCATCAGCTGTCCCTGATAAGGAACAATGTAAATAACTAAATATCAAGGACTCTGATAAGATTTATCAAATTTTTTGCTCGAAAAAGTCTGCTGAAAGCCAGTAAGAAATTAGTAGAGCCCTTTCAAAGGAGTGTCTTTCATGGAAAAGGGGAGGAAGTAGACCAAGAACATTACTTGATGTACCAGCATGAACAGAGAAAGAAAGAAAATACTGATCAGAGGGGCAGCATAAAATCCTTTTTATTACAAAAGCTTGCAGTGCCATGATGTGCATTTGCAGGGTAATTCCAGGAAAGATCGCCATTTTTCTGGGAGAGAAGCTGTCACCTAGCAGAGGCCTTTTTCTGCACTCTATTAAGATACATCTGGTCCAGCATGAAATACAAACTGGAAGTGATACAAAAATCCTCAGAACGGATGCCATGAAAGCCAAGAGATATCTAAGCCATATTTCAGACAAATCACAAATTGACAATCAAATTGTGGTACTTTGCAAAATCAGAAGGAGCCATGACATTTTATTTTTGCTTGAGGCAAGTAAATGCCATTTTAGAATTTGATGACTGCCTCATTCTATGGATTCACATTTAATAGCAAAGACTCAGTATGTGGTTTTTCCTGTGCCTCACAAAAGGATATTGACAGATTTCTTCTCATGCCTGTCTCCTGTACGAATTTAGAAAGATGCCCTTTAGGCTGCAGAGATGAATGGACATATCATAGATCAATGGGTGGTTTCCTGAGGCTTTATGCACAGTACACCATTGCATGTCTTAACATGTAATTTGCAGTGCATAAAGGGAGTTTACTTTGAAACAGCTGTTAGTGGTCTAGCAGTTCCTTCAAAGATAGAGATCTTGCATTTTGCACATCCAGATGAGCAGTCAGCCTACACAGGGCTTAGCACTTTGGCCATATGTAGGTAGAAAGGACCCTGGAGTGAAAAAATATTAAAATATGAATAAAAATATAATAAGAGTTGGTTAGAGGGGAAAAAAGGTAGCCTGTTAGGATATAGAATAAGAAAATGTAAGGGTAAGGATAGAGAAACTATGAAAGAAAAATGCAAAAACTAGAAGAGGAAAACAGAAAAGAAGAATATCTGGGAAGAGGGAGAAAAGGGAATTTCTTTTTACCGTTTGACATAATGAGTTGTGAGACAGACTGGAGTTCTGCCTCAAACACAGCTGGTATGTAATGGGAAACCAAAAGTAAATATTATGCCAGAGAGCTTTAGCCAACAAAGGGGTATAACCTGGGACACAGGAAGAAATAGCGGTCCAAGAGCCACAGATTGATTACCCTGACAGCTCTGCTGCACTTGCACAGCAGCTTGCTGGAGCTCTCCCCCATGTGCTGGCTAGTATTTGAGCTAGGACTGTAAACCTGGTCTCATTGCACAGAGGTCCACTGCTGGGAACTGTGGGCCAAGCGTTACAGAGTCTTTCTTTAGCTCAGCGGGACCCAAACAACATTTGATAGAAAAAATAGTACTTGACAGAGCCCTGGTTTTTTTCTTTTGCTCATTTCCCCTCCTCCATCCCCACTCATCCATAAATCAATATGGTAATTGCCTCCATACAATCAGCTGAGCGAGAATGTGGTTGCTGACTGTTTCGTTGTGTTGGACAGTTACAAGCCATTTACTCACGTGCTTTAGGCATGATAGTGCAGTTGTAGTTCCTCTTTTGTGCCTATACTGCCCTCAGTGAGTGGGGTGCAGGCTAAACGTTCACCAGATTGTTTCAGAGGATTCTTGTCCAAAGTGAGCTCCACCATGGGATACCTACCCATGGCCTTTAGGGAAAGGAGGTTGGACACAAAATGCCTGTGCCTCCACTGGTGCCTGGGCAAGCATCACTGTAAGGGCCGGACTAACCAAGTCTCTGTCAAGGAACTCCAAAGGATTTCCTGTGCAGCTTCCAGAGTGGGTTTTTTGTTTTGTTGGTTGGGGTTTTTTGATTTGTTAGTTTGTTTGCTTGAGGTTTGGTTTGGTTTGTTTTTGCCCTTCTGGTGGCTCAAGGCCATATGTTTCAGTGACATGTTCCGCCACTGCCCTTGTGCTCTGGCCTAGAGAGGTGGCCACCCTTCCATGGCTCTCCTTACGAAGGGCTGGAGTTCTCACAATTGGAGAAAACATCCCTCCAACAGATCCATTATGTATTTTTATGTCATTGGCACTAAGTAGAAGAAAAAAACAGCTAATTCTTTGGGAACTGGATTCCTGTGTCTTGTGCCCTTTATTTTCAGTCTGGGAATGCTTTGTTTCTAATTTTATACAAGAGATTTATTCAGTAGGTCCCTGAATGCATTGTACTTTAGCTTAAATGAATTGTTCATCCCTTATCTTGCCTATGGAAATATATTCTCATCATGTCAAGACATGGACCTGTAACGGCCTAATCTAAAAATTCAATCCAACACCTCATACTGAGGAAATTTGATGCAAAGTGCCTATTGGAGAGTATCTTTCATACTCTCATATGTCTCTAAACAAGCCCTGAGTGGCTGGGCCACATAACTATAGCCAGGTATAATTTTGAAAATCCTCACAATCTTTTAGGACAATAACATATAATTATGAAATGGTGGCTTGAGATCTTCTCTTTAAAATTTTTACCTCATGCCTGTACTGCCAAGGTACAAACATACCCATTAATCAAGGTGTACCCACAAACCTGTCTTTCCTTGAAAAATGCTTGCTCAGTGAACATGCTACTTTCAATTACAAACAGAGTTGAAGCATGCCTTGGTCATTTGAAGTATTGCACACTGTTTTCCATGCTGTGAAGAGGCACTCTGATGTGTTACCTGAAAAAAAAAATCTGTCCTTTATATTCAGCTAGCATTTCAGGCAGCACTTTGGAGCCTCGGAAAGATTAGATTATTGCTCATGATTGCTGTTCATAAACTTCATAGCTGGTCTCCTTTTTTTCTATTAAAAATGCTATTTTCCCCCTCCCATTTCTTCCAGATTGTTTTATTTCCTAGGAAGCTCTGGAGTAATTTACATGCCTTTTGGGTCATGCAAGAAATTTTGTAGCCAGCTGAGCAACTGGATGAAAGTTACCGTGTTCTCCAGCTCAGACAGATGGTCTTGTTTAGCTGTCACATTTTAACTCTGTAGCCTACCAAGGATTTGTCATTCTTTTCAGAACTGTTGCTAATATTTTGAACTCCTACGGAATCTTCCTATGGAACTTTCAAAGCCCTTCACAAACATGATAGTATTTAACCCTCATATTAGTCTACTGAATATAGAGATCAGTATTCTCATTTTACAGATGGGAAAGCTGAGACATGAGGAGGAATAAGGCTAGTTGTCTAGATGAGATATCTGACATCAGGTAATAGAGCTCTTGTTCAGACATGCTGGTAACAAGTTATGCGTGAGAATGTCACTAAATTTTGCAATTTTAGCATTTTGCAAGTGCTAATTCAGTTGTTATCGTTGCTATTATTTTTGACAAGATTGGTATCTGACACTATAGACAGACTGAAATGGCAGCTGATATAGCACAGGCATGACAAATTTTGAAGGGTGACAACATGGTGGGAGAAAGAAAAAAAAAGCACAAGAGAGGTGAGCCTGTAAGGCACCTGTGTGGTCAAAAATGAGCATGTTATCAGTTCTATATTACAACAGACTTCTGAGGTGCTCTGAGATACTGGTGAGTACAGAGAAGACATTTTGCACTGAAGATGTCAGTGCTACCGGCTCCTTCCTTCTGTAGCTTGTGAACACCCACACACTCATCTGACTTCTCCAAGCTTTGCTGACACCAGTAGTGTTTAGATGTGTGTGGCCCAGATACTGTGGGACTCGTGTCACAGCAGAGGGAATCGATCAGAGGAAAGTCACATGTGTCTTGCATAGCGATCCACCATCGCTTCACATTTTCCTGTCACTCTCTGTGGATGAAGAAGAGAGATGATGCAATCCTGCAGGTCTCTGATTAAGACCAAAGTCTAAACTTGAATTTCTTGTACCTGCAATCTTGTATTCTCAGCTGCATGAGATAGGGAAAGTGAGTCATTTTTCATACCATCAACAGCTGGTCAGAAGTTCATTGCTGGAGGAGAAGGTGATGCCAAGATCTTTGTCACAAATTACAGTGTCTCTAATGTACATTTCCCTTCAGTTTCTTGCTTCTCTTCCCATGTATGTTCTCTTTAATTAGCTTTCCTTTTGTTCCTTTGCTACATTTCTTACCCTTCTTGTGTTTTCTGGCATTCTCCCAATGTAATCTGTATGGCTTTTAGAATATTTTTATAAATCCTTTGAACTAAACTGTTGATCTTAATCTCTTACTCTCCTGGTTATGCAATAGTGGAGACAGTGTGTTCCTATCTGCAACGACAGTCCACACTGCCATCTTCATCTGTTGAGGTGGTGAACTTAGGAGAAAAAAGCCTAAGAGCTACAAGATATTTTGAAGCTCAGCCAGGACACAGAGACAATATATATAAATTTTTTTCCTACTTCCATTCCAGATTGGTCACCCTTTATTTCCTTAACATCTCATAATAACAGAAGAGGAGGGAACATTGAAGTGGACTGTTCAAACTGAGAGAGTTAGCATTTTAAGTGGATGAGTTAGATCAAGAGCCAAGATGAAAATTGCAGTTTATCCATTTTTTCATTTTATTAAAGTTATCATTCAGATCTTGGCAGAGACAACATCTGGAACAATATTCATTTTAATGTGACATAAATTTTCATCATAAGGAATATGGCAGAATGATCAGCAGCCAGAGAGAAATAATTCCTGAGATAGATAGCTAACATTTCTTGAGAATTCGTCAATTAAGAAGTATGATTGCTTATTTGATCACATCAGCTAAATTACTGAAACAAATAGTAATGGAACAGTATGAGATGCAGATGTGATGAAAAATATTTTGAGGCATTATTTCACAGATTTAAATATTGAACTGTTTCCGGAGGCAGTTGTTCCATAGAAATAACAGGACATTTCTTGAGTGACAGCAGAATAGAAAAGAAGAAACAGAAAAATAAGTTGTCAGTCTAGCACAAAAGTTTCTTAACTATGGTTACTGTCTCTACATTTTGTTTACAAAATACAGCAAGCCTGTTAAGCCTCTAAAGCTATGTTTACTTGCATTTGGACTGTTAGAGCCAGACAGGTAGGCAAGACAGCACAGACACAAGACCCAGAGTCTGCATGAACCAAAAGCCATCCTAGAGCTACAATGAAATAAATCTAGTTTTAACTTTCCCACAGATTTTATCTTGTAACATTGGACAAACTATTTCATTTGCCTGGGCCTCCATATCTTACCTGTGCAGAACAAAGGCTGTCATGCCATGCACTTTGCTGCTTAGTAGGATGAGGCTTATACATGAGTTGTGGGCATTGGTGAAAATCTCAGTACTTGGGGAGTAACTAAGAGTTTTGCCAATTAAAACCGTCCAAAGAGTCCAGAGTGTCTCACAGAGAGAGAGAGCACATTTAAATTAGGATGCAAAAATGTACAGCAAGGACATATTTATAAGAGTATGGAGTCTTCCAAATGACCTCTGATCAGAGGTGTTAGGTCTGCACATCTGTACTGATGTCGTTCCAGCTGGCTCAGAAAATGATGCCAATTTTCTGCTGTTATTTGGTTAGACCAGAAGAAGTCTCTTAGGGATAATTAGTAGTTTTGCATAGTAATCACAGAAAGTAACTTCTCCTGCTTTAGTTTGTAAGAGACTTCCCAGCATAAAATTTCTTCTAATAATGTTTTCCCATTGCTGGCAAAGCTTTTTTTTAATGCTTTAAGGATGTGCACTAGTGGTTTCCTCCACGAAAACCTCCCTGCTAGTGCTGAGGAACTGATCCCAAAATCCAAGTGAGAGAGGTCAAACCCAGGAAAAAATAGAAAAGACTGATGCCAGAATTAAACTGTTGACTGATGTTTTAATCATCTCCATTAGACACTGCAATGGGGAGATAAAATGGACAATAAATATTCCAGGGCAGCTGGAGTATATCAGGTCTGCCACAGGTAAAGCATTTAGTCTTCTACTCAAGAAAAGGCATGGCTGCAGAAGGTATAATGGGAGTTGTGAAGTACTGAACTGATTTAAACTTACCTGGTCATTCATGATAAATAGGAAATTGTTTAAAAAAAAAAAGGGGGGGGAGGAAGAGAAAGAAACGACAGAAAGAATAACAGCTTGACATTATTATTATTATTCTAATAAAAAAATGTAATATTAACATGAAAGCCAGGACAGTATTTTTTTTAAGGCTTTCACAGGAACTCCTAAATATTTTAAACAGGTTAATACAGATATATTGCCCTTAAAAATTTCAAAGTTCCAACCAGGCTTCTAATATTTAGCATTCAAAAGAGTCACCTAGTCCAGTACCAATGACACATTCCCACTTTCTCCAAAAATAACCCTGCAGCCTTGTTCATTCCAGGCATTCCTTGTTCATTCTTGCACAGGGCTCGTGCTTATTAAAAAATAAAACATTGACTTAATTATGTATAAAGCTGCTTAAGGTTATTTTCTATAAATATAGCATTTCTTCTTAAGCACTACTTTTGCCTCAGATTGGTGGGTTTGGAACAGGATTGCTAGGTGAAATTTTGTGCCAATCAGACTGAACAGCACCTTTGACTTTAAGACCTGTAAACTCCTAAATGAGTATAGTTAGTTTACCTGTCTGATGTTCCCGATGCATGTGATTTCTTTGACAGTTTCATACTTTTAGCACAAATTAAAATTAATCCCTAAATTTTTCCTGAAAATATTTATTATAGTTCTCATGTGTAGAACCCATTCACCATCCCAGCCAAGGGGCAGAAATAATATGTGAATTAGTTGACCAGTTTCACATCACTGACTAAAGAAAAAAACAAGTAACTGGACAACATAAAACCAATTCCTAGGTTTGAGTTCAGTGAACAGCTGTAATGAATGTGCTCAGATACTGAGGAGTTCAGAAGTCAAGAACAAGTCAGAGAAAGAAGAGAAGATTGAACTTAGTGGGTGCTGTATTTGTGGTGTGCATTTCTGTTGTGAGGCTGATACTGTCCTCTCTGCATTCTTCTCACCGCCATTGCTGAAGCCCTGGAGCCTCTTTATCCCTTCTGTGTTGTTGGGGCTCCTGAAACTGCTTTATGTCTTTCATGCTGTCTTATTTACTTGCACTGAAAGGTACTGCAAACCAGTTTACAGTTATGTGTAACATCACGTTTATGTATCATCTTAGTAAAGAAACTTGTAACATTTCCACTTCAAACCTTTATTGCAGGTTTTATAAATCCTCCTGTTTCTAATTACATCAGGCTGAACACAGCAGTATAAATGTTAACCTCACAGACTGATCTGCAAGGAATGGTAGACATCTATTTTAAAATATGAGTCATCAGAAAAGGCAGTGATTTTGCATAGTCTCTTTTTTTTTAATACTAGGCTTTAATTCACAGGAGAACACAAAAGGCTCTGACTCTTTACCTTGTAATTGAAGATAGGTTGAGTGGAATTAATGGAACTACATTATTAAGAAACAGGAGGAATTGGCTAAATTTTGTCAAGGGTTGTGGTTTTTACGCTGTCCCTTACATAAAACACAAGAGATTGCTTCAAGAGATTCAGAGCTAATACATAGAATGAAGAAAAAAAAATACTTTTCTTTATAAAGTATATGGTTAGTGACTGCTCTGGGGGTTAATCAAGGCAAACCTTGAGGCTAAATTACCAAGAGAGCAGTGGATTTTCTTAGAAATACCTACTGTTTTACATAATATGGGCCATTTCTTTGCTGAGTGAAAATTGGTATCCTTGTATTTTGTGAACGAAGTGCAGGAACTGCTGCTGCTTGGAACAGCGAGGCACTGATGCAAGCTACCTGAAGACTGGGAAATAGCTTTCATTTGTGGTTTTGAATGGTTAGCTGGGGGTTGCCTTCTTTGCCTTACTGGTCACTTATGAAGTCTTCCAGGCACCATCCCAGGATAAGGATTGAGCCAGTGGTTATCTGAGAGCGTGTGACCCCTCCAAATCCATCAGACTGGATGGCTTCCTCCAGAACAGGCACTGGGAGAGCTGGCCAGTGTGCTCACTATTGTCTTTGCAAGGTTGAGATGCTCAGGGAGCCAGCATGCAGGTTAGGGTGTTGTGGCCCAGGTGAGCAGTGAGCTAGACAGGTAAAATCCTGGCTGGGTGCTGGGGTGGGAGGACATGGCTGTTGGGTTGTCCCCCATTTGATACTAGTAACAGCGGGGGTACCACAGGGTCTGTCCTGGGACTTGTCCTGTTCAACACCATTTTCAGTGCCCTGGAGGAGGCAACAGGAGGCACTTCTGTGGGGTTTGCAGGTAACACTGTACTGGGTGCACCAGCTGACAGGCAGGAGGGCAGGCTGGAGGAACAGGCCAGCATGGATGCTGTTGGGCATAGATGGGAACAAAGCTGTGCTGCCTCATAAAAGCAGAGGATGTGATACAAAATGTACAGTTCTTCCTTAGCCTCCTCCAGCTGTCTTGTTTACAGTGCAGCTTTGTAAGTTGTGTTTTGTTTAATCTCTCTTTGCAAGTGATCTACTGGGCATTGACCAGTGCCAAGGGCAAGGAAGCATCACTCCACAGAACGATGCTTGCTTCAGCTTTCAGTATGTTACGGTTTCCCTTCTTTTCCCTCAGGCCCTCATAAATCTCATAAAATCCTTTTCAGATTGGAATCCTACTCTTCCCAAGCTGTAACATGTTTTACAGCATGTATTTCTCTATAGTTATCTTGGTCTCTTGTTGACAGTCTTTAGGTATCAGTTCCTTGGCTGGTAAATATCTTCCTTATTCTTAAATCTATCCACTTGGTTTTGTTCAGAGCAAGGCATGGGGATAATAAGTTGGCCCACAAGTGCCTGACACTGCTTAGTTCTTTCTGTCACACCAGTGTTTCATAATACTGAATCCTGGGAATGTCTTGAAGAAGCCAGCAGCATTGTCCCCACTTGCACATCTCCCAGAAGAGCTGCAAGCTGCCTGGATTTCTCTACTAAACTCACTCAATGGATGTCCTTCCATAAACAGTGTTCCAATAGTTTAATAGATTTATTCCAGAATATGAAAATAAACAGTTGTTTCAAATGCCAGTTTTAAGACTTGCAAAATGGAACTATGTACATGCATAAGATGAGAGCATAAATCATCTCAGTAAAACAGTTTTGTAAATATTTATGAGCACAGGGCGCCTCATTTCACACATTTTACTCCTTCTCTGGCCTCATCTTAAGTTTTCACTTGCTTTAGTTTATGGCTGTAGTTTGGGCTGACTACCTGACATTGCTAAATTGCAGCCTGTTTTCCCTGGTATTGCATATACCATGATCCTAGACCTTTAGTGACTGCAGGTGTATGATCTATAGAAAGAAACACGATTTCATGAAGGGGCATATTCTGAATTCTGATGGGCCCACATTGTGTTATGTGAAGTTTAGCAGGTGCATATGGATGAACTAAAGCACAGCCTGGAGTTTCCTGCTTGAGCTGCCACCCCTCGTTTGGCTGCAGGCAAGGCAGGACCCACATTTCCTCTTTGTGTTGGTATCAGAATGAGGCTGCTTATTCAGAAGGGTGAGGAAAGGAAGATTAAAAAGATGCTTGGTAGGATGAAAGATAAAGATTCCATCTCTGTGGAATGACAGAGATGTGAAGCAGCTGTGAAAGAACAGTGGCAAAAGAATCAGAGCTATCAGGATACAGCAGAAACAGTCTAATGGGGCCTACGGAGATGGGTTATCATCTCATACAAAAATCTTTGTCTTCCTGGCACCTTCTCCTGTGGCCATGATCCTTCCCCAGGCATCCTGGCCTTTCGGTGGCACAGAGGAGAAGAAATGACATTTTTGCTCCTTCCTTTACAGCAGTCACAGAGGAGAGCAGAAGGATGCAATCATACAGACATTTTATTTTCAATTTTTACGAAGGTGTACGTGTGCTCATTATTTCCATTTGTGTCTGTGTTTGTGCTGGAATTTCTATTACTCTTCATTAATTCACACCAAAATCTCTGCATTTTCTCCCTATTTTACTAGTATCAGATAGCACCATGTTGATATAATAACCAGAAACAAATTCTAAAAACAGACCTACTGATAATTTCCTAGTGTTTGTTTGACCAGGCCCTTGAAGTTCCTGAGTGGTCAGTTTGGACTGAGATAAGTGCTGTCATTTTTCTTCTCTCCTGTCTGCTGGCTTTTCAGCCTTTTTGAACTGCAACCCACAAGGGGGCTGAGCAGGAGGTGCTTGTGGCAATTCAGGATGGATTATTCTCATTGAGGAATCGGCTTCTGCTGTTTCATGAGAGGCTTTGGCAGATCAAAAGCTGTTGCTGCTGAGATCCTGCCAGGCATGCTTTCCATGTATTTCTGTATGTCTTCACTGAAACTGCGTGGAATCAGTGGAATAGGAGAATTTGAGTATGAAAACATTTTTCATTAGGTTTACACATCCTAATTAGAGATTTATAAGGACAGCCAGATATGCTGCCATTTAAACAGTTACTTGTATTTAATTTTGTTTGCATTTTCATTAGTGAAATATAACAGAGAAAGATAACTTATTAATTTGCATGCAGACTTATCAGAAGATTTCCGTACATTGTACAAATTTACATCATTTAATGTCTTAGCATTTAATCATACTCATGCAGATTTAAGTGTCTTCCTGACTGCGGTGGTATCATTCATTATCAGTTACCCTGAACCCTGATGATCATAGGTTTAGCATAAACACAAAAAAGATTTTCTTTGAGAAGTAGTTTGTGGAAAGCTTGTTGGCGATTCTTCCTGAAGTTGTGACTCATTTTGTATTTTTAGGCACTGCTCAAGCACACTGCTGGTGTACTTGAGGAAATAAAATGCTCTTTGATCAAGTAGGATGTTTGTCTTTGGTGAGTTGTGCTTAGGGCTTTTATTCTTTCATTTGCATAGTCTGTAGTCACTGACATTCCCCAGGGATCAATACTGGGTCCATTTTTATTCACCTTGTTTCTCAGTGGCACAGGAGGCACCCTCAGCCAGTTTGCTGATGACATGAAACTGGGGCAGTGGCCGATACCCCTGAAGGCTCTGCTGCCACTCAGTGGGACCTTGATAGGCTGGAGAATTGGACAGAGAGAAACACAACGGGTACAACAAGGGCAAGGGCAAGGTCCTGCACCTGGGGAGGAATAACCCCAAGCCAGCACAGACTGGGGACTGACCTGCTGGAGAGCAGCTCTGCAGAGAAGGACTGGGGGTCCTGGTGGGTGACAAGCTGTCCATGAGCCAGCAGTGCCCTTATGGCCAGGAGGGCCAGTGGTGTCCTGGGGTGCATCGGGAAGAATGTGGCCAGCAGGAGATGATCCTGGCCCTCTATTCAGCCCTGGTGAGGCCACCTCTGGAATACTGTGTCCAGTTCTGGGCTCCTCAGCACAAGAAAGACAAGGAGCTACTGGAGAGGGTCCAGTGGAGGCCACAAAGACAATGTGGGGTCTGGAGCATCTCTTATGAGGAGAGACTGTGGGAGCTGGGCCTGTTCAGTCTGGAGAAGAGAAGACTGAGAAAGATCTCATTAATGCATTTAAACCTCTCAAAGGAGGGTGCCAAGAGGATGGGCCAGACTCTGTTCGGTGGTGCCCAGTGACAGGACAAGGAGCATTGGCCACAAACCAAAACATGAGGATGAACTTCTTTCCATTGAAGCTGGCAGAGCACTGGAACAGGCCCCCCAGGGAAGAAGTCATGGATTCTTCATCTGGAGACATGCAAAACCCACCTGGATGTGTTCTTTTGTTACCTGTTCTACATGACCCTGTCTTGATGGGAGGGTTGAACTGGATGATCTCCAGAGGTCTCTTTCAAGCCTTAGGATTCAGTGATTCTGGGGTAGTTAGTCAAAAAATACATAAGGTCTTTTGTGAGTAACTTAACTTCCAAGTGTGTCCCTTCACCTCATGTTTCCTGATGGCCAGTTCCAAGCAAGTTACATCCATGGCTTTCTACAGCCCCCAGATTGCTTTTTCAAGATATCATGATCTGCACATCCAGAACACAGGGCTGGGGTGCAATCCACAAATGATAAGCCAAGGGCCAGTGAAATTTAAAAATCTGGAGCAGCCACCATGAACATTTCAAAAGCATCATGAGAGCAATTAATGATGATACCACTTTCGATCTACTTCCTAGAAAAAAAGAGAGCATTGTTCTGTTTTTTTTAACAGAACCTCTGCTTTTGTGAAAATAATTAAGAACAGGAATGTATCCTCATACTAGCAGATACCTTGTATAGATGAACAAGCCAAGTCTGAGATGTCTCCTTGAATGTCCAGAAGCAGTTCTTTTTATGCAACAGGGAGCAGCATGCAAACCCTCAGAAGAATGCATCATGATGTTATATACCTTTCACTGCAGTCCCACTCCTCTATCTTGGACAATCCAGGACTGGGTTCCCTGATGAAGCTTCCTCTTAAAATTGTGCCTCTCCAGAGACCTGAGATTGTCAAGGACCTCTGTTTGCAACACTAAGTACAGTAAATGCTATTGTATTATCCAACAGTAGCAAATTAAATAATCCCACTCTCGTCACTTTCTAAAAGGATAATGTTAAAGGCATTCCTCTGGGATGGAGAGTAATAATTTGCTAATTCCCCTCAGTGTTTCATGCTTCTCAGTATTGCAGCTAATTTTCTCTGAGTACCTTATTAACATTCACAATGACTTTGCAGTCCCACCCTAATAGCTCTCCACAGAGGCAGTGACTGTGAAGGTGAGAGCTGACAGTGACACATTTTCCTCCTTTTTCTCTACAGGCTGTATTATCCTGGTTTCCATCCACTGAGGGCTGTCCAGCTGATGCGAGTGGGCAAACTGCAGTACAGCCAAGACATGTTTCCTCAGGCACTGGAAACCTTGAAACAGGTCAGTATGGTGAAATATTCTTTCTCTGTCCTCCTCCGTTTTTTCCCCAAAAACTGCTATGTGACTCCCCCCTCATGCCTTTGGATACTCCTCACCACTTCTTCCATCAGTGATGTTTCCCCAGGCTCCAGCTGGGTGTGGTGATGGGTCACTGTTGCTCAGCACAGCATTTCAGGCACCGACATTCTCCAGCATCAGTCACAGCTAATTACAGTTTGATAGCTCAGAGGTGCCTGGATGAAAAATTACTATTAGATCTGAAGAGATAAAATTACCTCAGTGCTTCATATGTTCGTTATTCCCATAGCAAAGTGATTCTGAGAGCACTGAAAGTACAGGAACAGGAGGAGAACTGCCATTTCTACCCTTCTTATTCCCTATCAGGTTCTGTGATTTCAGGCCGGACAACTTCATTTTTAATGTGTGCATTTTATTGTGAGCCACACTGAAATCAACAGGTGTGGTTCTTGATCCCTTGTATTCCTTATTGTTCATCATCTCTGATCTGGTTTTGCAGCTGTGCTTTGTTAGTTACATTTCAGCTTTAAGCCATCCCTCTTATACCTGAGCTGACTTTTATATTCATTTCCTTGTACCTCAGGCTCTTATTTGTCCTGCTGCTATATTGCTGTTAGTATAATCTTAAATATATTAAATAATCCCTTTCCATGTGCAACATGTCCTCAGGATGTAGAATCTTGCCTCCAATCTTAAGCCCTCAATCACTGCTGTGGTGCTTTGCTCCCCCTGGAAGATATGCTGCCTCTATTTCCCTCAAAAAAGGTCTTATTCTCCTATGTTACTGATTGTCCTGTGATCAGCTTGCCCTGAAGACATTACATGCTCACTTGGTTCCCTGTCCTGGCTCTCTGCTCACCTCCAGTTCCTGACACAGCTCTTTGTTGCCTTTGCTGGGTGCTGCCAAAAGCCACCTGGCCCTTGCTTGTCTCTGCTGGGCAGGAGCAGGCTCAGTTCTGGCACCAGTGCTGGAAAGAAGTGGACAATATGCCTCTACATTCCCTTTGATTAATGTCCCTGCTATATGAAGCACTTCGTGGCAAAGGTTAGGGCATAGAATAGGGATGAGGGATAGAAAGGGATGGGTGTCTCCACTGGAGGTGGGGGAGAGGTGCTTTTTCACTCCTGCCCAGGTCTCCTATAAATATAATATCAGTCATGACTCTCTAGGTATTAGTATTTTGTACTTACCTTTTCTTCAACACCCATATCTCTTTGGTTTTAACATCTGATTAATGATGCAAGCTGAATAACTGATAATTTTCATATGCTGAAGTAATAAATTAGTATTTAATATGATACCACTCTTGCTAAGTCTTGGTATAATTTAAATCTTCACTTGATATATTTTACTTAAATTATAGCCAATTCTGATCATTGTAAAGCAGACAGAAGAGTAATCAATTCTATTTTTATGCATAATTCAGAAGTATGTCATATATCTGTCATGTGTCAGGTAATCTCTCTGCTCTTTCCCCCAAAATATTTATAATTTCCAAACATTCAGACTTTCCCTTTTAGCAGTGGAATGAGACTCCAGTCAAAGGAGCTTCCATTTTCATTGACACTGCTGGAATTGTATCAACAGGCATTTTCTAATTGCATTTCTAATGTGAAACTGCATTAGATTAAACTGGAGCAAATTCCCCTAGAGACGAATGCTGCTGGTCAGTGAAGGTGGACATTGCAGTGGGGATTTATATGTTTTTGGTGAAGTACCTGCTCATTGCAAGCCAGATTGCTGCTCTGTGATCCTTTGGAAACTGAGCAATGCCTAACACAGAAACCTTTTCTAGGCTGTGACCCCCTCTTTCTCTACAAAGGGACATTAAGGTGCTGCTTGCCCTTCTGTGTCATACTTCAGTGAGCCTCTAATGGAGGCTCCAAGCCACTGCTGCTCCACAAGGACACAGTAAGTGCTTTACAACGGAGGTGTAGAATCCTGTCATGACTCTGCCTATTCCCTATTCAGCCTCCCCTTTTTCATCCAAGTGTGGGACAAGGAGAGACTGAACTCCCACTCCCTGGGAGCACAACTAAGAGGAGGAAAGGCTTCTTGTCATCCTGTTTCTCCATGTAACTTCTTCAGATGAGCTCTGCAACTGATTCACTTCCTTGCTGTCTACACTGGAACAAATTAGAGGAAGATATAATTCCCAGTTTCTTGTGACTAACGGATGTGATTCCTAATATTACTCAGATAATGTCCTAGAGTTATATGAGAACACAATTTGCTCCTTTGTGATTAGATGTGTCAACAGAGCATGCCACATGATCAGAGCAGAAACTCGATTACCTTCTCTGCTTCATTACTCTTCTTAATACACTCTGACACTGAATAGCAGCACCCTGTTGGAACCCTCGTCAGACTAATTTCACTGTGGCATTAAGAAGAAGGATATGGAAGGTGCAGAGGAATTGGGATCTGAGTGGAACTCACCTCACATATAAATCCTGTTTAATCAGGTGCAGCCTCAGAGCTGCTGGGGACTGACAGCCTCTCTGCAGCAGATACATGCTCTGTTAAGACCAGTAGATCTTCACACTTGGCCCTGCAGCCCAACCCTCACTGCTGCTCTCTGTGCCACAGAAAAATGAATCACTATCACAACCACCTTGCTCTTAGGGCCCTATGGGTTTAGCTCTCTGCCCTTTCTGCCCTCTACCCCTAAAGAAGACTTAAATAATGTGGAAGGCTTTATGTTGCCCGTTAGAAAGAAATCACCCCCTAAACTTCTATTAGGCCCTGCAGAATCTTATTTGCTGGATTTTGAAATAGAAGTTTGACAGAGAGGCAATACTCTTCTGGAATAAAAACTGAAGGTAGCCCTTGGTTTATTTTACAACCTACATATTATTCTTAGATTTCTATACGTGTATATGAAAGACATAATAGAGGACAAATTGAATTATAGATCTGGAAAGCTTTTGTCAGCAAAAGACAGGAACTGCAGCCCAGTCTGAAAAACAATTTAAGAGCCTGACATGGCATGGTCATAGGAGTACTTTTGTCCCCCATGAGCTGATGGGTACAGCTGTCTTGTCTCATGAACATCTACAACAGGTACTGTACAACTTCCCTTCTTATAGAAATCCCTGTTGTGGAGGCAGAGAGCACAGGAATTGGGGTAAAATCCTTCTCAGCTCTCACAGCAACACTGAAGAAATCCCTTCTCTAGGTGTTCGCTTCAAACACTGGATTGTTTCCCAACTGTTGTTGATAGTATTCTTGTGCCTGCTTTAACAGCTTGTCCCCTTCAATCAAGAGAGATGGAGAACCCTCTGAAACACTAGCCTACACTTCCTGCCACTCTGGCACATGGCCATTGCTTCCTGCTTCCCCTGTGACAGAGCTGTGCCATCCTGCACCTGCCCATGGTTCCCCACAGCCATGGCCGTGGGCATCCTGCCCCATCCCCATGGAAATCAGGCCCAAACACCTGCACCGCTCCTCGTTTACATCCATGAGGCAGCAGCCCTATCTCTGGTTTAACCGGGTTTATATTCCTCGGGGAGACAGGGTGTGGCTGTTGACACCCTGGCCTGTGTTGCTGCTGTAGCTTTTCATAATTAGATTTGCTCTTTTAGCTGAGAGGGGGAGCACACAGACCGCATGGATCTGCACATGGCTCTGCTGGTGAGCTGTGGGATTGAGGAGAGCAGGGGAGTGGGCAGGGAGCCCACGTGTTCTGCTTCTGTCCAGTAAAACAGTTCCTTGCACTGGAGCTGAAATTATCCCCAGTATTGCACTGATCTTTGCCAAAACAGCTACATAACCTAATACCTGTTGAATTTAGGGATTACCCGAGTCATTGCTGTTCTAACTTTGCTGCAGCTGGTTATGACTTGTACAGCAGTGTGTGAGATGGTACATTGCATAAGAACAATTTCCTCCAAGGACACAAAAGGATAAAGACAGTGTTTTTGTCTGCCATACTTAGGAAAGAAAAGAAGTGGAAAAAAAATGTTGGAAGTGGGAGAAAGGCAGCAATGGTAGGATTAAGTTTTATGTTAAGGATTATTGGGTTTTAATGGTGGTATATCTATACAGATATCTCTGGCTGTGCATCTCAGGGTGTCAGGATCCAAGTCCATCACTATGAGCTTGACCTCTATCCTGTGGTGGGGCTGAAGATCCAGGTCAGCTGCCCCAGGACTGTCACTCAGATGTATCCAGATGTGCAGCTCTTAGCATACATCATTCACAATAAATCCATCAGCTTTCTGGGACAGGGCATGCCAGCACTGTGCACCAATGTGTCAGGATCCAGGGCCAATTCACCTGGCCACTTTGCTCTAGGGTGATCCTGTTGCCTCCTAGCTAGCCTGGGTGCAGCTCATGTTGCAAAAATTTAGTATTTCTGATTTTGTTTCACATTTCTTTGACATTTCTAAAAGTAATGAAAGTATTTCCATCATTCTTTTTAACTGAGTATATTTTCTGTTATAGTAGTAGAGCACTGTGGTAGCTTAAAACATATTTGACTCTTTTTAGAGCTGCTTACGCACTATGATTCATTTTGACTAATATTTCAACTTGTTCTTTCAATCTTGGGCTGCCTCCCTCTCTTAAGAATTAGCGAATTTAAAGCAAAAATAAACTGTGCTGGAATTTCCATATGCTTGCCAGTCTCTATAATTTGGAAGTAGGTTTTCATTCATTCCACAAAAATATATATTTACTTTTATCTATCCAGTTTAAATAAGGCCTCTTCCTTGACATTTCTTCTCCAAAACGTACTTTTTCTGCAATTCAAAGCCAATTTAGCTGAATTTTGTCAGCTGACTGGACAAGGAACCCTTTGAAACACAGGCTGCATTTAGTTTTTTGCAAATCTTCAGTTTAGGATGATGACAAACTTGTCATCTTTTCTCCTGCCAATACACTACTAGCTCCCTTGTTCTATCTTCAGAATTGCTGAATCAGCTTCCATCTAGGTTTTCCCTCCTTGCAGGAAGAATTTAATAGAAGGAAGAAGCAGAAATGCCATATGAAAAGTGATGATCTAAACATGAGCTGGGCAAGGAGCATTGCAGACATATCTGTGGCAGGAAAACAGCAGCAGTACAGGCAATATCAGCAAGCATAAATTAGCCCAGCAGTGGAAAATGACAAAGACAGAGAAAATAATCCCTGGGAAAAGCAGCCAAGACTCATTCCCCTGCATGCTTTTTGATAGTGAAACTATTCACGTACTCATTTGTTTGATGCTATGTGTAGTCGCTCCTGATAGAGTTAAGGTACTTCATTCCATGGGTTAAGCATTAATCCATTTCTGTTTTTACAGGACTTGCAGGCTCCTAAGATCATGAACATCACAGCCATCTTTTAAATAATGTATCAAAACCTTGGATATTGTAGTTGACCAGTCATGAAATGGTCTTCATGTCTCAGTGCAAAAGTATCTCTCTCTGCTATTCCAAATTTCCAGTTGTGCAACATATTTGTGGGTTTTAACAGCAAAGAATAATGTGTCAATGCCTCCTACTTTATCAGGGACACATCACCATGCACTTTGGGATGCTTCACTCCTATTTCAGACATGCCATGCATTCAAGCCCCCAGGTGCCAGCCTCTTGAGAACCAGTACTTACATCCCACACTGCTCCAGGGTCCAGCCCCTTTGCATGGTCTGCATAATGACTAACATGTCCCTTTCTGTTCTTTCCTAAAGGCCTATAATATTATGAAGGTGACCCATGGAACAGATCACAGCCTGATGAAAGTCTTGATGGAGATAAAGGAAGAGTGTGAGGCCATGATGAGACTACAGTGAAGATAAACTCTAGTCTGGAAAACTAAATATTCAAGGACAAAGAGAAATGTTTTTTATTTCATTGTGGAGCTTCTCAAAGGTTTTATTGTCTTTTCTTTAGGTCCTATTTGCTTTACAAAAAGGTTTAATATTAGTTTTGCTGTATAGTCTGAATTGAGTTGGTGTTTGGCAGAATTCCTGTAATTTTCAGAGGGGTTTTTCTTGTCATCAATCATCAGTCTTATTGACAATAACTAACAACACCTAATTGTTTGATTGTAAGTATTGGGAAATGCATACGGAGTCTTCATCAGTTACAAAGTGATCTAATTCCATTGATATCAGCGGTCATTTTTTTATATCAGTTTATGACAGCAATTAGGAATCTCTTGTCAGACACATTATAAATTAAGAGAATGTACTTTTTTCCCTTTGCCTTGCCTTTTGGTATGGTTTCCAAAAGCCTGATCCAGTGCTTTTTGACATCAAATATCTTTTCAATGTTTGAAATGAGATTTCCTTCCCTCCCAACAGATCTGCAGGGCTTTGTCCTCTTCTTCTTCCATTTCATACCGTATAATATTGAATACTAAAATGGATTAAATAAAAAATCTTACCAAAAATGGAAATTGCTTACTCTGCTTTTTCCCCATTTTGCCAGCTTCAAGAGCTTCTCACTTCATAACAGTTTTAAGAACAGATATTTGGGCATGTGAGCTGGGTGCTATGGCTTCTAGACCTTTCTGAGTCTGTGGGGTTTGAACACCACATCCCCAAATAGAGAAGCCCAGAGATGTACAGATGAACATTGTCATCCCTGAGGAAGACAAAGATGTCTTGGAAAGCACAGGCATACTATTTCCCCATGTTCATCAGCAAGACACTTGCTCTTGCTAAAGCTGTTGACTTCCATTTTTAACACAGAAAAAAATATTAACAAAAACCAATATTTATAAGGGACATTGAAACTTAAATAATTTAAGGCCTTTGAAAGTATTGCTTCAGGTGTGTCACTCCTCTGGCAATTTATTGCTGCTACTCCAGCCATGACTGTTACTTCATTAATCCTTCGTTGTTGTAAAGTCAGGCTTTTTTCACACCAGTAACCTGACACCATTAATTATTACAAGATGAGAACACATTTAAAAAGAAAATGAACACTCTGGGCATAATTTACAGCCACAGCACATGAATGCCAGTGCTGAGGAAGATATCTCCTTTCAAGACATTTGAATTTGTTCCAGCGTTTGGAGCGTTCACTTGCCCGACAGTAATGTGCAAGCAATAACCTCTGAAATGCAGTGCATTTCTGGAGTAGGTAGCATGGCTTGCTGCCAGAGGCCAGGTCATATCAGCCACCCAAGAAGTGCAGTAATCCTCACAGAAATTCACTGCTTGGTTGGGTCTTCCTGCTATTATAAAAAGGAAATTGTCTGGGGCAAAAGGTCAGACCTCTGCATTTATTGGGAGTTCTGACAAAGTACTGATGGACAGCCAGTTTTCAAAACCTGTTTTCTGGTTTTAAATGGGCACATGCATGTTGGAATTTACATAATTTTTGTGTAAAGATGATGCTTATGTTATCTCGTGTTTACATATTTGTTGCAAAGATTTGCAAATGGAGGGGACTTCAGAATGTAAGGTCAGGTGATGCATTATTTTGTGCAGCACATCCTGGGAGACAGCCCAGAAACTCTCATGCATTCTGACACATCTGAAGGTATGAACTGCAGCACTGTTTGCTGGGGCTTCTGCTACAAGGACACCTCAACAATCCAAGGTAGGAGCTGGGGGAGAGGCAGAGTCTCCTGCTGTCCAGCAGGTGCAAGCTGGAGCCCCTACCTGTGCTGGGGCCTTCTCTCCAGCAGTGGTCTCTAAGAAGACACTTAGAGAAAAGGTACAAAGGAAACAGTTCAGTGATAGCCTAATGGGGAACAGAATAGGAGCATGCTGTAGGCTGTGGAGTGTCACAGCAGCAGCTGTGCTGCCATCAGTGCAGAGCTGTTGGAAATCCCTCTGCAGCCCAATGCTCAATGCAAGAAATGGAATTGGCACCAGGATGGTCTGTGCCTCAGGGTCCTGGGGGCACCACCACCTTGCCCACCCTGCCTGGCCCTCTCTGGGCTGGTCTGAGGAGGATCCTTAGTATGGGGGCATAATCCACGCTTTTTATTCATTACTGTTGATGCAAAACTTCTTTCAGCTTGGTCAAGGCAAGCTGGTTTTCTGATGTTTTCTGGTTTTCAGTCATTTACTGAGCAATTTCCCTTGGAGATTTCCATGCACTAACACCACCAGCAGGGCTGACAGTGCTGCAGGGGAGGTTGTTGTGGGCAGATTTTTCTCCTGGGTGTCCTGCTCCAGTCTATTTTCTGCAGAGAATGCTGGTCTGTGATTGTGGAGGGATTTACCTGAATGCATCCTTTGAAAGTGCAGCAGCAAGCAAGGGTGCCAGGGAGGAGGCAGCATTAGATAAGCACTCATTTCAAATCAAGTAATGTTATCTTTGCACAGACATCATGTTTCATTTTTCATGAATAATATCTGTCAAATTTTTCAGGTGCTGGTATTAGTGGTAAGATAAAGATGCTGAAGTCAGAAAGAGGCAGACTGCAACATTATCTGTAATGCTACAGGTTTGCTGCTTGCTTGCCACAGGTTGGAGGCTTTTCTGGTGCCTTTTGTAAAGCAATGGTTACTTGAGTTCACCTTAAGTTTTAGGAGTGCATTTTGAGTTACTTGTGTTTTGTCACTCTCCCTTAAATGAGTCCAGGAAAAACAATGTTAGATTGCACTCAGAGGGAGCAGAATTGCACTATGTGTTTGGAAGAAAAGCAGTAGCAGAACACAGGGAAAAAACCATGGGGAATGATACAGTTTTGCTAAGAATAACTGATTACAGTTGAACAGACCATGTATCTTAAACAAACAAACAAAAAAATGCTCCCTAAACTCTGTTATTTAAGCATGGCATAATTCTCTGTATCTGTGCCTCTCAAGAGTGCTGACCTGATGTTGGAAGTAAAAATTCTCTGTGACCGTGGCAAACAGAGTATTATGCAGTGCATAGTAGAGGTAGTAGAAAGTAAAAGAAAAGCAGGGAGGGAAAAGGCAGCAAACCAGTGTTTTAGAGCTTTGACCTCTTTGAGTCTATCAACCTGTGTGTGAAGTCTATCATGCATGGGTTTATGCCAAGAAAACTTGCCCACTACTCAGCTTTTTTTTCTGCTTCTCATTGTAACCCTCTTCTCTGATAGCTAGGTTTTTTAAGTGAGCTTTTCTTAGACTTGTTATTTTTTTACAGAGCATGTTTATGGAATACAGAGGCTATTTCCCCACACAGTATATTTCAAATAGTCCCTGGCCACTGCAAAGCTCTTAATGAACAGAGTTCCATTTTTCACAGAGGTTGTGCCAATTACGAGGATTTTTTTTCCTGAATCAGAATTAAACCTCCCATAAGACAAGAAGAAGGAGGAATGTTCTGCAACCCCACAGAGGAAGGTCTTACAATTATGGACATGGGTTCTGGCGTGGCTTCTCTGCTGCACCAGAAATTGTGTCTGACCTTGACACAAATCAGACAGGGTTAGATGTCCATACTTGAGTTTCCTTATTGTTGATCCTTGGAAAAAGGAAAAGGAAAAGGAAAGAAAAGAAAGAAAAGAAAAAAAGAAAAGAAAAGAAAAGAACAGAAAAGAAAAGAAAAGAAAAGAACAGAAAAGAAAAGAAAAGAAAAGAAGAGAAAAGAGAAAAGAGAAAGAAAAAGAAAATAAGCTGGCTATGATACTTTCAATAACTCTGCCTCACATGAACATGTCCAGATTGGTGTCAGAGCTGCAGCAACATGGCAGTGTCTGTGTTAGAGCCCTGCCATAGCTGGCTGTGGGTGGCACAGGTCAGAATGGCATCTTTGTGGTTGTCATAACTGCAGGTATTATTCTGTGAGAATTCTTCCACAACTGAGTGCCAAACATGGGCAGAGGGCTGTGAGCTGCCGCTGTCTGTGCTATACCTCCTCCAAATAGACAAAGTTTTGTTTCCACTCATGGAGCTTTAACAGCATCTAAAGAACTGTCAAAAAATCCAAAGCAAGTGCTTTTGTTCATTTCAGACCAAAGCCATGTTAGAGTTCCTCTTTTCTCTTTTATTCTTTTTCAGATGACTATTTTGTCTTTCCTTTCAATGTACATTTTTTCCAAACAAAACTCTTTTCCTTTTTTACAAATTTAATTAGCCTGAAAATACATTTGGTATGGCTGTTTTATAAAATACACCCTACAAGAACATCCAAGTGTGAATTTTCCCTGCCCTAAGCAAAAGGAGAGCACCTTACCTGAAAGTCTGTGGTCTGCAATTCTTGCCATTTAGCACAATGGTTTCTGTTTATTCCCACAACAGTGATGTGTAAGCCAGGCCTATGTGATCCCTGTTAATATTTCCTAGGGAAAGCTCAATGTTTTTATTTGCTCTGCACTTCTGATCAACATGGACAAATCAATTCTAACTCCATCATTTTTTAGACTTTTTGTAGGTTTTAATAAGAACCTTAGAGATTCCCTCCCTCCCATATAAAAGAATAACTCAGGCTTAGTAATTAGGCTTCATACAGTCACTGCTCACACCAAGGAAACTAACAGGTTCTTTATAGTCCCCAGGAGACCAATTAACCTTCTTTTAAACATATCTCTGTATAGCCAAAGAGACAGGCATACACAGAAATGCATACACACAACAAGCTTTTCAGCAGTCTCAGATGCTCCAGCTCCTTGTTAACCAAATTCTGATGGGGCTCATGGCAGGAGAGCAGGACTGAAGCATCCTGCCCAAGTTCATTTTAACTCTAATGACTAAATCAGGACAGACCACAATCTCTTCTAATTTCCTTTCCCCCAGGACAGGAGGAAGAGAATAATCACGTAGCCTCTTCTATGCCTTGAGTTCCCCTCCATCACTTGCTGGTCCTGTTACCTGCTCCCTAAGGATCCAGCCTAGGACTGTGCTCTCCCATCTCTGTTTCAGTTAAGGGCTGGTCTAGTAGGGCTGACAAGACAAGGAAAGAGCAGTGATTTCTTCCTCCGCCCCTCCAATTCAGCAGCTCTGATTCCCTCTCCCAGAGGCTCTGAATAGGAAGGTGGCAAATTTACATACGTCTTCAGGGAAAACTGCACTTTAAATCACAGGTGATCCCTCTTGACAATTCCACTTGACTTTCAGAGCAGGAGCCAGGAGACAGTAATAGAGAGGGGTGTCTGATGAGAAAATTAGCAGAGCACCACTCTTCCCTTCCCCCAGGCCCTGTGCTCTGCTCTGAGTGGTTCTTGCCTATTTACTTTTAATGAAGTATTTCTTGGTCTGTTTTCCTGTTCCTGTCGTTCCTTGTGGTGCTGAGAACCCCATGACAAAACAGGTAGAGAAGAGGTCTGGTCTGATCTTCCCTGTTCTGTCCCCTGGGCACACCCAGGTGATGTGTTACAAAGCCGTGGAGCTGCCACCCCTCCCACCAGCAGCAGCACACTGCAGGAGCCCACAGGGAGGGATGGAAAGGCTGTTGGAGTCTTTGGACAGAATTTCAGGCATCATACTGCTGTGGGGAGGAGTTGCTGTCCATACCTACAGTGGCGCCATACAGCTGAGGGACAGCTGGTAGTCTGGGAACAAGGGTAGCAAAGATCACAGAAGCACGGAATAAGCTGAGCTGGAAGGGACCCTCAAGGATCATTGAGTACAACTCCTGGCCCTGCATACACCAAGAGTCAGACTATGTGCCTGAGAGTATCACTGCTGGGGGTTTGCCTCTGCTTTTCCCATTCCCCCTTGTTCTTCAGTCCCCTTGTCAAAGTCATGCCAAGCTCTGCAGAGAGTCTTCAGTGAGGTGCTGGTAATGTCTGGATTTGTGTTCTCTCTAATGCCATTAACATTGTGTACCCAGCTTGTACCATGTATAAGACTGTGATCAGGATACAATTATTGGGGAGTGATGTTCGCATCATGCTAATAGAAATGATGATTGAGGAAAAAATCCTTATCATGACTTTGGAATGTTATTTTCTGAACATCTGTGGCTGAATGCACCAGTAAATAACGCTATTTTTAAAGGACAGAGTAATGAGGATATACAAAGACTACTTATCATTACCAAATGTTTTCTGTGGGGACTGTTACATAATTTGTGAAAAATAAACAAAAATCTGATTTTGTGTTTTCTGCAAATACCAGAGGAATGCTGATCCCAAGTCTGGGGAGGGGTAGCCTGCCAGCAACCAGGCAAGGATGCTGCATTATTTACAGCTGGCAAATGGGAAAATCAGTAAAAATCCTTCAGATGGGCATTGTCCAAATTTGTTTCATTGGGGCCCCAAAGCAGTTTATGCAATCCATGCATACAAAGTGAATGATACACTCAGGCCACAAAACTGTTTTACCATTAAAATCCAAGGCCTTGGCAAAACATGTCCTTCCAAGATAGTGGAGAAGCTCCTCAACAAACCAACATTTTTTCTGCTGTGAAAAAGCCCTTTGAAATCTGCTGCTAAGTGACATAAAATGATGGTTATTGGATGATAGGAGTGAAGGGCTTTTCCTGCTTGTGAATTGGGGAAAGACTGGTTTGCTGTCGACACAGGTTTGGAACTCTGCAGCCCTGCAGCCGTGCTCAAATCGAGCCCACGGCCCAGACAAGCTTTAACCTCAGTGTGTTTCCCCTTGACCGAGGCCTGTCCAGCAGGCACTGAGCTGGGCAGGTATCCCAGTTCACACCAGAGCCAAATGAGGAGCTGAGGGAGGCGAAGGCAAGGATTTTATTCCAGCCTGATGTGATGCCTTAAGCAACACCTTTCCTCTACATGTGGGGGAATGCAACAATGTGCCAAAGCCAACTTCAGAGCTTATTGCATTTTCCTCTATACAGGACAAACGGGGCCTGGCATGTTGTTTGGAGCCATCCACCTCGAGCTGCAATGCATGAGCCTCGGGGAGCTTCCCTTTTCCCTGCTCCTCACTGCAGAGAAACCAGCACCTTCCTCATTCCACACTTGGTGTCCTGTTCTGTCACTGATGCAGCCTCTCGTCAGGGGCCATTGCTCTTGAAGCTGTGGAAGTTTTACCCTCGTAAAAAGATATCAAGTGTCCAATTCCTGTTGCAGGGGGAGGAGGGAGGGAACAGGGAGCAAAAAGCTCTCTAGAAAATACCAGCCACAACCTAACAATTTCTGAAGGGGCATTTAAATATTAGCTTTCTGCTTCACTTTTGGCAAATATCAGAGAACAACAGTAAAGCAGGACAAGTCTTCAGCTCCTACATTGGTTTTGGATGTTTGCAGTGGTTTTGTGCCTGCTGCTCTCCGGTACCAGCTGAGCTGTGCCTGTTCTGGCGCTGCCCTGCCAGGGGAGTTTACAGCTCAGGTTTGGGCTCAGCTGCCACCACCAGTCTGTGGAGCAGGGCTTTGCCACCTCGGGATACCCATGAAGGGGGTTTGCAAAAGGCAGCCAAGGAAAGACAATCTTCTTGTGATTAGGCTTGAATGCCCTCCACAACTGCCATCTGCAACTCCCATGAAAAAGCTTGAGCAGTTTACCAGATCAAAATGGTGAAAGGCCAGCAGACAGTCACAGGCAGATGAAGCCAGGTTTGGCACCACTGTCCCTGTGTCAGTCTTCGCTCAGCCCTGCCGTATACCTCAGGCAGTGTATGAATTTTCTCACAGTGAGCAGCGCAGCTCCTGGCCAGCCAGCGTGGTGCTGCAGCCAAGAACTTCCAGGATGTAGCCAGGTGTAGGATTCCTTAGTGAAATGGGTTTACAGATTTCCCACCTGAAACACAGGTTTAACTACAAGTTACCTTGCTGAGCACTTAAAAAAAAATAGAAAGTCCTCTTCCATCTTGCCTAGGGAAGAATTTCTAGGGTCATAGAATTTAGAGCTCAAAGGTTTACAATCCCAGCAAGATAAGGCAGTATAACAGCCTCCACACTTTATGGTGTAAGCTTATGAAGAGGTCAAAATGGCTTAGCATGAGGGTCAGTGTTACTCAAAGTCCCTGTTTGAGGAGGGGGAATAACATCCTAAATCTTCATAGCTGGCTTCAACATAACTATTACATTATAGGGGTTTGGATTGTTTGGTTTTCTCTCCAAGCCTCAGTGGGTTTTCTACTTTCAGTGAAACAACAAAATGAATCCCAAAACGAAATTGTGCCTCTAAGCGGGGCTCTGGCCAGCTGGTGCCATTGCATGTCCTGTGCCTTTGTAGGGAAAAGTGAGGAACTATCATTCCACTGGGACGTGCCAAGGGACTGTGCACAGGCAGCATCACTGTCCTGGTGTCTGTGTGATGTATAGGGGTGAAAATGGCCAGTTCAGAACAGCCTTAAAAGCACCTTAATAAAAAACTATGGATAGCTTTGCAGCAACCTCCTAGAAGGCTTGCATGCCTTAACTGATGACTACACTAATCCACCACAAAGAACTGGGAAACCTTCATCTTGAGCCATCGTATGTTGCAAATATGTGGAAAAATTGGGAAAGCACGCTATTAGCAATGACATAAAAGCGAGAAAGGAATTGTTCAGAGGAGCAATAAATAAAGATTTCATAAAATGAGTCATGAGTGTCTAGGCAATTTTACTGGGTGGAGATACCAGTCCCAGAACAATTTTTTCACCATGGAAGTATTTCAGTGCCCTAGTACTCTCACACGAACTGCATACCCCCTCACAGATTTCAGGTAAAAAGCCCTCTTGTTGGGCTACAGCTTTATTTAGTGTGCACACAGTGTTTGTGACTGACCTGCTCTGCAGACATGTCATGCCACCACAATGTTGATTGTCAAGCAAACTGGAATGGGCACTCCCATTGTTTTGGCCTTGACAGCAGAAAGAAGGGCTCAATGGGTGCAAAGTCTGCAATGCCCCAGCTTAGGGGCTGTCCAGAACCTTCTCTGTGGATTTCACAGCTTTACATATAACCTTCAGAAATGTTTTTTGAGCCTCTGGAAACTTAAAGCAGGCATGAGCCTGAGCTACACCAGCCCCCGGGGCTGCACGGGTTACCATCTGCAGGGCCAGGAGTCAGCTGTTATCTTGCCCATTACCCCAGTAATTGCCATGCCTTCCATTATCCTCAGAAAGTAGGAGAAAATGCTGTTTACAGTGTCTTGCTTGGCTCCCTCAGTGCCCTTTGCTGGGTACTGTGGGGTTTTCATCAAATATGGTTTAGCAGGAGGCATCTTACTCTTAAATAAAACCAGGCAGCTGCCATGACTCTCCACAGTCCTGTCCCTGGGCATCCAGCTAAAGCAGAGACAGGGAGCGAGCTGAGCCCGTCGGCAGGGACGGGTGCTGAAAGGCAGGGTGAGTGGGAGCACTATTGCTCCTTTGGTGCCACCAGGACCTCATTTCAATCAAACTCCAAGAGGCAGTTTGCAAGGGGCTGGGCTGGGTGGCACATAGCATCCAAGGGTGCCAGTGTGGAGGAGTCTGCAGGGCACAGCCCAGCGAGCGGGATGGCTTTGTGCTCCCCTTCCTTCTGTATTGTAACTACAATGAGAAATTCACCTCTTGACAAACTAAATATAGGAAAATGTCAGGGTTTTCTCCCACCTCCCTGGTTTTCTGTTGTTCAGAGAATGAAGATGAGCAAGGATGAGAAAAGCACAAGGACAGCCCCTGCTCCTTTTAAAGTGAGTGACAAAGGTCCCTCCTGTCTGGAGGTGTGACTTCCTCTCCACAGCAAGCCTCAAGTCCAGCATATAATCCTGATATGTCTGGCAGCACTTGGGTTCCTAGGAAATAGAAATGGAAATATGGATATGTGCCAGACACACACAGCTGAACACATTTGGCTGTCATTTGGTTGGCATGAAACTCGCAATCTGACACAAAGCATGGGTGCCAAACCTGTGCTATAAGGGTCCACAGAAGAGACACATATAAACATATATGAAAATGAATGCAGGTCTTTTCCCTGGACAAGCATCCTTTGAGATGGACTGGGTTTTGGCAGTCTAGAAGCTATTCCCAAGTCAGCACTTGCCTGAATAGTTCCTGAGAGTGGACAGGATCTCCAAGCTACCTACTTGTTCCTGGAGGTTATGAAAGTGGTCTTTGAGCAATGTGAAGCATTTGTGTGGTCACAGCCAGCAAAGCTTTGCTCAGTGGTTAAATAGCAGATGTCAGCCTCTAAAACTGCCAGATCGGCAACTGTCAGGACTACTAACTATCATAAACCGTAAAATCCACAGATGGCCTTTTTCAGAGCAACTAAATATTAACTTTGTGTTCATCTCGAAGACTGGGAACTGAATTTTCTAGCCTTCATCCCTCTTCAGTGTCTTCCAGGCAGATACTGTCAGCCAAAATGAGGGTGAACTCCAGGGAGCCTGGTTTGCAGATGGATGTGAGAGAGGAACATGCTTAGCAACAACCTGAACCTCCTGGTTTTCCAGTAGCTAGAGAGTTTATTTGGGGCCCCATAAGGAGATGGGGCTGGTCAGGTTTCCATGCCAAACCTCATTTTTAGTCTGGCAAGTTAGTTGTTTTAAAGACAAAACTTGGTCATTGCTAGGGCATTACTTTACAAGAGGTATCAACAGTTTCAAGCAGGCCTCATAAGGACACCCGACTTTTGCCAGGTATGAGCCCCTGCTCCCACTCTGCAAATGAAACCTTTCCTTGCTATCTTGCCCCAAATCAGAAGTGTGTGGCATTGAGGTCTGTAAGGCTCCTGATTTGATCAAGAGTGAATTGATTCTGTTTTCAGCTCATCTAGAGCTCCTCACCATCAGTTCTGTCTTAGACAAAGTCTAGGACTTGCACTAACCCATTTTTCTGTTTTTATCTCTGTAAGGCACTTCGGGCTCCTTAATACTGATGTGGCTGCATGATAACAGCAATGAAGATAAATTACCTCAAAAGTAGGCAATAAGCCTTTTAGCTCTTTAGAGCAAATCAGAGCTATTCTGAACAGCCCACAGATGAAAGACATGACTGTTTATCTTCATTTACAGCTACTCTGGAGAGGCACAGCATGCAAATTCACTGGCCTGGAGCAACAGCTAAGGTAGTGCAGGGCTTGCTGCTCTAAGAGGGGAAAGGAAGAGACTGTCTCCTCCACACCACCTTTGCCAGCCTTTGCTGCTCTATCCACCTCAATATTTTTCCTTTAAAAGAGGTCACCATAAACAACTGCATTCCCTTCCCCTGTGACTGCTGGATCTGCCACTCTGCTATATAATAAGATAAAGAAAGGACCTTATTAAATTCTCATCAAACTGTTAACCAAATATTTAATGCCTAACACCCTAATGTGTCCCTTGTCAAGTAAGGAATATGAGAAAATCATCTGCCAGCAGATGATATGTCTTAAAGGATGCTTTGAATGATCTGGGTTTCTTTTAAATCTTGCCCACAGGAAATAAGATCTGTGGTTTTCTTTCAACTGGAAGAGCCCAGTGTCCTTTTCAGGGCTTATTCAGGTGTTGGTGGGCACGTGAGATTTGCCCAGAGAGCTCGTTCACATCTTGTCCTGCAAGCAAGGTGCTCTCCTAATTGTCAACAGGGAATGCCACAAACATGGGCTGAAAGCAAGCAGATATTGTGCACACCTCAGCAGCAGCTCAGGGGTCAGCTGAACCTGCCACCATTGCCTCTCTGAGAGAGAAAAATGTCTTGAGTAATGGACACAAATTTTTTATCGCTCCCATGTGTTACTCAGCTGCATGTGACACAATGGGAAATGTGACACGATTGCTAAAGATGATAAAAATTTATACCTATGAATACATCTCCTACATTTGTTTGGTCTGAGATTTTTTCCTCTGCTCACAGATGCAAAAGAGAAATCCCTGTGTATATGCATAACCAGCTTGTAAAAGCCTGACCATTTCAGGTCTGTGACTGTGTTATCTTTGTGTTTCTGGACAGCAGCAGGGGAGAAGTTAATGCTGCTCTGCTTGCTTGCTTGTAGTATTTCTGTCATTAGTACCAAACCCTGCAATTCCTTACTGTATTCTGGTGAATTTGCTTCCCAATAATACTTGCTTGATAGAACCTCTTTGGTAATTTTATTTTCAGGTTTGATCTTGCTCTCTTGGTCACTTTAAGTGTTATGATACCACATCCTCTTGTCGGTCAAAAGCATTCCCTGGTACGAAATGCCATTAAATGCTCTTATCTAAAATGAAAGAGTCAGGAGGAGGAGGCAGACATATTGGTAAGATAAAAGTAAACATTTAATGCCACTATAGTTTGATTTTTTTCCAGACATCATATTTTTGACAATGTTTCACACCTCAGATACCACAAAAGGGATATTTTTTAGCCAGCAAACAATAAACTTTACAATTTTAATGGCAAAAGGTTCAATGCATTTGTTGACAAACTTGGAAGTGGCTGTGACTTTCCACATTTTGAACTTGTCCTCATGCTGCTCTTTCTCCTTTTTTTCCCCATAAAATTTAGTTGATAAAATATATATATATGTATATATATACTACTGATACATCCTCTTCTGGAACTGCCCAATGATGGGACCAGCATAAGTTCTATATCTATCAGTTTCTCTCCTCCTTAGCCCTATTTTATACCACTGTTATAATGAGAAAGAACATAGCCACAGACAGAGTGAAATGGATTTAGCAAACATACACTTCAATGCATAGCACTTAGATAAGCATTTCCAACCATGATGTGTAAATAAATTATAAAATACAAGCAACTCTATAAAACAAGAACATCCTGAGTTTACAAATAAATTATATCCTTCATACATAGAATATGATGTGGATGTGGATGTTAGTAACCAGCAGTTTCAGCTATGAGGGGGAAAGAAGTAAAATGTAGAAAAGTTAGTATCTATGCATACATAAAACATATATGTATGTGTGCTACATGTAAATACACACATACATATACAATAAAGAGGGTGAATACATCCATATCTATAGTATATAGAGAATATGTAATATAGCTGAAACTGCCTCAAGCACCAATTTATTACCATTATTATAAAGTTTGCTCAATACTTAAGTAGGACCACTCAAAGTAAGATGGCTTGGGTTGTGTTTTATTTCCTGTCCAGGAGGGTTTGAAGGTAGTTTGAAATACTACAGCTGAATGCTACTGAATGCTACTATTTCACTTTCAGCACCTCCATTCTTTGCAGAATCATCATGCCCTTTGCGAGCTTCAAAAGTTTGCATAAGTGAGCACAAGACTGCTGTTCGTGAATTTGATGGCAAAAGGGTGCTACATTTCCAAGGGAAAATTAATTTTTGTTTGTTTTGAAAGGTTGCTTGAGAACGAGAAAGAAAAAAAAGATAAAGACAATAATAAAATGGTTTATTATTTCCAGGAACAGGTATGGAAGCTCAGATAACCCTGGGATGAGCATACAATAAATGCAAGAGAGAGAGAGAGATTATTAACTTTGCACTGACAAATCATTCACAGTTTTGTTTGCTATGGTTATTTGGAAACCTCTTACAAATCTTAGGATAGCTAGCAACAGCCAGCCTTGTGTCTTCAAAAACTGCTGTGTGCTGTCAATGCAAAAGCCTGTGGAGTTACGTAACACAGACCATGAGGACATCAGGATTAAGCAAGGTGTGTCACCCTCCATGGATTTGAGAAGAAATGCCTCTCTCTATGGTCATCATCCACCCCTACTGGTATTTAATGGTATCAATGCTTTGATCTCTGCAGCAAGCTGGTGCATCCCTGATGCTGTGCAACCATCCTTTCCATTATATGAACTGGCTTCAGAGGTCACTCAACCCCTGACTTAGGAGAATTGAATTTGCTTCTGCAATGCAGAAGCTTCAATTTACAATTTTAAATCTGTTAGGACTAGACAGAAAGTTTCACAGATGAACAGGAGTCCAGGCTCTCAGTTGATATAACTATGCTGTATGCCTCAAGCATATGCAGAAATTGTTGTGTTAAACAGCTGAGATTAGAGAATATCTTGCCATAAATTCATAACACTCTGAAATATAGAGCAGTTCATCTGGAATACTTTTACAGGCTTTAACAGCCTCTACATGAGAACTGCAGCAATTTGGCTACATAGGCTGAAGAACCTGGGTAAGAAAGAACCTTTTAAAGAAGCCCTTGAAGGAGTTCCAAGCGTAAGTTTTCCCTGTAGTGTGGAATAAGTTAATTTCATCCAGGTGAGTGCAAGGGGAATGGTTTCATAGGCAGGCACTCCTTGGAGGAGGGAAGGGGAGTGAGTGGTGATGTTACCATTTGTGAGCAGCTCTGCCCCTTCCCCTCAGCAATGTGCAAGGGGGACATCTCAGGCTGTGTATTTATCTGTGCATGTACAACTTTTGTTTCTACAAGGAGTTTTAGCTCATTAAAAATGATGCAGCAAAATCATTTGTAAAAGGTGATTTTTGTAAAAGAGTCTATAATTTTCAGCAGTCATCACATTTGAATTCCATGCCACAGGTCCCTGTTTTAAGACAAGCCATATTATTGAGATAAATGAAAAAAAAGAGAAAAAATAAAACCCACACTTCAAGACAGACTGACTGTGTCCTGTGAGCAAACAAGGGATTTGGTGTGTGTTACTCCCAGCATCACTCCCAGCTTTCAGCCTCTGTAACTGCCACATTTAAAGATAAAAGAAAAAAATGCCAGTGTGTATCTTTGATCCCTTTTCGTACATTTTATGCAGCTCTCACTAAGAATCATGGCAGAGAATCATGCCATTGCTTGGTACCAGTTAGTGTTTTATGGACCAGCAAATTTCAGAAGCCAAGACTTATGGCAGTGGGTCTTCTAAGACTGGAGCGAAGACAGATGTTCAGCAATAGTCCTGCGTGTGGCCCTTACACAAAATGAAGAAGTGTTTAATACGTAAGTAGTGTGATCTTCTACTGTATAACTAACAGTAAATACCCCAAAAAATGGCAGATGGATGAATTTTCTTCACGACTGGGTTTCCTCTGTTATAACTCTTCTGATTCTTAATGCAATTGTGCCTCAGTTTTATCGGAGCAGGTGAGATGAGAAGAAAACCTAAGAAAGGAGAGCATTAGTTTCCTTCCTTGTCTTTCTATAAAGTAATACTTTGGATTACTTAGATCTGAACGAATTGACAAGGAATTATTTTGAGGCAAATGCAAGGCATGCATGGCAAAAGAAAAGACATGTGACAAATGTACCAGGAATTAGGGCTCTCCCACACCCTTCAGAGCAGAAATTGACCCAGCACCCAGAGCCAGAGCAGCTTCTGCCTGCTGCAAGAGCTCACACAGACCAGAGGGACGTCTGCATCCACGGTACAGCCAAAGTCTCCAGCCTATAGTTACACCTGAATTTATGGCTATAGTGCAATTCCTGTCCCTTGTGTGGATAAGGTTGACGTATGCCAAGAGGAGCAGGAAGCGCCCCCAGGTGCCGGTGGGGATGTGGAGCAGTGCTGGTGTTCCACAGTCATCTCATAGCCTGACAATAGAGAGCTGTGATCTCCTGTGACACGTGCGAACAAAGAATTAACCTTGAAACCTAATCACATTAACACTGCTGTTGCCTACTAAGGTTGTCCCAGGGAAATAAGATTGATTTCTGGATGTGAAAATGATTAGGCATTACATTCATGTTGCTCTTGTGTATTTTGGGCAACATGATGCCTTTTAAAAAATCAGCATAAAAATAGCATTAATGCTGGCAATGCTTTAAAGAATGAGGTTTCCTGGATGACTTGCAGAATGTATGTGTCTTCTCTAAAATGCTGGCTACTCCAAACCAGGATCAATTTCATAACAAGGTCCTGAATGCTTTATGTGATTTGCAAATACTTGAATTATAACAATAAAAATTCTGAAGTAAAAAGCTGTTTTCAAGAAGAAAACATTTTATCATGTCAAACCTCCACAAATTTTTCATTCCTTTTTTTGTATTAAGCCATCACAGTTCTTAAAATCATAGTGGCAAATTCTGAAATGAAATGACAGAAAGTCAAGAATGCATATGGGTTTTAGAATATGAATACTAGTATATTATGGGAGTCAATGGCTACTCTATTTAGGTCCTCAGAAATGAAATATTTGTAAGTACTGCGATTCTGCTCAATTAGTACGTAATTTTTAGTATGCAAATTCATCCTTGGCATAAGCAATTTGGTTTCAGGGATCAATTTTTGTCCATCATGATAAACAGGGTGAATATATGCTCTTACTCTTCAAAATAATGGCTAGGTACATGTGCTTTTTGCTATGCCTTCTAAGCTACAGAAGTACCAAATCAAGACTCAATGAATAATTGAGTTAATGTGGCTGAGGCATATTACGTGCAATAGGTATTTTACAATAGCTCCAAAATGTGTCCACTTGATTTACAGAAACATCACCACTCCTTTGTAAGTCATGGACTATGTGGAGGGACGATTTCCTTGAGTATTCAAGGAAACTTGAGTTTCCTCGTACTCCATCCATGAGGCTCTGCAGAGGAGAGATGGCCTCCAAAGAACCAATACATAGTGACTGCTACTGAAATTGTTATAAAGAGAAGAAAGCCAGTAAATTGCATTGTTTGGGGGGATTTCCAGAGTTGGTTGGGGTTTTTTTCCTTTGAGAGAGAAAGGGATATGTCTTTAATACTTACTTAGAATATAAGTTTCATGATAGGAAATGGATGTGGAACAGACTAGAAAGTGACTTTCACATAGGACCTTTTTTCCTTTCCAAATAATCCTACATAAGGATTGTAAGTAGAACTTTCTACAAAATCCAGTGACAAGGGTAATAGAGTGAGTAAGATTTGTTATTACAAGTTGTAGAGCACTAAAAGAAAATAAAACTACACAAATTTTACTTCTACTTTTTTAAAAAGCTTTTTTGTTCATCTAACCACTAGAAAATCTACCAGTATTATTTTTCCATTGGGACTTGCTGCTTGACATATTGTAAAAGACAGCATTGATACGATGGTGCAGGTAAAAGAAGAGTTGCACTTAAGTATAGCAGTTAATTGATGCATTTTGAGTATATTAAATGAGAGTGTTATTTCCTCATAAGCAACAGGAGGGTAGCACAAATGTATGTGAGAGAGGAATTTTTGTGAATGTTCTTATTTCAGTATAGAGGAATAAGAAACCTAATTCCACAAAATAATTCCTCATGCTCATATGCAATTAAAATGCAGGTTTTGTACATTTGTTTATGAAATACAAAGGATGTTCCTTCCCACATACTGTTTTGTACATAAAGAGGCCAACTAGTAGAATGAATGGATGTGCATGGAAGTGCAGACCCTTGTCCTTTAGATGTCAATGTGAATTTCACCATGGCTTCAGGTACTGAAGATCAGCAAAGACGCAATAGCCAACATGCTTGAAGTGCTGTATCTACTCATTTGCTTTATTTCCAGATGTGCTGAGCTGAGCAGAGCCTGCACTTCTCAGGTACATCTGTGAGTATGGACACACTGGGCCAGGGATCAGAAGCTGACAAAACCTGTCTCGCAGTGGTGCATGTCGTAAAGAGGCGAAGCTAAATTTTATCAGTCATAGTCTCAAGAAAGAACAGATCACTCATTTTTGGCCTGATAAATGTGGGAACTCTTAGCCTAGAGGACAATTTTCCAGCAAGCTACTAGTACCAGGAAAAGGAGTAAGGATAAAAGCACCTCCTCATTTGTAACTCCAGCCAGTACAAAGCAAAACATATATGAACAAGAAAGCAAGTTATGGGGATTGGATCAAATTGAAAAGACATTTACTTCACAGTAATGTCACTTCTCTCTCATACACTGCAAAACCTACCGGCTGGGAAAATGATGGCGATGTCCAGCATATAAGAGAGTATAGAAGAGCATTTAAACAAACCTTACTCTCTGCTAGAAATATGTTTGAGTCATCTGGGAAAGCTGAATTTCTCTTTGAGTGGCCTTACTCTGGTAACAAGAAAAGACAGTTAACATTTATTCATATGTTGTACTGATTAGGAAATATCTCTACAAACACAAGTTACTTAGAAACAGCAAGTCTGAAATAGGAGAAAACACCAAGAGAAAAACAAGCTGCAAATACATTTCAAAAGTGTATTTGTTTTTTTTTTCCTTTTTCTTTTCTTGACTAGCACCATCTGTACACAATAAAGTATGAACATAAATGTTTGGATAACAAAGATTTGCAAGGCACTTGAACAGTTTTTCTGGATAGGTTTTCTTTTAATGAACCTCTCAATGGAAGTCCCACAACCACCTTTCCTCCTTCCTCAGCTAATGCAGGGAAAGAAGTGTCTTCTGCCAGCAGTTCTTATTTACAGACATGTCCTTAAAAGGTTCCACAAAGTGCTCTTTTAGGCCAAGAGTATCAACAACCTTCTATCTCCATTTTCCACGCTTGTTCTGTTTGTTTTTTTAATACTACTCCTCTGTATAGTATAGCAAATCTCTCATACACACAGCTGAGACTTGACTCCAACCTTCATCCTCATTCTTTTGTCTTTGGGATGCTGTTTGGAAGGGAAAAGGAGGATGGCAGAGATGCACATTGAAATTCTCTTGAGGTTCACACTTTATCGGCGTCTAGAGGTGATGTCAAAACAGGTGATCATCATGAGATGAGCCTTGCAGAAGTTGACACGGTTTTCCAAACGCTCAGTCACACATTCCAGGGCCTCCAAGTATTCCAGAGAATCCAGCTCAAATACCTGCTCCAGATCAACTGTGAGAAAGAAAGTACACAGACAGGAAAAGTAGACAAAACTTAGTGATGGCTGGTGGGAGAGTCAGAGCTAATTCAATCTTCAAACTCATCAGTACTATATACATTTCCTCTAGCTTGCCACTGTCTTTAAAAGCTGCCTTTTCTGTTTAACAGTTGTTTAACAGTTATTAAAATGGCACAGCAGCTTGTCCACAGTGAAAAACACTTTTAAGTTGCACTGGATGCTTTCTGGAGTGATCTGCTCTGCCATCCTCACCAGAACTGCAGATGCCTTTGCTGTGCTCCATCATCCTCCAGGAAATGTTGAATGCTAAGCATGTACTGATTTTGTCACATATTCTGCTGACCAGAAAGAGCTTTAAATAGCTGCTCTCTCCTGGGAGGACAATCCCTTTGTTGAATTCAGAACTTGGAATTTAAAACAAACCTCTAGGCTCCTTGTTCCTCACATCTCTCCCTATTCCATGTGATTCCCACTAGACCACTCCAGCAAGGCAAGGCACACACATCAATCCCTCCAACACAGGTGCCCAGCAGCCGCCAGGAAAACCAAGTGTGAGACACATTGTCTGATCCAGCACTGCCCATCTTATCTGCTTCCTGAGGTCTCTGCAACCCTTCAGGCTTTCTGCACTTACCACATTGGAATTAGAAGCAAAGGCATCACACAGTAAGTGGACAGCAATGCATAGCAAATTCTCTCTCTCTTTAAAACTGTCCTTTTAAACTCTCTTACCTTATAGTGTTCCTGAAACCTATATGGTGGTTGTTTTGCAGGATGTACCTATCTGGTGTCAACTTAAAGCAGCTGTCAAAGGAAGAGTCAGGATGTTGTAAGGGAACACACCAGCTGGCCTCCTTTTGCCACTTGCAATTATCCTAAATACACTTTTGCACATTGTGGGGGTTTTTTTAAAACTCTTTGATATGAACTTATCTGCTTGCTAATACTAAAAACTGTTGCATAACTACTGCAGAACTCTTTATGGTTTTTTCCTTAGAGGTGCTGAGGTCCTTCTTCATTTGAATGTGAATGCTCTCTAAGACCTCTGAACTTTACACATCTATAGTTATAAAAAATGGGCCAAATTTCATTTCGTTTCATGTAAGCCCACTGCTGCCAAGGGACAAGTTTGCTCCACGGTGTTATTTTGTGGTAGAAGAGCAGATTTATAGTACTGCTCATATGTTTGAGTGATCTGAAGCCAAAAAAAAGAAATCTCATTTTCAGGAGCTGTGGACTGAAACGCGTGAACGTTAATCTACCAATGGCAACATCCACCACTAGAATGCTGTACCATTTCAACATTCAGCTCTCAGGCAAAAAGGATTGTTCAGTTCTACTGTTAACATTTAATAAGAATTATAGGAACTAGTTCGAGAAAGACAGTTAATCTAAAGTTTGCCCCTAGGTCATATGTTGGTTAATTTTACTTTACAAACAGTAGCTTACATCTCACTCTCACCAGACATTTCTGTCTCCTTCCATCCCCCTATTAAATAAACCAAAGGAAACCTATGAGTTCAGGCAATAAAACAATGCCCTTACATTCACTGAGCCACTTGTTAGGATCCAGCATCAGGTACTGTTTGGTCACCTCCAGTTCTCTCATTAACCACTCATACTTGGCCTTGACCTCAGCGATCCTCTGCTGGCGATGCTCCAGGATTTTCAGCTTGGCATTGAAACATATCATCTCCTGCCAGCCAGGAAAAAGAAGCAGAGAAAGAACAGGTGAAGAGGGGAAGAAATATCCAGGTCCATTCAGTGAAATGATCTTCCAGTCAATAACACTGAGCCATTTATTCTGGAGTCTTATGAATCACTGAATGAAATCATCCATCATCTCCTTTATTTTTATTGCTTTTGTTTGGTTTTCATGTTTTCCATCAGTGAGCTTTGGAGACTTTGCAATGGTAGTTAATAATAAACCATAATAATTAATAACAGGCAGCATCTTGAAATTAGATTAACTGCAGGAAAACATTTCTGTTTTTTCACCACAGTTTGGCTAAGAAAATCTAAGCTCTTGGGAGTAGGAAATCCATTGCTTGCTGTATTGAAAGTCTAAATACATCCCTGTGCTTAGTGCATAAGTAATGCATTAGTCACATTTTAAAATAAGAGAACTGGTAGCAATATCAAATTTGAAACATCCTTAAACAAAGGGAGTATGTTATGAAAAGCTCTAGCAATTCACAGTCATTAATAAAAAAGATGTATTTTCTGTAAAGCTCTGGAGCACAGTAACAGCATGAGGTGCAGTGCTGGAGACAGCCTGCCTGGCCTCACTTGACTTCTGAGGGGTGGCAGCCACCAAGACATGCAGCAAATGAAACCATCTGAGGGCTGTGCTGCCCTCGCTAGAGTGGAAGCAACTCCACTACCAGAACTATCCTCATCCAAGCCTGTGTGAAGGTCTCAACACTATCCCACATTCTCCTCTGTAAACAAATCTGCTGTGGGTGAAGTGCAGTGGAAACCCCACTCTAACAAGTTTCTCCAAACACCACAAATAGCTTCAACAAGTGTCAGAGGCTAGGAAGAAAAAAATGCCTTAATAATGAAGTCTATAATCCATCATCGCTCTAAAATATTCAACCTCAGATACTCCTCCCAATCTTACATTTTAAGTGCTGACGTGTGGTAACGCACCTCACACCCCTAGCACGTGTTTCCAAATAGGGAAAGAGTTTCAGTTTACCTTTAGACATTTTAGGAAGTTTAACTAGAAAGTTCTGTGTTTTTCTCACAGTAGTTGGCTCAGTGCCAGCACAAGAGCATGGATTGGGCTCCGAGAGCATAACTCAAAGCCTGTTGTTAATTTCATTGGCAGCAGGCCAGGTTGTCCCTCTTAAAACATTCAGTAGGTAGGAAAGAGCACAAAAGAAGTAAGAGGCTTTTTTGGAGTGTTTCTAGCAGGGTGTCAGAGGTTTTTTCAGATACCTGTGTGCGGCTTTTCTTTTGCTTTCTGTAACGTTTGTTATTTTGTTATTTTTCCTTTGCTTTACAAAACATCTCTGAAGAGCAGTCTCCCTGAAATTATTTTAAGCCAATCTGCAAGGGCTGGACCCTCAGAGACTGATACATTTACCCGTGGTTAAGACTCTGGCCACCTGCTAACCTGTATCACTGACCTTCGCCATTTATGCCCACCAGGAGACGACATGGACTGCACTCACCTTGCTGTCTCCACCTCGCCGCCGCTGGAGCCTCTCCACATCATCTATCTCATAGACTTTGATCTCAAAGGGCTCCCCCAGCCCCCTCTGCCCACTCCGCAGCGGCCCGTCCACCCAGCGGACCCCGGGGCTGTTGGCAGGCTTCCGTGCCGGGGAGGCAGTGTCAAGGGATAAGGCTGGAATAAGCCTCCTCCTCTGTGAACCTGCAAATAGAGAAAGTGACATTGCATGTCAGCAGAGTTATAGCTTCTCATTTCCACTGCAGAGAAGTCTACAAAGGATGTATGTTTGGCCTGCTCAGACACAGAAGAAAATGGAGGGAAAACCCAGGGAGGCCTTGGGAGGTGTGGCTGCAATGACCCCACTCAGCATGAGTGACACCCTCAGTGTTCCTTGGTGCCTGACTACAGGATTTGACACTCAGAGGGCAGACGTACCCTGAAGTTCACAGAGCGTGTGTCTGCTCCCTGCTGATTAGCTCTCAGCACAGACAGGCAAGCCCATGAAGGAGCCCAGCCAGCAGGATGGAACTGGTCTAGCCTGGCTCTCCCATCTCTTCACTGCTACTGACCCTTACACTCCAAGGACAAGCATTTGCCAGCCTCTGCAAAGCATCTGCCACACAAGACACCAAGTCAGGGCCTATGGTAGAGCAGGGAGGAAAATGTATGGCCCTGGCCTAATGGCAGTGGTTTGTTGGAAAGAACAAAAACACACACAAAAAAATAAAACCAACTGGCTGCATTTCCTTGCTTCTAAACTAATGTCGTTTAGTACAATCAGAGCAATGGCTTGCGTTTAAAAAAAGTTTTGTACCTGACACAGGGTCTTCCCTGGGACATGGCAGGAATCAAAAGGATGGGAGAAGCCAAAAATAAGGAGGCAGCAAGTTTGAAACTATTAACTGGTTTTCTTGGCTGCAAGTACATAAGTGATGCCAGCCAGCAGGGAAGAGATGCTGAATGGTCATGCAGATTTTATTTTAAAAACAAGATAAAATCATTTATAGAAATTTCTTGCATTACATTTATTGAAATTTGAATGTAAGTAGTTTCAACATGTCTGTCAACTTGGTGCTTCAATAAAAGCTAAAAAAACCTCAAAATATCTATTGATTGCATAATTTTTGGATTTTGACGTAAAAAAGTACTGCCTAGCTTAATTAATGGGAGTCTGCTTCTGTGCTGACTTGGAGAACTATTCACATCTTATCCCATGATTTCTGAGTACAACAGTGCTAGAAACCAGTAGGTCTGTGTTAGAGACAAGTAATTAACCTGTAAACTCTAGCTTTAAAATGGAAGAGAATGGTCTACAGGAAAGCCTAGTCTACAGAGCTTTTATTTGGATACATCTGAGATAACCCAATGGAGGAAAAAGAAAGCATAGCCAGAGCTGATTGACAGAGTTCTGGGCAGACAGAGAGCTCTACAAGGCCTCTTTATACCAAACAACCTGAGATTGTCATCCTATGACACTTATCATAGTTGTGTTTATTGTTCAAACTGCAGCCCAGCAAAAAAACTCATGCCAGAACAAATGAAGCCTTACAAATACCAGCAAGCAGGAGTTATTTTAGTTCTGTGGTACCAGTCACTGCAAGACAATGTCAGCATTCCCTTACCTTGAATGCATTTCAGTTAATCTCTAGATTAAACTGCCTGATCAAGAGAAGAGTCACATCTTGATAAAAGGAAAAGCAAGACCTGACCAATTATCATAGCCTAAAACTGACAACAAGAAGACAGACAGTTTGGGAAGACGCAAAAAAAAGTGATTCTAAGGGTGACTCTTGTCAGCAGTGCTAGAGAAAGGTAATCAAATGCTGGGAGCAGCTGCATACTTGAAGGGAGGTGAGAGAGCATGGTGGACTATTCAATTTTATTACATGCCAGGAGAGATCCTGAAATAGGCTCAGCCCCTCTTGGGAAACAAGTCCTCCACTTGCTTAGATAGGAAGGGCCCTGAGTATCATCCTAGTGTCACTCAGGATCAAAAGGATTCAGACATTAAATGTGTTTTTAAATACTTTTGAGGCTTTTGGCCATGGTGTCTCACAGAAGCAGTCTCTCAAATTTTGTCTGAGTGTAAATACAATCTCTTTGCTGTTCAAAAACTTTTAGAGCCAGCGGTATCTACAAGCATCAGATCTGACCTTCTGTTTAATGCACCCAGTTAATTATTTTTTCTTTCTGCCCCACAATAATGGTCAGATCTCCTTTCCTGACATGCCTTCAGACTAGCTCTAGCATTTCAAGGAAGCAGCTGAGCAGACTGGAAATTCCTTCTGCGTAGCTCTCCATGCATGGCTGGATTATGACTAAGGTAGTGCCTTTTTCCATGATGTTTGATTTTCTTCCTCTTTTCCCCACTGTGGCTGTTAAAACCACCTTCTTGTGTAATGAAGCACTTTTAAATCACCCCACTAGAAAAACTCTGTCTCCAGCCAGAGTTGAAGTCCAGGTCCAAGATTCTCTGGAAATGCAGGTGGATGGCTCCAATGCACCCTGCAGCAGGCTCCTACTTGGAGCAAAGCAAAACAGATTGCTGGGTTATGAAATACAAGAATGATGGTAATTTTTTTTGCATTTTGTTCCCATTCATATCCTTTTGGCTCAATGGGAAGCAGATGCCTGTGGTCTAGAATGAGGGCTCCAACCTGAGGCTTATCCCTTGGGAGAGGGGCAGCTGAGAGTGCAGCAGTGGCCAGAGACATTAACTCATTGTGTTTTTCTAGCCAGAGCTCGTGTCTGGATTGCCTGTGGGTTATGACAACAGGACAGGCTGCAGCTCATGGTGCACTGGGGCAATGCAGCAGGGCAGAGCTGCCTCACACAGCCTTGCCACCCTCTGCAAAAGAGCTCATCTGGGACACAGAGAACCTGTGCGGGGCTTCCAGGGGGTACAGCTGTGTGAGACACTGAAGAGAAAGACAGATGTCTGTTTATCTATACCTTGAATGCTGACTCGGGATGATTTATCTGAGGCGTAGGGTGCTTTGAGGAGAAATTAAAATGAAAGATCTTCCTCTTTCCAGTAAGGTAAAACTGGATCTAATTTGTTCTAAACATCCGCTAATTAAGAGGCTGTTTATTAGCCCAGGTACAGAAAAGAATGGTGCCATTTGACAGGAGACTCCTGCCACTGACCTCTCCATTTAGTCTCTGGTTTTTATCTTATTTTACCTTAATTGCGATCAGTAAGGAGATACCACCTAAGCAGAGCTTTGGGGTGAATATCACAAAGCAGCTGACAGCTTGCTCATCCATAACAACACACAACAATTAAATTGTTAAAATTAATGCAGTTTTCCATTCATATAGAAAATATCCATCTGAAGTCCCAAACTTATTAGGTGCACTTAGGATCTCATCAATTGTGACTGTATAATAAATAACATGCTTTGTGGGAATTAGAGCACACTACTCCTCTCTTCCCTGTGTATGAGTTATGAAGAAAGTGGGCAGCCAGGGAGCTCAACGGGAGCAGATCTCAGCACCCTCCCACCTCTGCACCTTGGCAAACTGGCTGACCCTCCCACCATGTAAATAGAATTCATTCCTCCATTCAAAAAAGAAATTTGTACTAAAAGTCAATCTGAAAGAAACCCAGTAAGATGAACCCAGGGTAAAATAACTTCACGTTCATTCATGACAATGCAATATGTAAAGCAAAATGCCATCTGCTAAATGATCTGAAGGATATGTTTTTCACTTGGTTTGAATTTACCCACCCTCAGAAGAACCCCTCTTCAACCTAGCTTGAGTATGAATAACCAGACTGTGAAATAGCCATGAAAATACACATGATACAAGATTAGCTTTTGCAACATACCTGTTGCTCTACCTTAAGCTATAGGTTATGGTTTGGCCATGTTAAGTTTAAGATAGAGTAGCACAGCAGTGAAGGCGTGCAGTGTGAAAGCAGATCTGACTGAAGAGTGGCACTGAAGCTACAATATTTCAGCAAAGGTAAGCCCAGAGGAGCCGTAAGGTAAGAGAAATACAGACCAAAGTACGTGAGGGTAACTTTAAGGATAAGAAGGCACACTGACCTCAGCACAACTGCCAAACTGCAAAAGGATGTGTGCTCATAAAATTATGTGTTGACCAGAGCAAAAGCTCTAAAAAGTCTGGTTTTGCTTAAGTAGTGTATATTTTGGAGTGTTCCTCTTAGGTTGTTTTCCAAGCACACATTCAAGACTGAGCATCTTTTCAGTGAAAAAGGTAAAGGCAAAAACTGCAAGTACAGAATCTTAATGAAAAAGTGTGATGTGTATCTCTTCAAAGCAGGATACATCCAAATGGGATGCAAAACAACTGCTGTCCTAGAAATTTCAAGGTGTTTCAAACAGAAAATGAAAGTGTAACTTGATATAACATCGTTTCAGACGTTTATACTGTGTGCTCAAAGGCAGGATGTGGAGCCAAAGCTATTCCTCACAGCATTTAATGTTAGGGGATGTAAAATTGCCCTTCTGTACAGAATCTGTTTTTCAGTATTTTGGTTTTTCTCACCAGACAGTCTAAGAAAATTATGAAAACCAGACCTGACTAACTAGAGCAGTACCCTTAAGCTCACACTATTCCTTCTCTGGCTCCAACAGCAATAGCACCAAAGTCAGTTGCATCAAACTTCTCTTACAAGCAAAGATTATCTATCCTATTTCCTCTGCTGCTCCTCACGGTCTGACAACAGGGCTCCTGCTCTCTTTGAGTCAAAAACGTGATGCTGACTTTGCCTCTCATTCTTATTTCCTAATGGGATCTGCCCTTATGGTCAATTGTCCATGACTGAACCAACTCCTCCCCTTTGCTTTGACCTCCTTTCTCCTAGTTTATTTTATAGTGCACTTTGCCCAGTGCAGAGCACACAGCTATTCACTCCACAGATTTTCATACAGTTTGCACAGTTCCCCTCTTGAAGGGCAAGTCATTGCCAGTGTTTTCAAGTGGAAGGCCCCTCTGATGATGTGGGGACTTCACCAGAAGTATTTAGGGTGCCTATTTTGAGGTCATTACTCCAAACACCAAAGAACCAAGGCCTATATTGCCAGAAATCTAAACAGCAATCACTCACCCTGACACTCAGATTACATAGATTGCATAGAAAGGACCATGGTGCACCCAAACACTTGGAATAGGATACACTGAGAGGACCCACCATTCAGAAGAAAATTTTCTATGTCCACCTCACTGTGAAATAATTCAGGCCATATTCTGTATTGACTGTCGTGCAAACTCGCTGTTGTGAATTGGTAAGAAGTACAAGGACACTTGAGGCAAGAAATCACTTGTTTGCTGTTCATCAGAGTAAAGCAATGCTTGTTTATAATATTCCATCCTATACTAGATATAATATTCCATTCTATATTAGATATGTTGTTTCTGTACTGGTGTAAGGAATATGCTGATGTACAGCCATCTTCTAACTTTTTTTCTATCCAGACAGTTCATTTCTTTCTACCCAGTTTATTTCTTAACCTTGCTTTCTGAATTACTGTCTTGTTTTAAAAGGAGCTTTTCAGGGCAGTTTAGAGCTGGTGAACAAGCACTGCTGAAACCAGATCAGAAAGCAGCCCTCCTGCGGTGTGCCAGGTTGACAAGTAATCTGGGAGATGCTCCAGGGAAGATGCACATCACCCACAATTCTTAGCAAAAAAANACACCACAAAACAAACAAGCAAAAAAAAACAAACACAAAACCCCAAAAAACACCACCAACCAGAGTCTCTTCTAAACATTTCTGTCTCTTCAAGCTGGATTTGGGTTTAACAGGTGTTTGTCAGCACTGTGGCATTATTTAAGAAGCTGTTTATTATTACTACAATACTGCATTGAAGAGCTGCTCCAATCACTTGGACAGCAAAGGTAGAGGCTGGAGGGGGAAGGGCTCTAGAGCCAGAGCATTAGCTCCCAACAGGACAGTGGTGGAGCCAGTCCAGTGAGCCAATTCCGTGGCAGTGTCAGGAGCAGGTTTTATTTACACCCAGCCTACTGGTGTGCGACTCAGTCATGCATGTTACATGGAGCCTTCCCTGCACACAATAGCCTGCTGCCACTTCCTCTATTAAATCATTCCTATGTTCATGTGGCTGAAAGCTCAGTGCTGGCATGCAGTAGTCAAGCGTGTAAAAAATGATTACTCTGATCCCTTTCAACACAGATTTGCTGCATGAAATGGCCTGGCTTTGACCTGGGAAAATCAATGCTGTTGTTTTAATGAACAAAAAAAAAATTGGAGCTGAAGCCTGCACTTCCCCTCCCTCTGCTCGCCCCAGGGCCATCCAGTCAGCAAGTCACATGCATAAAGTGCTCACCTGCATGCAAACAGCACTTTCTCATATAATTCTAAACATCCTTTGTCATGGTAAAGCCATAGTACAGGATATCAATTAGCTACCATCACTTGTAAGCAAGTTAAAGTAGAAATGCTGGAGGTGCCCTACAGCTTTCCGACACAAAGGGCAATTTTCAGCTCCCCACACTGTGCCTTAGGCAGTCTAAACATGAACCAAATTCCTTTTCACTTGGATTCAACAAGAAAAGCTCAGACTCTCTTTGCTGGTGTTTTGTTTCGTCATTATAATTTTGGCCATGTTTCAAAATGTGATGCTTTGCAATATTGGTTGGAGACAGACTTTCATAATTTACAGTCCATAGATCCAGCCTCTGGCTTTTTCTGCTGCCTTCACAGAAGGGGCTAAGTGCTTCCATGGAGCAAAAATGTTCAAGTATAGAGTTTTCAGGGCTTTCCAGGAACCTCTAAATCTCCATCTTTAAAACCATCCCACCAGTGAAACCTAGAGCACACTAGCATGAGAAAAAAGGAGGCTAATTATAGATAATTAGTCATGTCTTAACAGTCTGTCTTTTTATTAAAGTGTATAAAAACGTGTAGCAATTTGTTCTTTGGTGTTGAAAATTAGTACCAAGAAAGAGCTGCAAGGAGGCATGAAACTTTACTACAAATGTCATCAAATGCTGCAGCAGGAATCTTTAATTAATCTGCAAGTTCCCCATGCAAAGAAGATGAAAGCACAAACACACATACACACACCCAAATCCTGTCCTAGACTGACAAAAGCAGGGCTCTCCAGATACTGACATATGCAACTCCAACTCAGGGCACAGCTTTAAACTTCAGGAATTCAACCTTTGGAAACCTTAATTTCCCCCCAGTCTTGTTTCTACTTTGCCTGACTTCCAATATTATTTCTTAGGTTTTTGTTTTCTGATGTTCACTGATACTTAACATTCAGAAAAATGTTAAATATCAGTGGCCCTGACCCAACTGGAAAGTGCTTTACTGAGGACTTTATGCCCAAAGTCTGATGTCTTTGAGTAGCCTCCTTCTGTCTCACATCTTTTTCTCATGCCCCAGTCCCAGGTGTGCTCCCATGGGAGGGCCTGTGCACACCAGCTGTGAGGCAGTGTTCCCCATCAGCACCTAATGGCTGCCGCTCACCTGCTGCTCCCCCCACCCTGCTTGGGCCACAGATCACGGCTCTCAGTGTTTCACCCTGCTGGCAGAAGCCCCAGCACCAGCAAAGCTCCAAGCTCAGACTCAGCTTCAAAAAGCCTCAACTAGAGGAATCAAAGGAGATACACCCCTTAGCAGAAGTCTGTCCCATCTCAGCAGAGGGCTGCAAGCAGTGATGGACTGAAGCCTGTGTGTCTAACTCAATATCACATGGGATGGGGACTTTCTTAGGTACCCAACCCTATCTCATAGGGAACAGGAAAAAAAGAAACAACTTCAGGAAGACCAGTGTAGTCTCCATAAAATGCCTTGTTTATGATGAATGATCTCAGAAACCCTCCTGTTCTGTTGTTCCCAGGGAAGGAGGTTTCCTTACAGAGAGTACTGAAAGACTGTAACAGACAGGAACCTGTAAATATATGTAGGAGAGGGCAGAAAAAACTGGAAACAACACATTTATGCATATAACATGAAAATGCAAACAGGACTTGGCTTTACTGAATAAACCTCATTAGAACCTCCTGGACTCCTTCTTTGCTATTACCTCACAGTGGGCAAGACTCAGAGTTAACACCAAGGCTCCAGCTCTGAAATCATCCAGTCATGTTTTGCATTGAGAATTATTTTAAAGCAATGCCCACATACATCCAAACTAAACTCAGGAAAAGATGCTAAAAATCAAACCAGAAGACCAAAAGGCAGGTAGAGAATACTTCTGATCCAAGGACCTTTTACACTTTTTTTGTACCAGCATTATCTACTTTTATGTGCCGGTAACAAGAGAACACGGAAATTACATGAGTTGCCCAAGGTGATACAGTGAACCAGCAGCACACCAGAGAATACAACACAGATCTTGCAAGCCCTAATTTGCTGCCCTGCCTGCCTCCCTCTCGTATCTGTTGCACCCCTGGGATACAAATAGACCTTCGGTAAAACTAAAGTTCAACCAGAATGCACTTTGTGATCACATACAGGAGTATGCATTATAAAAGCACCCTTATCACTGCCTTTCCAAGGAGCAGCACTGGGCCATCGCACTTGGAATTTCTGAGGAGTTAAAAAATAATAAAAAACTGCTGCTCTTGTAACTGTACAAACTATGCCCAAACACTTCAGTACCCTGCTCAAGACAGCACTGCCTACCCAAGAGAGAGGAGGCTGGAGCCAGAAATGGAAATATGGCTGAGATGCCAACTGTTTCTTACAGGGAAGGGCTAATGGGGTGAGCAAAAAAATCAAAGTACAACGTAGTTGTTCAGATGATTGCAGGCAGAGGAGGAAGAAGGGCCTACCACAAAAAGAAAATAACAAATGGAACTCTGTTTTACATTGCTCAGCAAGGGCAGAGGAGGATGTATGGCAAAGTCAGTTGTGGTTGAGGTTAGGAGTTGACAGTGCCTGTAATTCAACCCTGGCTCTGGCTCTCACTTGGCTGAGGGCATTAGGCAAGTCAGTCACACTCTCCACCTTCATTTCTCCATCTGTAAAATGGGGGCTGGAATAATACTTACACCACAGTGTGGATTAAAGAGAATCTGTACAAAGCTTTGAAATGTACAACTGCAGATCAGGGCTAAATAGCTTTGTTTCTGCCACAAACTGTCACTTTGGGCCAATATATGCTGGCATGATGTTATAAAACCAAAGTTAGAAAAATGGGAATGTTTATTAAATGCATAGGCTAACTTCAGGGGAAAGGCTAACATGCTTCATGAGGCAAACACATGATTCTTCAATATGTACCAAAATGCAAAAGGAATTTTTTATTATTTTCTTCTAACTTTTTACATACACAATTTTGTACTGTGCTGCCTGTGAACCATACAGGTACCCAGTCAGAGCCCAAAAATTAACCTAAGGCTAACAGTGAAGGATATGAACTAGCTTTATCCTTCAAAAGCTGTCAGTGTAGGTCTGATGCTTCATGTATGAAATTCAGGGCAGAAGCACCTACACATACAAATAATGCACTTAAGAGCACTGAAAGACAAGATCTTAATCTCAAGAAAAAAAATGATGTCTCTCCAACGTGTCAGAACTTCAAAAGTAATTGTGAGATCTTCTGGTGATTCTCTTAAAGAGTCTTTATAGCTCCTTTTACAGGGGCCTTGGGCTGATTCATGTTGATCGTGTCTGACAGCTAGCATTTCTGTTAATAATAATCATAAATAAAGTGGACAAGGTTGCCTGACCTGAAATGAGCATATCTATAGTGCCATATCCATTACAGCACAGTGGATCTGTGACTGCAAATCAGGAAAGGTCCAATGCTCTTGACACTTTGGATTAAAATAATATCTGTCTTTTAAGATCTCAGAATCTTTGTGTGCTATCTTTTTCATTAAAAAGTGTTTTTTAAGAGATAACACTAACACTATAAGAAAGGAGATGCTACAGAGGATGAAAGATTGGAAAACTTTGCATTTTTTCATTATACAATAAAAATACATATGTGAACAGCTCTATTCTCCCTTATATCTTAACTCCTCCTTCATGTTCTCCTGCATTGAAGTAATAATCCTGGGTTTATGCCATCATAAATCTGCTGACATGTGAAAAATTATACTATTATCAAACACATCAAAACAGAATTATGACTTCACTGCTGCAGGACCCAATGCTAACAGGAGCTGGGTTATATGAAAGTGAAGCCTGATTAATTTCTGGGCAGTGGTTTTCTGCTAGAAATAGGGATGGTGGTAAAGACTGAGTTTTTTTAATTTCCATAAAACCCCTGGTTGCACTTATACACAAGTCATTCTAAACAATACAGGAATTATTTGCTGATATAGGGAACCACTCTCAAAAGTAAAGAATCTGAGAATCACTGAGAATCTCTCCACATCAGGTGACATGCTGAATTAAGAGAGAAGCTTTGTAAATTACTTTAAGGGAGGTCAATGTGCCAGGCTATGCTGAATCCACCAGGGCAGGCAATTTCCAAGGACACAGACAGGCCCTTCACTGAAAACCCTCCACCCCAGAGATTCATGTCTAGCATCAGGCAGATAATTGCAATGTTGCTGATGAAGCAGAGAGGAACCAACTCACACCAGCAATTAGAATAAAGAGATTAACCTCTTGGCCAGCCAAAAAAAGGTGTATTTGGGCAAAAAGGCAGGTCAAATGTTACACAGCAGTAAAAAAGCAGCAAATCTAGGATTCCTCATGCCCCTTGCTAATGAAAGGTTTGTACTTACACCATCACTTGCTAATTTTCCATACCTGCACTGTATGACAAACCAGTGTCACTGTTCTACCACGTAGGCTCAAGGCCTCTTCTTTCCTGGTGTACTCCAGACTGCTACAAGAACAAAAGCCTGAATCTCAAACAGATCTCTCCTTCTAAAACTCCCTTTTTGTGACCACAGTCCTGCATAGGGGTTATCAAAAGCCAAAGCTGTGAGCCAAAATACAGTCCTGGTATAAAATACAACACACACATAATGAAGCTTGTCTGTAATTAGAACACCACAAAGACAATGCTTTTTTCACTCATATTTCCAGCCTCCATTGTGCTACAAAACAGAGAGAAGTGAAATGAAACAAGCAGTTTTGTGAGCATCAGAGTAAATGAACATGGTCATTCAGTTTGGGGATGAACTCTGGAGTCTAAAGAATCCAGAGGCTCTGCCTGAAGTTTTCTCGGAGTATTTTTGTGAAATATCTCCCTTGGAGGAGTAAGGGGAACATTCCCTAGTATCTAATCTGCTCCCTCATCTGCACAACTGCCTGTTTTCACAGAACCTGATAAACTTTTCCATCTAAATGACCATATTAGATTGGCAGCTTCTCCACGAGACACAATCAAGTTGTCAGTTTACATCCATAAATGTGATCTCTGTGGACAGCTTTGTCTTCCTCTTCCACAAGAGAGAAATCATCCTTCTTTTCCTTGCATATTATTATTAAAATTTTTATATTTAAAAGGGTTTTTTAGAGGCAGAGCTCCTCAGAAAGAAGAAAATCAATTTACTGCCATCTAACCGAATGGCTTGGAAAAGAGATTTTCTCAGAGGATGCAAAATTAACTTCAGAAATATTATTTTGTCATTTGGTCTGGGCTTGCATTATGTAAAATGATCACTTTCAGATGCATCCCCTGAACAGGTACAATCAGCTATGCATTTATGGATGTTGTTTTAATAGTAGTATCTATTGCATTCACATCTGTGCTGCACATGTTCTCTCTGCTACCACAGTCAAGAGCATAAAGAAAGGGAGAGCTATGCATTACTCTGTTCACTGGAAATGAATTCCAGAGGGGAGTATCACAGCAAGTGGAATGGCTGGTGAATTAGGAACACTATGAGAAAAACACATTTTGGGCAGACTCAGCTACTGTAGAATAAGTAGCTACTGATATTCCACATACCTGTGCCACCAGCTCCAACGTCAACCTGAATTTTTTTCAGAAGTGCATTAGGCAGGACTTGCACTACAGGTTGGGAAAACAACACCCAGGAAAAATGTGAGCTGACCAGCTCATGAATGGTCCCCACCCCTATTCTGCAACTTTATGAAACTTGCTCTAGTGGAAATAGGTACCTGCACAGACTCTCGATATGACCCATGAGGCTCTAGCTATCTAATTAAAAAGTCCTGATGTACTGTGAAGCTACTGAGGATTATGTCTGAACAAAGATGGAGTCTTCCCAATCCATTCCATGATCACTAAAATGTTTCAGATTTGAAAGTGCTTCAGTGCAGTAGTTCCCATATATTGTTCTTAATATTATCTATTATTTGTTATCAATGAATTTCTGGGAAAAGAGGCCACAACTCAAAAGTCAAGAGTCTCAGGTACAGGACAACATCTTTCAAGGGGCATGGAAACATTTTTGTTCCATCTTCTGTGTGGGGAGAAGGAACTCAATGGTGGTTTCAGATGTAGGGCATCTTGTACCTTTGAGCATCCAGAGCACACAAGGAGCAGAAGAGGGCTCACAAAAGATACAGCTATTCAGCAAGACTCTGGTCTTGGGCTGGTGAAACACACATATTAAGGAACCTTTCTGGAACCAAATCAGAAGAATATTTGTATAAACAAATACTTGAATGTGGCCGTCACGGGCAACATTAACCAGTTTTTGTTCATCTTAAGTAAACCTAAGTGGAAGAGGGCAGGAGGAGACTCCACTGCAAAGGCAATACAACCACACAGGATTAGTGAATGTTCCCAAAAGAAAAAAGGCAGAGCCTAGGATACTTACCATGTCCTTTCTTCTCAGCTAAGAGATGGAACTGGTATTTAGCTAGCTCACCCTTAGGGTCAGCCTACCCACTGCATACTAATCTGCTTTGGTGTCATCTCTCCTTCTCACCACCACAAGCTTACCTGCATTTAATCGTTTCTTTGGGGTTTTGAGGCTGCGGCAGCGGCCACTGGCAGAGCTGCTGTTCTCGCTCATGGAGTCCTGCGCTGAGGAGGCGCTGCCTGTGGCCTCGCTGTCCCTCATCATGCTCTCGTAGCCGCTGCTGCCCCCACTGTGGTAGAAGAGGGCTGTTTTCCCCATGGCAGGGGGCAGCTCCCCGCTCAGGACGCTGCTGTTGTCGCTGCCATGGCCGCTGCTGCAGCGGTGAGGTTTGCGAGGAGGGGTGATCTTGCTGTAAGGTGAAGGCAGCATGTGGACAGCTGGCTTCTCATCTCCGGGAAGGCCCCCACGCTCATCTGTCTCCAGGCTTCCTGGCAGCTGCACACCTCTGGCACTGGTGCTCCCTTGGAGCAGCTCTGAAATCCGCCCATTGACGGCTCGAAGGGGCAATTTGGAAGCAAGGCTGGAGCCCCGGCTTCTGCTGAGGGACTGCATTGACCAGGACATGTTCTTCCCACTTGGGGGCAAACTGGAGGTCTGCCCTACGGACTGAGGCAGAGACTTGGTGGAGAAGCTGAGTGTTTTGGTGGCAGAGGCAGAGAGGCTGCGGGCCTTGGGACTTGCCAGCAGGAGCTTGCTGACAGCAGAGATCTTTGACTGGCTGGCTTTTGGGGAGGCACCTGCCGACTGGGAGAGGCCCGAGTTGGTGGGTGAGGACATGGCACTGCGGCTGAGGCTCCTCCCAGCCCTAGGCATGGTGGTGTCTCTGCCAGGGCTCATTCTGGAGCTCACAGAGGACAGACTTTCTGCTCTTTCCAGTGACAAACACTCATAGTGGCTTCCTGTGGACCTCCCTAGGGAGTTGGTCCTGCTGGCGAGCTGCTCCAGTTTGGCACTGAAGAGTTTGCTGCTGCTATTGTTGATGCTGCTATCTATGCCAAGGCCTTTTTGTTTGGCATTCTGCTCCTCGGGGAAGCCGGCCAGAAAGGACATAGGCTGGCTGGAGGGACTGCTCGTGGTGCTGCTGGCTGCACTGTGCTGGGGGCTGGCTCTGTTCTTCTGATCCAGGCTTGACTTTCTCACAGGCGGCAGAGGAGGAGTTCCTTTGGGACGAGTGAGTATGCAGTGTTTGGGAGAAGCCATCTTCTTGTCAAGACTAGCCTTAGAAAACTGGGGGAGGGCAGGGGAACTGACTCCACTGCTGTCAGCAGAAGTAGGATGGAGATGACCGTCAGATTCCTCCACCTTGCTTGCCTTTGGGAGCCCTCGTGGGAGGCTACAATTCTTCAAGGCATCACTGGAATGAACAGGGCTTTGGGTTGTGGAGCTGGATGCTGCCACCTCACACCCATCCACAATCCTTTTTAGACTGTCAGATCCTGGGGAAATAGAGGTGTCCCCACTGCTGGTGCTAAACCTGTCCACGGAGGATTGTCTTGTGCTGTGCTCAGGCTTGGCTGAAACTGTGACTGTATCAGGCCTTGGCCCGTCACTGTTGCCAGAGCTGTCCTTTTTAACATCTTCTTCTCTCTTCAACCAAGGATCTTCAAATTTGATAGCCTTCTTAGCAATGGATTCTTTCCCATCATGGGGATGAACAGCCTTTGGGTCTGCAGTTACAGCCGGTACAGCATCATCAGTGTCTGGAGCTTTGAAGGAATTAACAGCAATACATGGATACACAGTAATGTTCGTCTTCATTGGGATGTAGCCTTCACAGCTGCTAAGACTTGCTGTGTTTTTGATTGTGACAGTAGTTTTGCCTAGAGCTGATATTTTACAGCCTTTGAGAGGTGGCACTTTGCCGAAAGCTTCCTCCCCCATTTCCGACAGTATAAGCATGTTGTCAGTCACTGACTTCTGTTTGTCACTTACACAAATCATGCTGGCACTTTGTATGGTGCTTGCAAACTCAGAGACGGGGGGTTCTGCCATAGCTTCCCCATGCCCATAGCATGCCTGGGCTATGAAGCTGTGGCAAGACTGCTCACCGTCACTCCCCGTGCTCATTTCACTCAACCATGAGCTGATGGATGAGCGCCTGCTGCCATCATCCTGGGGTTTGTCATCCAGACTCAGCTTTGGAAGAGGAAGGAACTGTGTGATGCTGACTTCAGACACAGGAGCTGCACTGGAGTAACATTCAAGATCCTCAGAGATACTGCTGATAATACTGACGGGCCTAGAGCCAGAGGCCAAAGCCTGCACAGAGCAGTCACTGTTAAAACTGATGATACTGGTCGGGCGCCCATTGTCAAGGACACCACTAATGGTCAGCTCTTCCACAAGGGTGAACACAAGTTCATCCTCTCCATTTAGCTCCAATGGCTGCTGCACAGTCACCATGGTTGTGCTCAGAATCTCCTTCTTGGATTCTGGAGAAATGCTTTGTTGCTGATCTTCACTGAGAGCGGTCTCTTCAAAGTCTTCATTGTTGGATGACACTGACTTTTTCATAATCTGAGGGCTCATGCCTACAGGTGGGGTCCGGACTTCTGGCTGTAATAAAGATTCAGTAGATGTCATGGCAGCATCCTTACTCAGGGAAGCTGGTGGGGGAGTGGAGCTAGGCAGGACTCCTTTCTGTGTATAGACCTTGCACCTCTGGGAAGGAGAAGTTGGTGGCTTATACTCAGATGTCTTTGAGAGGCTTGCAATGCCAAGCCGGGGTGAACCCATTGGCCGAGGTTTGCCTTCCACAAATCCACAGGTGTTGAGCCCTTCTCTGCTGCTCTGCAAGCTTGTGCTGTGTGCTAACTGGCAAGAGTTAAGCTCTTTACTAGAGCTGCCTGTTACACTCCTGGGAGAAGAAGGAGTTGAAAGATTGGTAAGAGCTCCAGAAGGAACAGGGGAATGATTTCTTCTGGTTTTGCTGGATGTTGTATTTGTATTTTCCTTGGCTTCTCTATCAGGATTCTGACATTCTGGCATAGTATCTTCCTTATCTGACTCTGGTAAGTGGCTAAGCTCTGCCAGCTGGCTTGAGACAGCGCACTTAGATGTCTGGTCTGAGCTAAACTGAGCAGGCATCTCTTCAAAGGGAAATTTGTCGGTTTCTTCACTACCATCTATGCAATCCAGTCTCTCCTGGAGCTCTGCAAAGGTGTTGCACTTCAGGCAGTCTCTTTCAGATGTGCTGGGCCCTGATTCACTAACTTCCTCCAACCTGCCCTCATTTTTGATCTTTTGCAGAGCAGGAACTATGGGAACAAAGTCAGGGGGACCCTCGTTATCTGTCAATTCCTTGTCAGAAAGGGCAGTGCCATTGGGGCCAACGTAAATCACTGTGTCACATGACTGCTCACTGCTGGATGAATAATCAGGATCACTTGATAAATGCAAAAGAGGGAAGTCTGGGTCCACAGTGTTTCTAGAATGGAAAGGCCTCAGCTGGGTTGGCCTCCGCATCCGGCCCTCCTCACAAGAGCTCTCTCCTCCAGAAGAACTTGATGTGTACTGCAACATGAGAGAGGGAGAGGGAGAGGGAGAGGGAGAGGGAGAGGGAGAGGGAGAGAGAGAGAGAGAGNAGAGAGAGAGAGAGTGTGAGTCTATGACATTTCAGCATTGCAAGCTGCTCCTTGCACAAACTGCATACACAAAAAAATTCACGGTCACATATGAACTGGGAGATCTCTAAACTAAGGCACAGTGCACTGAAGCAGCTTATCCACAGCCCTAGAGCAAACTCATAGCTATATTCAATGGAGAACCCAAAGCTCCAGCTCTGAGTCCCACTCAAAATCATAAGACTTAAAAAAAAAAGTACTAAAAATATGGGTTAAGATACCTCCCTTAGCTGAGCCTGGCCTAGAGAAATCAGATATTTGGCAAAGGCTTTTGATTGTGTGTGTGTGTGTGTGTACATTTGTGTATTTGAAGAGGAACAAGAAAACTCATTACACATGACCCCATACCACCAGTGCATGGAATTGTGTAATGTGCACTCAGAGGTCTCTGGAGACACAGTGCTGTGATGGTGTGTGGACTGAATCCTTCATTTGTCTCTCTCCAATCAATTGACAAAAATAGCTTTTGTCAGTCTGCCAGTTTAAATGAAATACATAAAATTCACTCATTCTGCCCAATTCACACCATAAGTTCCACAGAAGCAACCAGAACTCTCTAGCATGAAAATGGATATAGTCCATCTTCACTCCACTTCTTGGAAAATCTATCACCCATATTTAGAAGCAGTAAGAATAAAAAGGTTATCAATGCTGGCATTGGACACAATTGTTCTGCATTTATTTTGCTTTAACTCTGTCTAAGAAGCATAGAGAATCTTATTCTTAATTAATCCCAATTTTCTTTAACTCTACCTGCAGTTTCACTCCTTATTATTTCATTAGCACTAAGAGCATAAAGGAAAATAAATGCTCCCTAACAGCTATATTATTAAACAAGGTCAGCTTACAAACCTGCTACAATGGATGTGTCTGAACTTACTCCTGTGTCTCTGAAACTGAAGCACATACCCCTCTGATATTGCTCTCTGACACTTGCCTAGGACTGGGTACATACAATCCATACACTTTGGAACTGATTACTGATTTTGTTACATGCTGCTCCACCCACTTAAGGATCCTTCGTGATCCTCCTTCCTCCATCATTATAAGAAGGGAGTTACACATGGCCTTACCTTGGTTTTCTTTTTCTTCATCCTGAGGACCCTGGAGGCAATCTGGATGGTGGAGAGCGTCTCAGCATAGTTCCCCGCGGCAGCTGAAATGTGAGCTATCATCGTGGTGCGGCAGTTCATGTTCCCCAAGGACTCTCGGAGCAACATGGTCAGCTTGCTGTCTCTGCAAGATAAAATGAATTAAGGCTACATTAGCCAGCAAGGTTTCGCTTTGGCCATCATGATGTAACTTGGGTCTTGGCAAGATATTTTCTCCTCTCTTTAATGGAACCCTAATTAGTTTCCTTCTTCAGGTTCGCACTATGTTGTGCAGCTGAGCATGCTGAAAGACCCTGGACTACAATTCAAACTTCTTTTCACATCCCACTTCCCCTTTTCTGTCTCCTTTTGGTCTCAGTCCTTCTCCATTGTTACCATTGCCAACAGAGAGATGCAGACCAGCACTGGACACTGTTAAGAAGCCACAGCAGCAAACATCAAACTGCTGCTCTTTTGGAGTGTACAGTGTGCAGACCCTGGCCCAGCTCTGGAGGACAAGAGGGTACTGGATTAGATTAGAGAACACAGTTTTTTTGTTGCCTTCTAGGGCATTGGGTAACTCGATATTAATAACAGTTAAGTCACTGAAGTCAATTTTGGATGTTGCTGGTAAAATACAAACCAGCAAACAAGCCTTCAAACTTCACACAATTGTTCTTTCATATTAGATCTTTTCTTTCACAGAGGCAGAAATCAAATTTTCTGTTCTTGCCATTTACTCTATTGTTCAGCATCAGATAGCTTTTGAAATGCTGGTGTCTTATTGTGGGGCTGTCTGTGACTGGACTAAGAATATGAATTTTAACAGAACAATGATGCATACATAATACTTTTGAGGCGGTGATCTAATCCTGTAGTCAGAAACGCACAATATATAATTTTTAAAAAGACCTTTATCTCCATTATGTGGAGGTCAGCTGGGTGGTTATTTGGGAAATGGCATTCTCTTGAAGGGTGTCTCCCCTATGCTAAAGGCTGTGGATGACGATTACTTACAGCTGGAAACAAAGGCAGCAACAGCCTGATATTTATCTATCACTAAAGGAATTGCATTCACTGTTTTAATTATTGTGATACCTTCAGTGGCTACGGATCAGATTTTTGGGGCTCACTGCAAAATATCTGCAAATGACCTATGGTGCATGTGTGTCCTTGTTCATTCACTTGAGGTTTCCAGCTCACGGGAACTCTGCATAAAGCTGCAACTGCTGGGAACTGAAGCTATGCCTACTGGATGGGACCAAGGGGCAAACACCAAAACACTTCGACCTCTTTTTTTGATTGACTAAACAAAAGCATTTGGGCTGCATATTTTGATGCAATAGCTCTGGAAAGTTCTCATCTCCCGAGGCTTCTAGTACTTTCAGTTTCAGCTCAACTAGAAATACTGAAAATAAAACATTTATTTTGTTTCAGGATTTCTGTTTCCATCTGCTGCAGACACATTAAAGACAGTCTAGTGTCTTTGAGAAGCAAACATCCATAAAGACTATACTGAGACAGCCTCACTCATTTCACTTGTGACCTAAGGCTGCTTTGAATCCACAGACTCAGAGTTACTAGGCTGCTGTGTCTCAGGTTAGTGTCCCTCCTTACCATCATGGATTAATTAAGATATCAAATTTTGTACATCAGTTACTGCCACTCCAATGCAGAGTAACACGGAAATTATTAACATCTCCACAGAAATCAATAACAAGCCATTTATTTGCCAGTGCTTCTATCATCGCAAAACATGAGACAACGGGAAAGTGCAAAAGAATACATTCTAAATACGTTGGTCTCCTGAGAATGCATAACCCATGCAGCCAGCATCAGCACTGAGGCGTGGCCCTCCTAGAGATATATGCATTAGGAATGTAAAATAATCTGTGCCACTTGCCTTGTACTGAGATACTCCCTTGCAAGAATAATAACGATACTGAAGAAATACCTGTTTATAATTCATCCTCTGACATGGATGGGAACTAAAGGGCAGATTTGTTAAGGATCAAAGCATGAACCTAGCAGTAAAAAGCCCAGCTAGCACTGATTTCTAATTTCAGAGTTTGTTCATTCAGCACAGGCTACATCTTTGCTCTCAACCTCATCCTGTACCCAGAAAAAATAACTAGCTGCACATCACTACTGTACATTGAAAAATAACATAAAGAGGAAGAAAGTTACTAAACACAGATTATTATCAAATCTGAACACTGTCATAAGACAAGTACAGCTGTTCATGGTTCACTGACCTTTCTCAATAGCTCTCACCTACTAACTTCTGAAGGAAAGAAAGAAAGAAAGAAAACAAAAGAGAATATAAGACACAAAAATGTGTGGCCTAATTTTTAACTCACTCTATCCTCTTTAATTAAAATATTGGTAAAACATTTTGGATGTCTCACTGTAATTTGCTTGGCAGTCAGTGTGAGACTCAAAGTAGATGCTTTGTTCTTCTGAATGTTGGCATGGTATTTCTGCCTGAAAAACATGAAAGGCTATGAATTATTTCATTAGGTCCTTTGTGAGCTCTTATTGGAAAATTCAAAATTTCTTGTGGAAGCAGAAGTTTTACAAGAGGAGATCTGCACTTCTGCACTGGAAAGGCTTTGAGAAGCAAGACCTTTGTTGACCCTCTGGCTCTGCAAGCTAAACTAGACACAGGAAATTTTGAAGAAAGGTACAGAGTCTGCTGTTCCTAGGTGTATGCTGCTCGATGTATTAAGCAGAGGCTGGCTAGCAGAAGATCCCAGATTTCTCACAGCAACAGAGTGAAATGCATCAATGTCTTCATGGCAAATAAAAGAACTTCAGGAATGCTAATGGTCTATTTCTATTCTGCTCCAAAAGTAATAAAAATTATAGGTCAGAGCAGCACAATCACTCCATTTTATATACTCATCTTCATTTTAAATGTATTTCTACCCCATCCACTAATGTTTTTATAGTTTAGGAAATTTACCCTAAACCATCATGATTATGGAGATCTAAAACACACAAGAAATTGAGAGGACACCACACTTCAGACTCCAAAGCCTGTATATCAGTAAGTCAATTCTGCAGTCTTTTCTGTACTTAAAAGTCACCTCATTTTTTTATAACTACATCACTTGGTCTAATAAAATACATTACCTTTACTTGTAAACCTTTTCTTGCCTAGCTTCTTAGACAATCGTGGCTACAGAAAAAAAGCTATTAAATATTATTCATATATATCCCACACAGGTAAAACCCAAAAATTAAGTATGCAAAGCTGAACCTCTGGAAAAGTCCAGAGGCAAGAGCCCTGTATGCAGGAGAGTAAAGTTGGGTATGTCTGTGATGTATGACAGCAAGTACAGCACAGAGGTGCAGACTGCCACGAAGAAAGCTTCCATTCATTCCATGGAGTAACAGCCCTCCACATGGAGAGGACCTCTCTCTTCTTCACTGTGCTCCCTCTCCTCCTCTGCTGCTTCCACCCTCTCACACCACAATAGCTGCTGAAGGACTTACCTGTTTTCCTGCTGTTTTTATGAATCTCTTAATAGGAACCCTAGCAGGTATTGAACCTCTCCAAAAGAGAGAGATGGCAGTGCCGCAATGAGCTGTGTTCTCTACTTCTCTTCAGAGACCACCATGCAAACTGGCATCAGTGTAGTCCTTTCACTATGGAGGAAAATGTACATCTTCCTTTCAGTAAGAAGGAAAGATGGACATCTTCATGCTCCTCTTTACACATCTGTATTTCCCCTCTTCATGAATGATTAATTATACTCAACTTCAAACACACAGAATCTTACACTGAAGAATGAAGCACGTAATATCATGATACATGTCCTTGGACATTGCATAAATTCCAGTTGCCTATGTACATTTAGTCAAAGTCTTTAATTTTGTGAGTAGATGCTATTTTTCTACTAGAGCCCTGTCTCAAACCCTGCACAGAATAAACAGTGCTCACTGAACTGTAAGTTTTTAATCTTACATTTAATCCTTGCATTGCAATGTATAGATTTATGCCTTATTTACGGTTAGGATTATACAAACTCTGTTCTGAATCCTGAATAACTGATTCCTTCAAAGGCTCTTTATCATTTTTTTTTCCCTATGGAGCTCATCAGTGCAGTATCTGATGAATGCCTCTGAGGTGAGGCATATATTCCTCTGATAATACCTGAAACATTGAAGACTTCATCAAGTATAGGTGTTTGGTGTGAAGCACAGATCTTTCAGAGTATTGATCATTACACAGTTTTCATATTCAAAGTACAGCTAACTTTGACTTATCTTGAACAGCAAATAGGGCAGCTGGTTCTCAAATCAGGATGCCCAAAAACCCAGGAACATATAATTAGTAGCCCATCTAAAAATTTCAGGGACACATTGTCAGAACTAGTCTGAAGGTGGTATTGGGTCCTTTCAGAATACCTCCCTTCTTTCCACAGTCCTCCATCACAGTCCTCCATCTGTTTATGGACAATGACCACATCACTGTACAGTCTTGATGCATGTCTAAAGCAGGTCGTTTATCTGCCTAGAAAAAAGATGATATTTGGGGATGGAGGGAGAACCCTGAAAGGACAACACAATATAAAGCCCATTAATTCTGAAATTTCCTGACCCTATAGCAATTGATTTCATGATCCAAATGCTCTTATTATATGTATTTTCTGTAATTTCATGTGGATTTGTGGTTACACTTCAATGAGACATCAGCAAGCCTGGAACACTCCAGTCTATTAAATAGCCTCAGTTGCTAAACTAGCTAGCAGCAGCAGCTGGCTGCCACCTTTTGTTTGGAAAAGCAGTAGAGAAGGAGAACATGATTTAAAATTTACCAGGGGGGGTTGCTAGCATTTGCTACCTGTAGAAAAACACGAAGACTCGGGAGTGACACACTCCTTTCCTGTACTGTGTGAAAGCTGTGGTCTCGTGTGTTCATGTGCTTTTTGACATGCTCTTCTCTGCTCAGACAATCCTACACTCATCTATCAGTGTCTATCCTGGGCTTTCCTCATCTAACCTTTTTGCTTGTTCTTATTCCCATATTAACACCCACCCCCAGTTCCTCCCCAAAACAGCCGGGTAGAGCTCAGTTTCATCCTGCAGTGGTCTAAGCAGCTACACCAGACTTAGCCATTCTCCAGCATCACTGCTAGACATTCTTCCAGTATTAAACTCCTCTTTTGTCCCCCTCTTCCTCCCATTAATGTCCTCCACTCTTGCTGCCTGACCTCCAAGGCCCCTCTCCCCACTCAAGTTCCCCCCTCAGCTGTTCACTGACACCCAGCAGAGAAACCCCAAAAAGTGGCTGAAATTTGGCATGGCCAGGTGAGGGGCAGGCCTGGTATGGGGGCACAGAATGGCCAGTGCCTTCCTGGATCTTCCTCTGCCAGGTCCTCCAGCTTTAAGAAAATCTGTGTGTTCAAAGTGAGCTACACAGAAAAGAGGCAAAAAGTAATTGCCTTTGTTTAGGGCTGCAAAATAGAATCCATGAATAGAAAATGAAGCAATAAGAATAAATATTGTGCTCAGGAAATTCGCAGGAATTTTTGCTGCCCAGCATGTCATTCTGTGTATGGGAGACACAAATACAGAATTGTTTCACAAAGAGGAGGCAATACTGGAGAGGAAGATCCAGCTGAAGCGTTGGAATAATGATTTTTCTGTGGAATTATTTACCCAATTGTATTATATACTTTGTTTTGTTTCCTGCATCCCTTCCCTACCCCCCCTTAATATTAAATATTTTCTTTGTTTTCCCTTTCCTCTCACCCCACTACAATACAAATTTTGGCTATTCAATGACAACAGCAGCACCATCAGAAATAGGAATAATAACATTCCACAAGGGAGACAATACAATACTGCAGCTAAGCTTTAGGAAGTGCAAGACAGCGTGTTTGTGCTCTCTATTAATCATATACCTTAGTGTCTTCCTAGGCACTTGGCCAAAAGGAGAAAGTTGTCGACTCCCTCCAGGTGTTATTGTTACAGCATCAGATGATGTATGCCCTCAGGTGTCTTGTAATCCAATTATTTATAGAGGTATATCAAAGGAAAAAATCTCAGTAGCTATGACAGTCATTTTTGATCATGAAGTCTTAACTCTGCTCCTTTGAGCTGATGCACTGTTTTATTCACAGTAATAAATGTTTACATAACGAAGAAACCACAAAAAGACTGTATTTGATTTTGGCTCTTACTGCATGGGAATAATCTCTACAAAGGACAGTTTATAGTTCAAAAAGCACAAGCCTTACAGTGGATGTTACAGGTGTGTAACAGCTGAGTTCACTATGAGCCGATATAGTTTGCTTAGTTATGTCTTTCCTTTCTGTTAATAATTTTCATAGAGAGAGAGAGGAAATGGGAGCAGTGTGTGTAGGCACAGGCAAAATGAGTCCAGGTGGGGAGATAAAGCCCTCAGTGGCTCAGCCATGTAAGCCTGGCTTTGTTACCAGAACAAAATGAGGCAGTTGAAGGAAGATGGGTAACGTGTTGCACCTTTAACCTGGGGAATTCTTCACCTGGTGAAACAAGGCATTGGGGAGACAATGAACTTGTTCCAGGTGGAAACTGACTAGCCTTAAAGGGAAAATAAAGCATAGTGGAAATTTCCACTGCCACTGCAGTTACTAATCTTGTATGAGCTGTACTAGCACAACCCAGAGCACTGTGCTCATGACAGAGGGGAAGGGGGAGCCAGCTGCAAGGACTACACTGAGGGGACACTGTGCTCAGGTTCAGTACCAGGAAACTTCCACATCTGGAAGGGGGGTGACACTACAGCAGTCAAGAGGTCAGGAGCAGAAGAAAGGTGTTGCTGCAGCCAAGTATGAGACTTGTCTTAAATTGTACTAGCACAAAAATGCATATAAAATGTAGGAGGATTCCCCCTAGTTGTCTTTTAAGAGAAAATTTCATATTGTTGAAGAATCCTTGGGTCTGTGACAACCCATGAGCATGTGGCAGGTGCACAAAAGAACATCTTTTGTTTCTTTTTACCAAAGGTAGAAAAGCAAATCAATGACAGAAGGACAGAAACCCATCTGTGAGGGTGCACTTGAAATGAGTCCAGTTTTGGGCCCCTCACTGCAAGAAAGACTGAGGTGCTTGAGCATATCCAGAGAAGGGCAATGCAACTGGGGAAGGGTCTGGAGCACAAATCTCATGAGGAGTGGCTGAGGCACTGGGGTTGTTCAGTCTGGAGAAACGGAGGCTGAGGGGAGATCACACTGTCCTCTACAGCCACCTGAAAGGAGATTGTAGCAAGATGGGGGGTGGCCTCTTCTCCCAAGAGTCAGAGAACTACCCCTCTCACCATAGATGGGGCTCATTCAAGAGCTGTAACTCCTGTATTAAAGTTGCATCAAAGCTGATGAAGTTTAAACAGTCCACAAAACTGACAAGGAGCGCCCTGTTATTCATAAATGACACAAAAGTTCCCCACTTTTTTAAGGTCTTGCTGACTGATCTCACAATAGAACGCTCTCCCAATAAAGCTGCTGCTACCACACAACTCCACTTTTACCTTTACATATTAAAGAGTGCATGGTTTCTGACAGTGCCAGCCCAGCTCTAAGCTGGGCACCACCAGAAGACACACAGAGAAACATGTCTCCTTCATCCTCTCATTTCTGCCTTGTGCCAGCAGTGGAGCAGAAGTCACACATGCTTCATTCAAATAATTCAACCAACAAGAGAAAGAAGTTCCTCCCAGTCTTTGCCCCAGCTCTGTGAATTTCATGTAGTTTGGTTCAGGTGTACTTTACCCTTTGGCATCACCAAACTGAAGATACATACCCTTACTTACAGCTCACTGTGTTACTCTAATGAGAGAGAGCTCAGAGATCCAGATGTAGCTTAAAGTCACGGCAAGTGCAAGTTTTGGGGTGGGAGAGAGGAGGTGGTTAGAAGTACAGCTCTGCTGAGTGTCAGTGATTATTTTAGAGAAAAGACTACACTGAAAATGGGAGAATGATCCCACTCCCCTCTGTACTTTGAATCTCAGCACAGAACCAAACACTGTTCACAAGCAGCCATTAAAAACATCAAAAAAAAGCTCAAAGATAAGCAAAAAGAAACAATCCTAGTGGTCTGTCTCATTACAGTGCCAGCTCCTAATAAATTCTAGCTGAAAAACAGAAACTCAATTAATCCAGGGAGCTAATTAGGCTCAGCAACTCTATGTTAGAGTTAAAGCCAGATTCCCCAAAATCAGCAATGCCACTTGTTAAGAAAATATGCTCAATAAATGGACTGTGATTTACAGGAGAAAAAAAAAAATCTGCAGTTAAAACCAATAACGATCTAGATTTTAAATAATTTAGGGACTCTGCACTTGGCTAGGCTAACTTCTACCAAGATACACTCATAAAGGGAAGGAAAATGTCCTCTCTCTCCCCATGGCCCTCCTTCCTTGGCTCCCTTACTTGGAAGTATTATGGCAACCACAAGTTTGGCTCAGCTTATCCCTATGGTTTAGTTGCTTTATATGAGAAGACAACATAGCTGTTATGGAATAGTAACTGGAGCAGCTTAGGACCGTGCCTGTCTCTCCTTCGGGCTGCCTGTGCCCCGACAGTACAGCAGAAGTGCTGGGAAGGGAAGGGTTGGAATGCAGCTGAACAGTGCCTGTGCCTCTAGGGCAGTCACAGGAAAAACACACAGCAAGAAAAAAGTGCAGAAACATTCCCTGACAATCTGCTGAGGACACATTCTGGAAAGCACCTTCACACCAGCCCCTCTGGGTGGCTAACACGAGCAGGAGCAGAGCAGACACCCGGCGAGGGCATTTCCTCCCTGCATCAGCGGGAGGAGAGGGCACACTCCTTTGTTCAACATCTTTCCTTCCAGTGCTGCTGCCCCCAGCTCCCGCTGCCTTCCGAGGCAAGGCAGTGGGCAGACTAAAGCAAGGCTCTCCGCTCTGTATCCAAGGGGCTAAGCAAAGGGCTTGTTTGTCAGGACGCCTGAGCTCGCTGCCGGTCTCATCGCTGGGTCGCACATGCTGAGGAGACACTGCCGAGAGCGCAGGGCAGCAGCCACCTCAGCTCCTCTCTCGGTGCGAACACGCGCCTGCCCGCCGGAATGGCCTGAGTCCTGGGTTACCCTCCCGCCGGGCACCTCGGGAACCATTTCGGCTGCCGCCCGCTGAATACCCCGTGGCAATTTGAGCGGGGACAGGAGGGGCCCAGCTGGCTGCCACACGGAGCGGTGTGGCGCTGCCCGGGCCGAGCTGCTGACCGCCGCGGCCTGCGGCACCCGGGAGCCCCGGCAGCGAGAGACAGCGCCTGGCCCCTCGCCTGCTGCAGGGAGTGTCAGGATTCAGATGTACCCAGGAGTGCAATACCAGGGTTATTTCCTCAAAGGAAAATTAACTTCAAATGTTTGTAATTGATGCATGAATATTCATGATCTTTGGGGATGATTCCATAATTACTTCATTCTGCTTAGGCTCGTTTGATCAGCAGTAGCGACAGCAGTAGTTTACACTCCTTCATCAGGATGCCAACGATTTGGCAGCATGACCTTCCCAGTTTCCTGTGCTGGAGAGCAGCTCTAGCTATTCTAATTGCAATCCCAAATGGAGTGGTACCTGAAAATAAATTGACTGCTGTTCAGTTTTAGAAACTGCTCCACTTGGCACTGCTCCTTGTGTAAATAGATAACATCTCCAGGAAACTGGGAAGGTCATTCAGCAGAACACTTCACATTTTGATAAGTAAGATTTTATATGTCAACCTCCTAGAGTTTTCAGCCCACAGCATTATAGCAGAGGATAGTGAAAGTGCACACACTCCCATGTGGAAAGGGGAAAAAAAAGAAAAAAGAAGGCAGGCTTTAGTTGTCATTAATGATACGGAAATTATACAATTCATTTATGCCAGTCATTAGATATATTCCCCAAAGAAAGTTAGGCTCAAGAGTTCATACTGCCTCTGCACCTGCACACAAGGTTGCCTTGTCACCTTCAGCAATAAACTTCTAGGCTTTTGGCAAATTTGAAGTCTGACAAAATAATATGCAAAGTTCAAAGATAGTAAGCCTCTGTAAATGCTGGAAGGATTAGCAGCTGGGTGGATGGAGAGAAACCTTATTTGTGCTCCCCACAGAAGTGAGACAAATGCCTTCAATTCCATTCTTGAACACACCAGAGAAAGCACATAGATGAGAGAAATTCCCAAACACAGGAATATTTTTGGCCAGTATTTACACTCCTTTGGATGCCAGACTGAGAGACAAGTTGTAAGAAACATTATGTTCTTGATGCTGATGCTCACAAAACTGTTCATTTAGATCAACGGCAAAAAAAATACGCATTTACACGATACTGGGTCCTCACTAAAAACTGCCAAAACCCAAAGTAAAGCAGTGAAAATATGAAATCATCAGCATAAAAACAATATATACAGTCAGAAGTCTCAAGTCATGCTTTCTTTTCTGGTAATCAGTGTAATACTTTTTAAATTTCCTTTTCACATACGGTTACAAATTGCTTCACGGAGATGTATGAAACTGCTAAAACCTGATAAAAGAAGCAATCGCTGTCCATTGCCAAAGAAGATGAACTTTGCAGCAGCCAAGTAATCTGCTAACTAGGATGGGAATTAAGCAGGTGGAGCAAGTCCCAAAAAGGAGGAATTTTTAATGTCATCTCCCATTTCCAGCAGATACACACTGGCCTCAGTTGTCCAGCTCCAAACCATCTACAAATTAAAAACCCATGACTTCCATTTAGGAATAATGTATTGGCATGCACATGGAATATGTAAAGATCCTAGACAACCTGCATAACTCTCTTTCTAAAAATCAGGATAAGTAATAGGCATAAGTATGGACTTAGCTATCTAACTCTACACGTTCTTTTTCTTTAGAGAAGAGTAAGAAAGCTGACTTTCTCCACTCCACCTATTTCTTTAAAAACCTAAGACTGGAAGCCAATTGCACTTCAAGGTCTGACTTTACTACTCAAGGGTCAAAATAAGTTTCTTAGACACCTGCAACAGTGCTTGCTGAATCTAATGAACAGAGCACTGCAAACCCTTGGCCTCTGTATTTGTACTGCCAACAGTCAATACGGGTGGAGTGACCCCATTAGGAAGTGGAGAGACACCAAGAACTCCTTTCACACAAAAATGAATGGCTATCAAACAGCCAAAACTTTCATCCACAGATGGGCTGAGCTACTCACACAACTGGCTGATTTAGAGACGTGATGAGACAAGCTGAGCAATTGCAGTGATGATGGTGACTTGCATGGCAAATAAAGATCAGAGAGGAAAATTTCTTGCCAGTGCCTGTGTTTTGGTTAAGTCCACAAACCAGCCCCAAAAATTAGCATTTTATTAACTGAAATCCACTGGCACTGTGGTCCAAACCCAGCTGCCACTGAAATCTCCAGAAAAGCTCCCACAAGCTTCATCAGCATCTGAACTGGGTTTTTACAGATTTAGTGGCAGGATTCATGAGACAAAGACTAAACCGGTCCCTTCTGACGTCAAATACACGGCATTGAAATTAAACTGTGGAACCACAGGCAGGTTTATGATGACAGTTTTGGCAGCACAGGACCAAATCTAGCAGCTGGTGCAGGGCAGTGGGAATTCTGTCATCTATAAACACAGGCATAAGGAAGCTAAATGTTTGGTTCTTTTATATCTCTCATACTCCATCATACTTCAGTCCCAGAGGAGCCTAAATAAAACCTGAGGGACTCCAGGCTATGCAAGCGCTATGTGCTGTAAGTAAAAGTAGCAAAATTGGTATATAAATATTTTAAATGTATATATTTGCTATTTAAATCAACTGGAGATAGGCTGTATCAATACATTTATCTTCATCCATGTAGCAATTTAAAATTTAAAATGATGCACATGCGTTTTTCATGTTATCTGAAGTTTCACTCCCCCTTTAAATGGATTCTTCTATTTATTTTGCCCACTATTTTAACATTGATTAGACAAGATTCTCAATAGGGTCTTGTATATCTGACACTTCAAAGATCTTCTCATAGCCTGCCACAGCAAAGGAAAGGAACTCTTTTAAACTTGCTGGTCAGCAATTGTTAGATTTGTAGTAACAAATGTTACTGCTATTGCTTCTATTGCTTGCAGTTCTACCTGAGGTGAGCAAAACATGCTTTGGAGCCCAGTATTGTATTTATTCTGCTTAGAAAAACAACTATAAATTTGAATATTTCCATGTTAACAGCTGCCTCTCCACAAGGCTGATAGTCAGAACAGAGTTGTGAGTGGCAGAAGGCAATATATGATACTGAAGTTTGTATGTATTTAGTTTTAAATCACAAAAAGATCTCTCTTAAAGTTAGCTGTTCAAAATCCAAGAAGCACTAAAACAAAATTTCAAAGGTAAGCTGAACCAGTCTTTCATAAAAAGATCCTTTCAAACTTTAACTGTCTTTAAAAAGCCTCAGACTGGAATCATTTACAATGTGCCTGGAAGGTCCTTCTTCTGTTTACAAAGCCGCTGCTGATACTCAGCAGTTCCCACAGCTGAAAATAGTTGAGGCTTGAGTACTTTTTGGCAAAGTACTTATTTTAGCCTTACACTCTAGCCTTGGCATCTGCTGTTGAATTTACCCAGACAGGATGCTATAAGGACATTTGGCCTGAATCAGTACAGCCATTCTTATATTCTTAGAATTGGCTTTCAAAGGTTTATAGTCCAACTTTGCAGCCTCCTCCCTGCATCCCCTCTGCATGCCTGCTCTGACCTCCTAAGGACACAGCAAAGAGTTCCTCAGCATTCAACCAATCCAACCCTGGACAATATGTCTGGAGACACAGAGAGGCCAAGAGTAAAGACAGTCATTCTGGTAAAGAGAGCACATGGACAACCACCGCAGAGAGAAGAAGGCAAGAAATGCATTGCTTGATCCTGTGAGCCTAAGCCCCATGGGACAGCATCAAAGCACAGGTGATACATGGGGTGAGAAAAAACTGAATTATTAGCTGCTGTCCCTACCCAGTACAGAGAACAACACAACCCTCCTTAAGCATTTAGAAAACCCATCCTTAAAAACATTATGGCTTTCTAACACTGCCCCATACATTTCCACTTAGAAATGGCATGCCAACTACTTTTCTATTTGCTCATGCTCTTTGGTTTCCATTGCTGTCCTTCCCCAAGGATGGGAATGCTCCTGGCCACATGTACAGACGTGCTCTCTATCCCTTAACTCTATTTGGGTATGCAAGCCAAATTAATTTCATTTTCTCTCATGTGAAAAACTCCCCTTGCCAGACTTTCTTGTACTTGCTTCAGTCTCAATTCATCCTTCATCTACATGGGAGACCAGCACTGCACCCAGGAGAGAAACTGCTAGCCCCTTGCATAACTATTACTATTTTTCTGCTGTCATTCCTAGTATCTCCTCAGATTTCATTACCTTGTCACTGTTAATTTGTGTGGACACCTGTGATCATCAGCCAACATGCCTAAATCAGCACACACCCCCATCCCCTTTCTAGCTGATGAGCTCCCAGATTGCATCAGAAATTATCAGCAGTCCACCAGGGCAAACCCTTGCATCAGTGCCATTTGTATTCCTGTAGCCCTCGAGGTCCCACAGCTGCTCCCATCTGATGTTCTGATCTGCCTTTGTACAGATGATGGCTCTCAGCTTTGTGTAAGCAGTCACTATGATTAGCATGCTTTGTGTGCCAAGGCTGCTGATAACAACACCAAATAAAACCTCTCCTAAAACTGGTCCTTGAAGACCTTCTCTAGTAGCCTTCCCTCTAGTTTGATAGCTCCCATTTCGATGCTAGCTACTGTTATCTCTGCAGTCTTCACTAGTGATGCATCTTATTGCTCCTTATCTTCTTCAGCTCAACTAGTAAATTCTCAGGGGACACCAATTCAGGCATTTACTCAGATCTAGACAGATTAAATTTCTTTCACCTGGACATTAGGTACCACATTTGTATAGAACAGAGGGTGAGGGCTTTATCCAGAAGGTTGTATCCAAATGTATTCCCATCTTGAAAAGACGGTTGAATTTAAATGCACAGACATCTGTTCCAGATTTCCTGGTCTTGGGAACAGTCAAGATATTTCAAGGTTCACCATCTGAGAAGGCAGTATTTGTTGTCTGGATTTACTTTAAAGTGAGTTTCAACTCAGGCTTTCGGGATTTGTTCCTCTCTCATATGAGTGATAACATCAAATTATTGTTGCAGGAAGACTTTCTTAACATCTCAGTATTAACTTTTGCAGCTACTGCACTAACAAAAATTGATCATTTAATTCAGATGATTTAGCAGTGAACTCATTTGAAATCCTCTCTTTTCTCTACTCTCCCCCCTCCTCCTCCACACACTGATGAACAAATCATTTAGACAGAAGTTTGTCTGCCGACTGTATGAATTTTACTCAGTAGGAAAATACATTCATGTAATTGCATTTCAAATGGTGAGGATCTGGATAAATGAACAAGTTGTTCTATGAACAGAGGAAGAAATGAAGGCTAGCTTCCCTGAGTTTGTGTCCTGTGTTACTCCATTTTCCATACTTTGGCTGTCCCCTCAACCCCACCTTGCCACATCCCGCCTAACTCACCTCCTTCAGTTGCAGCTCTGTGCTCCCTGCTTGTTGGTTGTGGATGCTGGCTGGCATTTGGCTCAGCTGGCTGGCAAGCCAGCCTGCAGCAGAGCAGTGTCATCACACCTTCATGGCCCAGCTTGCTTCTGCCCCACTCCTCTCTCAGTCTCAAGAGTCTTGCACAGACTTCACATCTAAAGGCCCATGCCTGCATTAAATCTGGTTGGAAGTGGTCAATTTAACAGCCAATTAAAAAACGTATTTGGATGACTAGCAATGAGATTGCATGAGCATGTATGCTTTAGCCTCTCAAGAGATAGCTAAAATTGTCTCAGAGCACCCATGTCAGAGAAAGTTCTGCTCACAGAGTTTGTCTGGGTTCACAGTTTGGGAGCACAACACTGCACAGCAGTCATTCCCACCACCAGCTACTGAGGACAGACAGGACATTTCCCATATTAGCACTAGGAGAGTGATTAGAGCCACCTATTTATAGCTGTGCAATGAAAAAAATCTCAGCTCACAGATGTCAAGTTAGCCAGGCTTTTAATACTTTCCTATCCAGTGGCTTAGATTATTCCTGCCTTATAATTTTTCAGATCCATGTTATGACTTTATATCCAATTAATTCTGTGGGAGGACAGCAGTTCTAAAATGAGCACAGAGTAAACAAAATCATTAAGAAAAGGACTGCTACGAGAGTTCAAGTAGTCATTGCATTGTTAATATTCTTCAGTAGTTCAGGTTTAAGGGGGGGTTTGTGTGTTGTATGACATATTAAATATATAGCAAAGGGCTTAAAGTCCCTGTTCTGTTTTCAAAGCCGCTACTGTACCAATTTTAAAAAAATAATAATTATACAAAAGGGAACAGAGAAGTTTTGACAACCCATGAACCTCCCCTCAGCGCAGCTGATTTGCATATAGTGTAGCTAAGAGGTGTACTTGACCCAAGCATTTATAATTAACCCTTAACTTGTCATATATACAGTAAAGCTTTATTTTCATTTCAGCAATTTTGTGGCACTGTAATTCCAAGAAACACCAATTAGCTATCAAATGCTGACAACTTGCACTTAGCACTGATTAGGGCTAGATATGAACTATAAACCTATCACATTGCTATAGTGCAACAGCTCATTACCAGTCTAGCTTTCCTAGCTAATCTTTTCTACTAATTTTTATTTAGGGACCTACTGGCCAGCTCATCTGAAAATTATATGCTAATGATCCGCAAAGAATTGAGAGCTCTAAATGGTAACACGGGAGAAAAAATAATTTTGTTTGATCTCTTTATGTTATGATAGATGCCATTTAATCAATTAGGACAGCAGAACATATCATTCCATTCCAGACCTGGCAAATATAAAAGAAAACAGGAAAGGGTGAAAGCTTCACACATCTTGACCTCCTCCACAATATGAAAGAGCATCATATATAGTATGAGAGAATGTTTGGGAGCATAGTCACTGAGACAGCAGTTAAAACACTGTCTCCTGTGGGTCTCCTGCAACAGGGGCTTGCCAAGGATGTGACTGCTGCTAGGAGAGGGGACCTGTCAGAGACAGGGTCACAGCATTGTGCACCGTGTCTTGTGGAGATGTCAGGCAGGCTTGCTGCCAGTTAAACCTCCAAAAGATTTAACATGGGGGGCTGGGCCCCTGGAATGTCCCAGAATCAGAAATGCAGTTCACAAGTATGTCTGCCTCCTCCTCCACCTGCTTGAGATTATGAAAGTATTTGAGAAACTAAAGATACTGCAGCAGTGACAATGACTGCTTCACAGTTATTTGCCAGAACTCTATGATAAATCAAAGTTATTTCTGAGATACTTTGGAGATGCAGAAAGAAAAGAGCACTACGTTTCACAATGTTACCACTTGTTAATGAGTAGAAAACATTGTAGATGGAAAGATACAGGTAGGATCAGGTATGAAAAGGTGTCTGATCCATACTCTGTTAAACTTGTGTAAATTAAGGGCATCATGGGATATAAAAGTCCTATATTTAATAACTAATATTAAAAAATGAGAGAAATTACAGAAATATTTGAAAAGCAGAACATGATCACGTTTAAGGGCTATGTCATCTCCTGCAGTCTCAAAGGGCTGCATTTTCTTTTCTGAAGGCTGTGATATTCACCCAATACCAATATTGTTTCCTGTGTTCACTGGTTCCAATGCTGAATGAGTCAAAAATAGAAATGATCACATATTAATGCCTAAAATCCCCTAAATTATGTCTCTAAAACAACCACTCAAACACATCCACTGCTGGTCTGTACTTGTGCAATTCAAAACTTGGATAATGGCAGAGAACATTTTGCTGCACGCGTTCTCAACACTCATCTAGCCCTGACCTCAAGACAATAAGCATTTAATATGCCAAAAACTGGACTTTTTTTCCTAAATATGGCAGTAGAGATTTTTTTCTTCCTGTTGAGGAAGGAGCAGAAATCCCTTATGACTGCCCTTCTTGGAACCTGCACAGCAAGAGGTGTGAATATCTGCCACTCTGCCCAGACTTTTAAATCTCCCAAAAGAATATTCTGTACATAAATATGCAAAGGTTTTCAAATTTAAGTGCCAGAAATGTTTCAATATGAGCATAATCAGACCACACCGTTGGGAGATGTTCCTTCACTATAATAAAGGAGCCAGAAGGAAAAAGCACTGTCCAGATAAACCATACTGCATACTATGAGGTTAACCAAGGAGAATTTACTCACACATTCAGGCATTGCAAAATGCAGTGAAAGATAATATGAGCAGCATATAACTCACAATGTCATCACAGAATACTTAACTCTTTGTCACATAAGTTACTTTGTATTTATGACAATAATCATTGGTAACATTTTTTTAGTTGGCTTCTGGCGATATGAAGAAGTACTTTCACATTATGGAGTCTTAAAAAGGAGCTCATATGAAGCTTCAGTTAGTGGCACAATTAATGGATAATACACAGAGAAGACTACAGAATTCATTAGCTAATATGGATTACAGATTAGATATTAGTAGGAAATACTTGGTATTTCTTATTTCGGAGAGATGAATTAAGGAGAAACAATACACTGGTAACACTTATATCCATATGAATATGAACACAAAATTATTAAAAAATTATAGTTCTTCTGAATTTAAGTTTAGTTCCAATAGAGAAATAACATAGCTGTTTAATGCATAAAATAGATGAGTGATTGCTGGCCAAAATTACTCTCACATACCCACACTGTTAAAGTTGAATATTAACTGAGTATAATTTTATACACAGCCTGCAACATTCTTTATTCATAGCCCACAGCTAAAGGTTGCTTGTTGAAAAGATCTGGTGGGTTTTTTTGTTACTCTCTTCAGTTACCTATTGTTCTCTGGTCTTCCATGGGACGAATATGCTTAGGAACAGCAGTTTTCCCTATGATTAGGTGTCAGAACAGCTATTAGTGTGATGCTCAGATTCCTTAAAAGAATCAAGTACTGCTCCACAGAGAAGCCCTGTTGATGGATGGAACCTGGCCAATGGAATTAAAAAATTATTTATACCATCTTTTGCATGGGTGTGATATAACAGCATTTTCAGAGGAACTATGAATTTTCTTGGGAGGATGAAAAAAGCCATTCCAATTTTCAGAGTACACCTAACACATGATTATGATACCACCAGAGACCAGATGAGTTCTGCTACAGTGCCACAGAAGCATTATGTCCCTGCCTGGACTATCCCTGGCCCTGCCTGGGAAGAAGGTGACAGTCCCTGAGAGCATGAACTTTCAGATTCACAGCAGCCAGAGACTTTCTGCAAACAACATCCTCATTGCCATGAGGGTCCCTGCACTGAGGCCAGTGTAAGAAGAACAGACACGGCACCTGCAATGGACACACAGGACTTTTCCACTTTACCACAAGTGTAACACACTTGATTTTTACGTCGGACACACACGTAAATGATTCCAGGCAAAAGAGCTCACAAAGGACTGTGTCCTGCTTTCAGCCCTGACAGACTGCACTCATGAGTAGCACAAAACCAATAAAAGCCACTGATTATAATGCCATTGCACAGCACATAGCCATCCAAAATGACAGCAGTCACCTAACAAGAGAACAGAAAATTTGTTACCACCTTAACAGTCTTATTTTGTATTCTGTATGATGCAAAGATCTTAAAAGTTACCAAAGCACACCCTCACTTTTTTTGTAAAACCCACTCCACAGCAGGCAGCCTCAACATTAGCTGAAAAAACCAGGAGTATTTCATCAATCTCACCAGAGAACAGTGTGGTAGGGTGCCAACAGGTTCTCTTTCACATGTATTTTCAGAGCCAAATCCTATTCAGGTTTGATCCTCCAGCAGCCCCTCCTCCCCCCCACAGTTTATACATCAATGTAAACTACTACAAGTACAGCAGTTACTCTCAGTTCCCTGTGACATGAGGACAGCTGTCCTCCACCACACCAGTAATATCCACATGTGAGAGAGATGCCCAGGATTCAAGAGGTGCCTGTTGGCATGATCTGACTGAGAACACAGAGCTGCTAGAACACTCTCTCCCTCTTGGAAAAAGTGCAGTTATTTCTCCAACACCACACCTTTGAAAACATTTCTGTTTGTTATGTATACATGCCAGCTGGGATACTGCATCTAATTCCTGTTCTGCTGCATAGGCATGTAACTTAACACTTTCACTCGGAGCCTGTGAAAACTGTTGTTTGCAGGACAGAAGGAGCACAGTCTAGGAGCACAAAAGATCCAGCTACTGTATTTATACCTGGAGACAGACATGAAAATTGTGTTCAATCCTTAAAAGACTGCTCCAAGGAGATACAGGTCCCACTTGCACAGAGATGATGAGGTGCTTTTAACAGCTCACCTTGTAAGGGCCTCCCCTCCTTTGCTCTCTGCCGTCTCAGAGCTGAGTGATATTTGTCTGTAACAGCACCCAAACCAGCTGCCACCACTGCTCTCTGGAACCACCTGTACCAAAGGGAGCCACAAGGGCTGATATTTCTGACAGCATGGACATACATTTTGTCATTGATTTTCAAAGAGAGTGAAGTTTTGTTTCTGGCCAAGAGCATGAACTAAAGACTAGGGAGAAAACAATTTAGTAAATTCCACCATCTCTTAAAAATAACCCATTGGAAAATAATATTAAATAGTAGTAATTTTAAATACAGCAGGTAGGACAGTTTTTCTGATAGGATGATAAAGCAAAACTAAAAGACAACACAGCTGTCTGATATTAATTTTATTGAGTCTTATCAGATACTGCTAGAAAGCATATCACCTGGATGGCACTTACAAAAAGCTATTTTAAAAACTAAAATAATCTAACAAGTTCATCCTGCAGCATGAAAGATGAAATTTTGATATTTCATCTTGTGAGTTCTAACCAGCCTGCTTAAATCTAAAAAGCCAACGCATATTTTAAAAAATCCACTTCACATCTGTTCATTGTGTATAGACCTGGAGGCAACCACCAGCCAAAAACTTTGATCATCCAGCAGAATCTGGTATCTGAAGAGCACAAGAGGATTATCTCCATTGCTTTACTCTCAAATGTGTTATGAAAATAAGAATTTCCATAAAAAAAAAGTCTTGCAGTTGTAATGCCATTCAAATACTCTTGAACCAGTAAGGCAAACTGGCTGAAGTATCCTCCACTTACAACCACACAATTCTCTTAAAAGCTTCTAGGGCCTGTCACTCCATTGAGAGAGTGATATCTAAATAGAGTCCGAGAAAGAAGGAGTTTGAAGAAAAAAATGTTCAACTATTTGCTCAGAAAATCCAAGCAAAGGTTATGTTTATTCTTAAGTTAAAGTCACAAACACTATTTATATACACTGAAGAGAAAAATAAAATAGTGCTGCTTGTGCCACTTCAGTAATCTCAAATCCCCATGTGTGGCAAGTTTCTGATTAAACTTCTTGAGCTTCAAATTCATGGTCACAGACCCATTTGCAACCAATCAATAGATGACTGTACTTTTGCAGTTTTCACATTCACCAATTCTATCAGTTATGTCCCTTGCAATTCCAAACAAACTCAATATTAGGTAACACTTAACCACATACTGTCTCTTTGAACAAATAAGCTGTTAATCATCAAATACAGAACATGAAATATCCCTTAGCAAGGATTTGAGGATTATCTCATCTAATTAGATATAAGCATGTTTTCTAATCTGTGGGTTTAAGCCAAATCCCAATAAAAAGATTTCCATTGATTTACAGAGAGTTTTGGATCAAGCACTGGGAGAACTTGAATTTGCTATTTGAAGAGAACTTAAAAACATGTGTAACTAAATGATGAAGGAAAAAAAGTTGTTAACTGAGTTAAATCATCCAGCACAGGAATGGACTGGACAGCCCATATCCCTGCTAGGGTAGGGTCTCGAGAAACACACCACTGAGACTTTCTGGATTTCTTTGACATCATGAAAGCATAACAATCCGTCCAACCACTGGTTTTCAGGCTCCTAAAAGCAGATTTGATTCTAGTAGACTCACCAGAACAAATTTTATTGTTTATTTATATAAATGCCAGCCATCTGCAGACACTGGACAATGAAGGATGAAGATAAATTATCAAAAGGAAGTACAGCTATTGAAAATTGTCAAAGATTTGGACCCAGAACTCTGCATTGAAATTACACAAGCCTAGCCCTTTACCCATCTTAAACAGTTTATTATGTAACTGTTGATGGATATTTGTTAGTTACAAGTTTATTTTGCTTTTAAATGATCCTACCAACTAAGTGTTCCCTTCAGCTCTTGAGTAGTTATTCCACTAATAGGAACCCCTGTTAGCATGCTTTCAAGTTTATATTCCTCAGCATCATTACTTAAAAATAAGAAATCATTCTGCCACTTTGTCTCACCAGAAACAATTCTCTCCTCCTGTGTGTATTCACATCCTTGAAACATTACAGAGTAGTTGTCATCTCCTCTCTCAGAGGCTTCCTTTTCCCTACAAGCTATGAAGCTTTATTTCTGTCACAGTGTTCTTCCAGGTGAGTAACCCTTTCATTTCAGACCATTCATAATTCTTCTTGCTTCTCTTTTAAATTCTCTGCAGTCTGTAACCTTTTCTTAGCAATGAGATGCACAACTCCAAACAAGCAGCTCTATACTGGCAGATAAATAGAAAAGCTATTTTCTTTGGTCTACTGCAGTGGAATGTCTTTTTACTCTGAGTCACACTGGTTTTGTACAAGCAAATAAGGATCAAAACAGAAATGAAATTTAATTTAATACATCATATATCCATATGCAACTATTCATGAAACTGGAGGTAACCAAAAAATGTGAAATAAGTCTAATAAAAATTATTACACGCTTTTTGATAATTTGTTGCATTGTACAAGAGGTAGTTATTCCAAGGATATGGCTATTTAACAATTGTTCAATTATACATGAAATGAATTACCACCATGTCTATGAGAGAAAATGTATTAATGTTCAATTGAGCCTGAACCAGTGGTGGAACAGGTGAGAATAAACTGCTGGATACCCTGACTGAAGGTTCAAAATGGCATTTTAATGAATTAAGTACAGATTAATTTTTGTATGAAATTACCACAATGGCCTATTTGAGTTCCACTCAAGCTGTATTTCAGGAATAACTGCACACTACTGGATTGCTTGTTCATTACCAGTCACATCTGTGCTGGCCCCGGACCAAAGCAGTGTCCTTCCATGATGCAGCTACCTGCTGCTCATAGGAAGGGCTATTATATGCAATCAGTAATTACTGTTAAGTCTGACTATAAACCACAGCACTTCCCTTCTCATTTAATTTTGCAGTCCATCATTATTTGCTGGTTACAGTACCTATAAAGTACTAATTCGGTGCATGGTTTGAAGAGCATTCAACGAGATACTTCATGAGGCCTGATTCTTCTCACTAGAATGCTTGTGCAGAATGGAGTTTGTCAGCTGAGGTCTGTTGTAGAACTGGTGCAAACGGAGTTCAGGCTCAGTGAACGTAACATAGCCACTTACACCCATTACACATGTTCACAGACACCACTGCTCCAATTCCTGTCACATTGCCGGACTGGCAGCACTGAGTTGAAAAGCCAGAGCTGGGAATGGCAGCTCCACTGCAGCTTTTCTTTTGAGGATTTTGTCTACTGTCTCTCATTAACTTGATGAGGAAACACAGTGCTGTAGGATGTGTCCAGATAAAGCTCAAATCTGCACTATCAGCTGTACAAACTGTCCTACAATGAAGTGCATCGTTGGTGAACACTACAACAGCAATTGCTGGAGCATGCAAACCCATCATCTGCATGCTCCTGAGCTGCTGATTAAATTATTCTAATAAAATGCCAGAAGTTTTCCTACCTTCACAAACTGTGCATCCCTGATTCCACCTATTTTATGTAGTTCCCTGGAATAAAGGAGGAAATTGCCAGAAATTCAACCTAGTAAACTGTCAGATACAGAAAAACCCCAAAGGTGAACATAATTGCCAGATGCTCCAAGTCCTCATTAAATGCATGCTGACAGAGTTTCATTGCTCTTGCAGGCAACTGCATTGCACTTGCCCAGTGACAAAAGGCATGCACCTAAGGCCAGGTCCTCCACTGGTATAAGGTGGCATTGCTCCAATGGCTTCAGGGTCTCTTAGCCAAGGTTCTAGTCCACATGACCTGGCTGAAAACATCAAGGAAAAATTCTTTTGTTCCTGAGCAGACCATGTTTTTGATAGCTAATTAGGAACTATTTTACATTCAACAAAATGTCCATTGACCACTCTCCTACAACTGGATCATTCAGGAGTATTTCTTAGCCTTATTTCTCTTTTTGAATAGGCTCATTTCTTTTTCCTTGATTGCTTCCCAGTTCCTCTCTGTGGATTGTTGTCTCCTCTACACATAATTTCAGGGTCTCTTGGAGTTTTCCCATTTATTTCAGGCCATTTCCCAGCCCTGTGACTCTGTTTCAGGTGTCTCTCATGTCCTCATTTCCCCCCACTTCTTCTGCTCTCACATTTCCTCAAGTAAAACTGCAAAACAGTTTTTCATACACTTCTATATATTATAATATATTAATATTATATTCAATATTAAATTAACACAGAAAGATTGGAGATTCTGAAGGGCACACCAGATTTTTTTTCTGAGGCTGTGATCTCTATACCATATTTTCATTGAGCAGGTGTAAAAGTTAAGGAATAGAAGACATAGATGGAGAAGTGGAAAGTAAAAGTGATTCAAGTTTCTTAATGAAAAACAAAACCAAAAAAAATTCTTATTTCAGGTGCTGAGGAAACAGACTGCTCATTTGACATAGAGTTCAAATGTGTCATAAAATTCTTAAGACCTAGTAAGCAGACATGGTTGTGTGAATTCAACAACGCTAGGACTTAGTACAAGCTCATAAATAAGGGTAAAATCTCCAGTTCTAATACTAATTATTGTCCAAGAAAATCCTAACATCCTCCTGAAAATCCTAATGTCTTTTCTGAGAAAAATAATATAACTCATGCTAAAAGTGCAAAGTCAAGGTATATAAGCAAAAGATGCCTGGCATTCAGTTCCTCTTACACACAGATTTTTACAAAGATGAAACAACAGCCGATAGAGACACCCATCTAACTAAGAAAAGAAACTGAGGTACTGGATCCATCCAGACCCCATTTTCATTTTTTCCCTATAATCAACAAAGAGTTTAAAGAAAATATCTGATATACAGCTCATTCTTTAAAGTAGGATACCACAACACTATAATCCAACACTTTCCCTTTTCTCTTTACCCAAAAGCAATAATAACATTTGACCAAAAAACCCTCACATTCTGCATGCCATTAGGACTATTATGTGAGTCATTAACTCTAAAGAAAGGGGAAAAATGGGATAACAGTCCTAGCAATAGTGAAAAAGTATATGTGAACGCACTTTACAAATCCTATTTGAATTTTTTGTAATTCATTTTCATAAATGTAAATAAAGAAATAAACACCTGACTAAATTAAATTATTAAATTGTTTTCCAAAGGTCATGCAGAAAGAAAGAATGGATTAACCCATGCTTTAAGCACCAGATTAGATTTTAAAACACATTGGCTCTGCCATGATGTCTCTTGTGCAACCTTGCACCAGTCACTTAATGTGATTTTATTTTCTGTGCATAGGATTGAATGAAGCATTATCAGCATGTAAGATCTGGGAGGAAATGCAACCATATGACGGAGAAGCAGAAGTGCCAAGAATAAGAGTCATGCTTTCAACTCACACCCATCTATTTTACAGACAAGACTCCCTCCTTGGATAAGTGTAAGCATGTAGTTGAAAATATAGGCTGCCTCTAGAAACACTAGCACATTGGGATAGCTCATTAATAGAGAAGCCTATTAAGTAAAACAAGCAACAATTTCTGGAAGAGAAATTCATACAGCCTTGCACTTTTCTAAACAGTTTTCTTACATTCTCACAGTCATTAAAATGCATAAAATGTTTATTTCCAAAACAGCATTACCATGAATTATCACCACCCATGTTGCCTAGCAACTGGAGTAATTTTTGAATAGTGAGCTATATAAACCAGTATCTGGAGTTTGTGCAAATGGGTGTTCATTTGAGGGTTTAAAACACATTCATCTCAGAAATCAGAGGCAGATAATGCAGCACTAACATAAAACTGAAATACTCTTAAAAACATAAAATGGCACTAACAATTACTGCATCTTAGCAAAACCCTTCTGTAGCAAACCTAAAACAGACCATATTTGGTCAGGAACTGACTCCCTTGCTCTTCCTTGAGAATAATTTTTGTTGAATCTTCTAAAGGATTTGTTCATACCTCAAGATCAAAAGAAACTGGTGACAGAAAATGACAATGTATTTAAGTCAAATAAAAATTCTATTTTTATATACGACACTGAGCTGGAAGCACTCAGTGGTCCACACTATGACAGAACAATGTGCTTACTAAGGTTCAAAAATAGGTCTGAAAATAGTGACAATAATAGTGACACTGAGAGATTACAGAGAGATTAAAAGCACATATATGAAATATACAAACTCCCAGAAATCACAGTCTGGTCACTCATTAGCAGCAAGTATTTGCCCAGTGTAGGGATTCTTGTCCCATCTTCAGACCCATGTGAAATTTGACTTCAATACAGGACAAGAGCCCCCAAACTATATCAAACCACCTTGTTTGATGTCTGAGAATTTCTACATTACTTTCTTACAACTTCAGAAAACAAGATCCTGCTAAAGCCAGTATAAATTTTTGTTACTGTTATATATATTGGATGGTGTAGAAAAATTTGTGTGTTATAAAATATGTTTTGTGTAAAATGAATCGAGAAATCAGTAACTTGACTATGATTGAGCCCAGGTGTGTCCAGCAGCGAAACTTGCTTATCAGACCCATTCTCCGTGGAACAATAAGTTTGGCCAAGGAACATTTACAACAGAAAAGGGATGGCCAGACTGGAGATGGCCCATAATCACTGCCTCCTACCGGTCATCAACACCTCATATGGATCCGGAGCTGAAAGACACAGCAATCAGGGGTTTCAGGAAATCTATTCAGCAGCCCGAGCCTGGCCAGGAAATCTTTTCAGAACTTGAATTATCGGACTTGCATATGGACACTATACCCAACCACACAATAAACCTTGCCTGAGGATACAAAAAACCCTATAAAAACCGGACCCTAGAGACTGTACAGTGTGGACAGGGTGGATCAGTCTCTCAGAGGCGATCTCCCTACCACCCACACTGGTGTTGTTTCCTTTTATTGTGGCTTTTCCTTATTGGTGATGAGATTGTTTTAATAAATTGTTGTTTGATAATCTTTGATTTCACTTTTCATTTATAACAGTTACTATTCCCACAATGGCAGTGTATGGGGGGCTCTTCCCAAGGGAGAAAGATTCCAACTGAATGGTTTCCAAGGCTTAGCCTTATGAGTAAAAATTAAAGAAAAGCAACATGTGCTGAAAAACAGCATGTGTTTCTCGTAGAGACTGCAGGTGGAGGCAAATTCATCCCTGGCACAAACACACAGACCACTGAAGGCAATGCAGTGGCATCTGCTCACACCAGCTATGAATCTGAACAAGCTTTTCCCTACAACTACTACCTGTGGAGATAATGCTGGATACAAAACTGAAGCAAATTTAAGAGCCTGCAGCCTTTCAGAGTTTAGAGAACCAAATTTTTGCAGTCGGAGAAAAACTATGCATTGTGAGTTTCCAGGTTCCCAGGAAGCCATGCAGTATGTACTGACAGGCTGCCATAAAATACTTAATGGCTGTTTAATAGCTCAGATACAGAAAAGATGCTCCATTTTGTCTGCTGCTCTATGGAAATTTACTGAGACCACACACAATGTGCAGAGCTGTCACATAAGAAAACGCTTCCATTGTTTTCCTTTGGTCCCACTCAAAAAAGGCAGTTAAAATTAAACAGTGAAAGAGAACTCCCCCTAGAGAACGGGGAATTACCCCAGTTAGAGAGTCACAGCTCTAAGCAAGATGTGCCACTGAACACATATAATCTCTATCTGTGGGGTACTGAGCCTCTTCTACAATGCAGCACACACACATCCAGATTCACCTTCCTCTCATCTCCAGCAAGGAGCAGGACACACATGCACTGCTGGATCACAGAGCTAATGGTGTCTGTGCTCATCCAGCCACGAAAACTCTTGTTTCCATTGCTCAGGAATAGACCACATATGGGAAAAAATGTTTTCTGCATTCTTCTCAGCAAGAGGAAGAAAAAAATTTCTCCAAAATATGCCAGTATATTTTTCAAATTATATTTAAAAAGTTGTCTTAGAAACAGGACATTGAGTCTGATTTACAGATGGCCAACCACTTCTCTATACTCTATAATATCTTCTTATAGGAAGAACTCCTATTAGGAGTGAACTAAAAAGGGGATCGTGGCCTGAAGAGAGCTTTGATCTTCTTTCATCAGCACAGATGTTGATGAGAAAATACGCTGACATCTCTGGCTGTGTAGGCTCAGAAGTGCAACAGCAAAAAGAGACTGAACACACAGCAGTTAGAAGACGTGTTTGGTAATGCTTTTCTCCTGGTCAGTCATTGCCAGGAAAGACAATTGTTGTATTTGGTAACTGATCTTTGTATGTTTAGTTTTAGCCTATCAAGCATTACTAACATTATCTTTTGTATTCCTACCGGTGACCTGCTCTTCAATCGATAAAATCCAACAAGAAGCAAGACAGGTTTTTGATTAACACTGCTTGAGTTACACTTTGTGAAATGCAGAATTCAAGCTATTTTCATGCTATGACAAGGTGCATGATCCACAAAACATTTAATGAATATTTATTCATTTATTCTCTATTTATACATAGAAACTTGGTTAGTCATTAACTGAATTCCAGCCTGATTGAGCTTCAGGACTGGGAATATTTCCAGAAAGCATGTTTTAGGTCCAGACTACCAAATCATTTTTGAAACTAAAGACTGGAAGAGAAACAGAATTATAACCAATATCAATTCATTTTTACTTGCCAAAATGAAGACAATAACAAAGAAGCAATCTTGAATGAACATGTGTAAATAATCCTGTTTGTAGCCTTTTAAACACTAAAAAGGGTAAAATGCATGGACTGAAATATTGCTCTGTGGATGACTTGGTTCGTTCTCTATGTCATCCTGTTGTTCCTAACTCCCGATGTCATACACTTGTCCTTCATGAATGGTGGCATTCATTGGCAGTTTGATTACAAGATGCTACTGGAAGCCATTCCCATGATGCTAGCTGCTACTCCCCAGAATCTAGGCTGGAGAAAAGCAACATGACCACAAAATCAGAAACTTCTCGATAGGAAGGCAGTGTGACTTCCTGGACCAGGAAGTGAATCCAAGCTTCCTCTCAGACCTGCACACGTGACACATAGGGATAAGCAGTGATGATGAGAAATGAGCACAAGGAATACTCACTTGGTGAGAAATTCATCATTTCCCAGAAGTCACTAGTAGTAGCAAAGGCCACTGGTTTACTGTGGCAAATAGGGTCTACTTCTTTTTTTTGCATATGAAAAGCTGACACTGAGATTCAGACCATGCAAAAAAACCCTGCAAAGTAACCTTAAATCACAGAAGGAATCTTGTGACAAACATGCATGCTCATTGTGACATAGATTTCCAAGAAAGTAAATTTCATGCAATGGACAGCAAGATAATTTTCTCTACAGTGCTGCATTATGGCAGCAATGCTCCTCTCCTTGGAACAAATATGGAACACTCTCACATGCTTTGAAACACTAAAAAAAATCTTAGAACAGACACAGAAAACAAAACCCTAATGTGCTGAACTTCAAATCTTAAAAGCCCTTTCAGCCACCTGGGTCTTATTTCAGCAGGCTTCTTCCTTTGGAACCTATTTGTCAAACACAGTGTAGCTACCAGGTGTAAGGTCAGATAAGGTGTCACCGAACCTCAGGCAGCTTTTTCCGTGGTTCAAGAGGGCTGCATCGACCCCAGCAGACTGTTTTCCTCCTTATCCAAATCTGCCTCAGGCCCAGACAGACAAACTGCTTTCAAGCATCCTCTCACTAGGCACAACTCAGACCATCACTTACTTGTAGGGGATGTGTTTGCTGCCATTGACAAGGGCCAGGATGACATTGCCCAGTGCTGGCAAGGAGAGGCAGAGGCCGGAGCTTCCCTCGCGGTTTTTGCTGAGCGCTTTCACGCAGCTGCCCAGGTCAATGAGGTGCAAGCGGCTGCGACCTCCAGACACTGCCATAAACAAAGAAAGCAGACAGTTAGTGTGGGCCTCCAAAGGCAGCTTCCCAGGAAAGCAAAAGACTCACCATGACTTGTGAAGAGGAAATAATCCAGGAGCCTTCCCTAATTCCTGTTAGCAGACATGGCTGTAGGGGTCCTGCTAACGCACTGTCAGCCTTTATGCCTGTACACTGCTGTCTACTCCAGACCTGCTTAAAAATTGCTGAGTATTCACTCTCTTCTGCAGGCTTAACTGTGAGAGTCACCAATGTGACTATATTTTTTTACATATAGCTCTATTAGCCTGTACCTAAGTTGGCTCTGCTTCTGTCTCTGTCACTACTGTTCCTCTGTTTGGAAAACTACAGGCTGGGAATTCCTGCTTAGTAAGCAAGGATACTTCTCTTATTTTTTTCATTCTGAATACTGTATCTTAAGAAGACACTATGGCATCTGTGGGATGTTCAACTTTTTTCCAAGTCTATATACTTTAACGGTATAATTTCAGCTAAGAAAAGTTTGCAAAGACAGGGGTGATGGATTGTGAAGTAGCGCCTCTGTTTTAAGAACTGGTTCTGTAAAACCGCCAATTGATCTTTATGCCTTTTTCTTGTTTATTCTGCATCAACGCACTACTCCCAGAGTGAAAAGATGCTACCATTGAAACACCAAGATTAATAGACATTTGCTCTCTTTAAAAGTCTGTGGTTCCTTATGAATCCAGAGTGTGAACTACACAGACTTCACAAAAGTGCTTCTAGCTCTCTACTATCTCAAGAAAATTTCCTAGCTGAGTTTTTTGCATCTGATCTTGGACCTCTCCTCCCCATTCTCAAGAGTTAGTTTAAAAGCAGTCTGTAGGAAAAGGCAGATTTATTTCTAGGATCTTAACTCAATAGGTACAGAACAGAATCACTAGGTTGGAAGAGAGAGATAGTAGCAATATATGAGGATGCAAAAACACCTTAAACAGCAGCAGAAATACTTTCACATCTGAGTTTATCTCTATGCAAGTTAAGTCACAGCCATCTTGACACAGGATCTCATCTTGCACATTTGGTAAGAAAAAAGAGAGAAGATGAGCAAAGACAGAAGACCTCCTATGGGATTTGTGAATAATATTCCAAAAATATTAGTGTCCCTATATCTCTGTATCACTGTCAATGACAGTGTCTCTGTCAACAAATACAGTGACTTCTGCTGATCTAAAGTCCTGTTAGTTCCTCAGCTCTATCAGGTGGTAAGCAACACTGGACTTCCATGTATTTCTCTCACCAGAAACTATCCACAGACACTGTGGGCTCCTGCACTGACTGCAGAAAATTAGGCTGCCTTGGGGAGCCAGTCAAGCACCTGCACCTGAAGTGATCACGGAGGACCTTTGTCTTCCCTCTAAGAGTCCTTAAAACCCCTAAAGAGTCCCTGAGTCCTCTAACGTTGCTATCCTCAGAAGGCTGGAATTCCTTACTTGAATGTCTCCCAAACATTTATTTAGAAAAAAAAAGGAATTTATTTAGTTGCAACTGCAACTGACTATAGGTGACTTTGCTGAATCATATATAATAAATATTTCTGTTGCTAAGATTACCAGATGTCAGGGAAACAAAAGAAAATGGAAGAAATCACTACCTTTCAAAAGCTGTCATATTGTTTCTACATATACTCCTATTACACAACTTGAGGAAATCCAGAATAATGTAACTTACTGCTTGTTTCTTTTTTATTTAATGTACATGTTGAAGTAATATTTTTAAGATTGTAGACCCATTTGATAATTCTGAAAATAAAATTATCTGTTAGGCAAGTTAGGCACTAATGTGCCTTGCTACTATAGAGAAGAGAAGTGGAATATCTTAACACTTGAGTTTGTGTCTATGGTCACAGAGACTTTGCAGAGCTGACAGCTGAAAAATGACAGTGATCCAGTTCTGCCACAATGTCATTTATTTCAATGGTGCTAAGCCTGCTTCATGACATTCCTGGTAATGAATCTAACAAGGAGGTAAGTATAGTACCAATGCCTTATTCTAACAGTCATTTTTTACCAAAATCACACGTTAGCCAGCCCTTTAATCTCTTATCCTTTAGAAGCTGGGTTTCTTTTTTCCCCCCTTTCTTCCTATCCTTTTTTAATCCTGTTACTGGAATCTATATATCTCTACTATCTTCATGGGTTTTTTTCTGAGAAGTCCTTCATTACAGCAGGAGACAGTGATAATCACTAGGCGCCCTTTCTGAGCAGCTGGAATTCCCCCTCATTCAATTATCACTGGGATCTGACCCTGTCTAGCTTGTAAAGCCACTCAGATATGGGAACTTGAAGACAGGAGTAAGGTATGGCCACGAGACAAAGATATAACCAGAGGCAGTATGCAAAGCATGCTGTACTCTAATCCAATAGGATCATGTCTTCTTTTTCTGAAATTATAGCCACAAAAAAATAATATTTCTCTTTTATTAACAGAGTTTGAAAGTAGTAGAAAAGGACTGTGCATACCTGTACTTTTTGTGTAGTAAAAAATATGGAGCATTAAATAATTGCAATAATTATTCTCTCAAAATCAGCCATTTTATTCCTATAAACCAGTCTGTTTGAGTATTCACTGTCTTCCTTTCCACTGCAGGGTGGTTAATTAATAAACCTTTAGTTAATTGAGATTTCTGACTGCCAATTCCACAGGGGTTATTACTTAAATACATGAAAGCCGCATTCCCATTTAGAGCAACTTTCTGGTTTTTTCTCCTATATGTACAGTCAATGCAAATTTTCTTCATTTAAACATTAGACATTAATACTGCAGTGGTGATCATGCCTTGCAATCTATTCCTTATTACCAATAACCTATGCAGAGCCAGGACCTAAAGCATATGCTGTCTCTGCAGAATTGCTTAAGCCTATGAATTTAAAGAAGCAGATGTCTCTGGTGTCTTTCAAACAAACGCTTTTCCCTGTAAAAAAATGATTATTTTTTAAGAAAAGAATTTTAATGTCAGAGTTTTCTTTTTCAGCGGGGTGCTTCCTATATTATACAAACCTTTTATCATTGGAATTTACTTACAAAAACCCCTCTCTGTATATCTTCAGTCATTAACAATTTGGGAGACTTGAAACAGAAGATAAATATAATAAAAAAAAATTAATGGTCTGAGAAAAAAGAAAGCTTTGAAAATCATAGAAACATAAAAGTAGACATGGAAGCACGTTTTCCTCACTTAAAAGTGGGATATGGAAGTAAAGACACAAGTCAGTGAAAGCATACATGGCAAAGAGAGGGAACAAGCCTATCTGAAAAATCCAGACCCTTTACAAAGAACCACGGGAGTCCTTTGTGCACACACAGTTGGGCCAGCAACTAAAATACCATGTATCTCCAAGGAAGGGTACATCAGCTTCCCAGCTTATGGATTGCCAGCATCAGCTTCCACACACACTGCCCTATTTAGGTGCCAAAGAGGAACAGTTAACATAAGGGTGGCAAGGAATTCCAGTCACCACAATATTTTAATCCATGACCTCAATGCTATCTGTAAAGATAATAATAAAGGCCAATTTGAAAAGCACCTTTTTTTTTCCAGATACAGGGGCCCACACAGGGCTGAGAACTCCCACAAGAGCAATTAAACTGACAAGAGATGGTAATAATGCCCAGTGGCCTTTAATAGCCTTTAGTGGGCCTTCACCAGGAATGTGGACAGCCTGCTTGTATGAATGGCCTGACCCCACATAGAATGGAGAACTCTGCTGATTTTCACCACTAAAGAACATTGTTTCAAGGGCCAGTCTCCAGGCAGGCTTGAAGGAGACAGAGAAGAGTAAGAGGACAGCTTACTTCCTCCTTTCCCGCTCTTCTCCATGCGGTACTGGTAGATGTGCAGTGTGAAGAGCATGTGGGAGTTGCGGTGATCCTCCTCGGCGCAGTCCCGCTGGCTGCTGCGGCGGGAGGCGATGGCGGCGTCCAGGAAGAAGGCAGCCTTCTCTGCCGTAGGGGCACGGAGCTCGCTCTGGTTCTGGAGCTGCAGTTAACACCAGGGAGAAATGGATGAGAAATTCCCACACGGGTAAACACCACTGTACAACTTCCCACAATCAACACACGGTGTGGATACATTGGCTTCTAATGGGACCGAAAAGGAGGAGGCGCCCGATGGAATGAGACCCTCCTGACACTAGCAGTGGCAGTAGCATGCCCCCCGGGAGCCCTCATGGCTAGAAGTGGGGAAAAAAATTGCAGAAGACATGTAAATCCCAAACTCGGCAGCTGGTGGATAACAGCAGCAACAGGGCTACGTGTTGCCCTTCAGAAAGTGTTAGTAGGAAGCAGTCCACAGGTAAATCTCAAAAGTAACAGGACTGAAGCTTGTGTTCTGTCCCATGGCATATGAGGAGCAGCCCAGAAGAGAAGCCTTTTTCTTGCCCCTTCATATCACAAGTTTACTATGCACCTGCTCACAAGCCAGGGCAATCCATTAAACGGAACAAGGCAGGTAATGTACAAACATTCATATTTGCTGGACCTCAATCCCTGTCACCAGCCTGCTCTTAACTCTCCTAAGTGACAGACAGCATGGACAGCAGATATTATTAACCCCTCCTAACATTAGGAATGCATGCATGTTTCATGGGACCTAAGACTAGTTTGTCTGTGCAAGGGACACATGACTGTGCAATCTGACAGCATTAGTTTTGGCAGTACACAGGACTGGCCCACAGCCCATAGGATAGACTTGTCTTGTCTGGCATAAAACCAGCAAGGAGCTCTCTGGTCATGGGGTTTGTCCCCCTGCTATATAATATAGCTGACAGTTAAGTTCTCCAAAAGACAGTACTTCTGTTTTCTCCTTGGAACCATTAATTAGCCTGAGGAGGGATAAAGCTGAGGCTGTGCGTAGGATTCGGTGACACAGCTGAAGGCTAAGCTCTCTCAGGAAAGAGGGAGGGGGACAGGAAGGAGTTAACAAGGCCAGCAGAAGGCAAGCCAGTCTGTGGGCTGATCTCACTAATGTAAGCAACAGGAAAATGTGCATACTTGGAAAGGTCCAGTGACAGACAGTATGACATATGGTGATCACTCATTTGCTATACACGCTGCTGATTCTGCATATCTGTATGGCTATAATATAATATTCTCCCTTCATCTGAGGATTTGGAGAATTCAGGTGTATGACACATGACTCCAAAATGTCTTGCAAGCACACACAAAAAAGCTTCTTTCTTGCAATTTAATTCAGTCTTTCACACTGCAGAGATACATAGGTGTCTCATGGAGCTACCTCTTCTTCACTGATCTAAAACAATTCATTTTGTATATAGCTGCATTGTCTGTATCTATACGAAAATAAGCTACCATAATGGAATATTTATTATTATTGCTATTGTGCCAAAATACCTTAGTAAAGAATTAAGCTCTAAGGAGATGCTGATTGTGACACAGTTATGTAACACATGCAACATAGATATGTGAATTCTTAACTGACCCATCCATCACCCCAGTGTGAACTGTGCAGACTCAAGTCTCTCATATTTACTAGACTGCACCAGTTACTGGATACCAGAGGCTGAGATCTCTTGTGATAAAGTAGGTATTTCATAAAATGCTAAAGTCAGGAATTAAGTGAAAATAAGAACCCTGATTGTTATTTAAAATCAAAACACAACTTTATAGTCCTTAGGCAGAATGCAAAAGGATGGAAATATGACCTAAGTATGCCTAAAAAGCTTAAAGCACAAAGAGATAAGACACAAAATATATTACTTGCTGTTTAAAATCTCACAGTTCATGACTTGTGTGGATGTGAGTCATGATCTCTAGGTGCTTGGAGCTGGATACAGGGTGCATGACCCTGTAGGTCTGTTCCCCTCTCCCTCCATTCCCCATGCTGGAATAAGCAGGGCTCTGAAGGTTCTTGACAGAAATAGCCTTTGCATTTCAGGTTGAAAGAATGTTTTCAAGCTCCATCACCTTCTTTTTCTCCCTCTTCATCTACTCATACAAAAAGCAGATTTACTCCCTCACAAACAGCAAAATGAAAGAATAAGTCCCTTTTCCCCTCAAACCAAGACAGAGGGAAAAAAATAGGGCTGCTGAGAATTTCTCATAGTTATCCAGAAAATAATGGGCCAGTTACTCATTCCTGCTAAAACTCCGAACCTGAGAAGAGTTTGAGTTTTTCTTGACTTGCCCAGCTCAGGAATTTACTTCTTGGCAGCAATTAATAAGTAGTGATTAATGCTTCCTACAACACTGCTAATGCAAATGCTATAAATAATCTAGTTTATAAAGAAATAAACAGCCATATTAATGGCCTACAGCAATTTGTGCAGTACTGTAAATACTTTAACTTGTTGTTTTATAAAAGAGATCACACTTTTGTGTTTTGGGGTTTTTTGGGTTTTTTTTAAAAACTAGGTGCATTTTTGTTTTCACTGAACGTTTTCACATTTTATTGCAAACACAAGCCCTTACTCAATATCAGTTATAACAGAGGTACAAATATTTAGGCCAGGAGAGCAGATGGCCCTGCAGCTGCAGGTCATAAAGTTCTTGAAAGTTTTAAAGTAAACACTTTCAAGTCTATAAACTTTATGCTCTAGGTAGTTTTTGAATTTGAACCATCTCAATAGCACCAGGAAAAAAAAAAAAAAGTCATGTTACTTGTTTCAATGTAAAATTAATCTTGGATTCACCTGCATGCCACAAATGGGGTCTTCACAAAGGTAGACACCTGGGGACTGGCCATCTTGCAGGCTGCCTGTAGCCACTTCTGACAACAGGTCTCTCAGATTTTCTTCTTTCCCCCACACTTCCACTGCAGAAATCCGGACCGAGAAGCGCGCTCCTGTCTTCTCTTTGCGTTCGTTAATCAACTTGAATAGCCACGAGATGGCACAAGGAATTATTCCAAGGTTTTGCATGGAATCATCCTTCCCAATCATGGTGTATGACTTCCCTGTCAGGAATGGAGGGATGAAGAAAATATAACATCATTCCCAGGACCTTGACAGCCTTCTGCCAAGAGAAATTATCCTGTATATCTTCATGAAAACTTCACTACAAAAAGGACAGTCAGCAATGGGAAAATACAGGCAGGTAGACAAATAAGATGAAATCTTACTTCAAAAGAAGAAATGTTTCTTCTTTCAAAAATCATTACCTCATGCATTCCCCTGACATCTCCCTTTCCCAAGGCAGGGTGCTTCAGGCCCCCACCTTGCAATGATGCAGCCTCTGATGTGGTTGAATCATGGAGGGAATTGGGCAGAGCAGGAGCGCCATGGTCTCTAAAAACCTCTACTTTGAATACTGTAGGTGTGGTATTCTTTCAATACCACTTTACTTCAAAGCACTTGATTGAATTTCAAATGCTGGAGTTGAGATTGACATAAACCTGGATTCAGAATCACACAGATGTAGCTTCATTCAGAAAAAAACCCCCCAAACCAACCAGGTATATGTGATCACTTGGTAGAGAAGTGGGTCCACAACAATTAATATTTCATCTGGGTCAAAACCATCCCCTGGTTAAGTATTTTTTAACTCTGCAGTTATAGCTCTGGCTTGCCTTTGCTGTAAAAGTTTGGTGAATAAGAACAGACACAGAGTACTATCTTAAACTGCTTTGGGGGTCACTACATATAATGCTTTTAGATAAGTTTTCTAAAGCTCCTAAATTTATAAGCCAAGTGATAAAGGTATGCATCCTTCCAGGCAAGTACTTGTGGCTTCTTTACCTTGTTTCATTTCTTATGTTGAATCTATGTGGAAAATGATCAGTGAAAAAAAATATTTCTATGCACGTCTGTGCCGAGGTCTGGGTAGGTCCATGGTTTGTGGAATGGTGGTGGTGCAGTCAACAAGCAACTGCAGAGACTCAACTCGTGCTTCAGCAAAACCCCAGCTAGGATACCTCTAAAGGACGTGTGGCACTTGTGACAGCCTGTTATCTGATGGCTTCCTTTTTCATCCCATTTGCAATCTTGTGTTTGGCAGGTCACAGAGGGGATAAATATCTAAGAGCTCATCCTAGTGTCACTCCTGCCTGATCCAGAGGGGCCTTCTGGTGTAACTGGAACACCAGTCTGCTCCGTTCATTGTACCAGACCTGGTTGCATTGCAGCATTCAGTGCTCTCCAGGTTTTGTTGCCTGTAATTTGGGATAATCATGGCCTGACACAGTTTGATCTTCTTTACCACCTGCAAAACTGAATTATTCTTTTAAGTTATATGTGTACATCTGTGGTTCTTTGAGACAGTAAAGAATGGAGATCATTGCACACATGCAATAAACCCCTCTTCATTCAAGAGACAGTACTTTCAAAATACAATTAGATAAACATGAATAAAACATATGATTACTCTCAAAATACAGTTATTTCAAAATAATAATGTGTTAATGATGATGATTCTCTTTTTTATTGTCCTTCCATGAATGCCTGAAATGCTACTGAAGCATGTCCAAAGTGTGAGTTTTGATCCATCAGTAACATTCAGTTAACAATTAGAATATGATTTGTTGGAGACACAGTAGGAAGAGGTCAGTAATGAATGAATTGTCTGATCAGGAAACAGAGCATAAATCAAACTATTTGAGTACCCAGTCACACTCCACAGGAGTGTCATCACAAACATCAAGCAGTTGAGTGAATACTCATAGTACACAGCTTGACAAAAGTAGCATTTGGGCAAACCCTCACCAACACCAAGCACATTTGGAAAACTGTAGATCACTGTTGGATCATTCATTAATGACTGAAGACAATGCAAGACAAAATTGCTATAATATTTAAGGGCTGAAATGAAGCAATAATTCAAAGGTAACTTCTGTTCCAAAGAGCATGCTGTCCAACATTTACACAATAAGCAAAGTGAATAAATGTGTAAGCAAGAGGTAAAGATGTAGTACAGATCATTCACAGGTATTTTCAAATACAATTAATACATACAGACAAATGAAAGTTTGTTTTCCTTAACCCAACAGACTAGCAATCCTGGGTTAAAAATATTCATTTTGCTGCTTGAGTAGGGAAAATTAGCAATACCAACCAAGCTTGGCATGACCAAAGCAGAACACGCAGCCATCTGCCCCATTGACCACAGACTGGATCACCTCAGCCACAGTCCCAGCACATACTTCAGCCTGTCACAGAACAGAATTTAACAAAATTAAAAAACAGGAAAGAAAGAAAACAAAAGCATTAACAAGAATAAGGAAAACCATTATTTTCACTGGAAAGTAGTAGTAATGTCTTCCCTGCTCCAGATATCATGTTGAAGTATCAAAAAATCTAATCCTGCTTGTCTTGTTCATGTGACCTGTGCTGTTGATGGGAATGACAATACTTATGTAAGCACATGAAGCAGGACTTTTGCTCTGGATCAAGTAAGTTTCATTTGCTGATGCATCAACATCCTTTGTAGGATTAAAAAAATACACATGTTGTAAAGGGATGAGTTGGTTTGTTAGAACTGCCTATTTAAGGTATTTTAAAATTAAAAAAGAATCCAACACTGACTGAGGAATTTTTGCAGGCTCGATTATTTGCCCAATTATGGACTTAGTTCAATTCCACTAGCATATGGCTGAGGAACATAAAGGGAACAAACACCCTCTTTGGAATTAGCTGGGTGACACGACATTATTATGAGTCTTCTCAGATTTTGCAGTAGTAGACTCCATTCTGAAGACTGTAGCAGTATTTTAAGAAGTACAACACGGAAATTTAACCCAGGCATTCTTGGATTTAAGGTTCAAGCAGGATGAATGGTCAACAGTGCTCCTGCAGTAACTCCTTAACAGTGGATGAAACTCAATCAGAATTCACAGTTTAAGCCTTGATGGGAAGCACTTTGCATTTGACAACACATCAAGTAAATTCACCCTGGTTCATGGCTGCTTCTAGACTATCTCTACAACAGAAAATAAAATGAGCCAAGAAAAGGACTGTTCACAGGCCAGCCCCTAGAACTGCATCCAGGCATTAGTCTTCAAGGTGCCAGCTGCTTGGACCAGGACTAGGTGAGGGAGTGACCCTCACCTAGTAAGGATACAATTATGGACAGTACTTTAGATGGCCCTGTGTCCTAGCTCTGCTTGGTTTATGAATACAGAGCGAGCCTTACAGGACAATTTTCTAATTGTACTTTGCAATGTTACTTTGCCCTTTTACTGTCCTCGTCGCATTTGGGTAACATAGTTCATCAAACCAAAGCCTAATAAAGACAAAAAACCTGAATATATATTCATTAATAAAGACTTACGGATTTAAATCCCTATCTTCTTATTGCAAACTGTACAATAGAACACTGTAAAAATAATCCTTGATCCCTTAGTTAATAGAGAACTGCATTAGAGAACTGTAGTTCTGTTCACATCTCTGTAAACACCAAACAATAATATTTTATAATACACAGTAACTTGTTGATATTGAGGATTTTCCTGTTAGGCAATCATTTAGCACATTTATTGAATGTATAATTTTAGGAGAAATTATTTACAGAAAAGATTAAAGAAAGCACACCATTATTCAGCTAAAATTTAATAAATCTAATTCATTATTGATGATCATGGCAGACCAAATTCGGCCCTGGTATAAGTCCACTGAAAGTAATCCTGCTGCAGCAGAAATCAATTTGGCTCTGGTGCACGCTGCTGCTTAGATAAACCTTGCGATCATACAGGGCCTACCTGTGATGCATCTTGAGGGAAAACTGCATCAAAAGCAAACATCTTGGGTGGAACCTGGCTGCCCCTTTTCTGGAAAGCATTCTGGCCTCCGCAGGCCAATGGGTCATACAGGGTGATTTGCTTCTTACGGGGATCAACTTTTAAGAAAGAGCTGGATTCAGATGTGTCTCTGGCAAGTGTGGAAGAAATGCGCACCATGACTTTGACCTGTCAGCAAACACACAAAAAGATTAGCACATTTCATTAGTCTGTTGGTCATCTACAACTGGTATGTTGAATGAATTTTCCAACTACACTTGACCAAACAATATTGGCTTGTTGTAGCTAATGTCTCAGTGGAAGCCAGTGAACACACAGGAAGTATTAGGCAGAATTTGCCCTAAAATTACAAACTGAATGAAGCCAGAACTCTCAATCTATTTCAACAAGCAACTTGTGTATTGAGAATTACAATGCACATCATGGTGTCGATGCTACTCAAGTACAATGAGGAAGTATTACATCACCTTGTCTTACTCTCAATATAAATTGAAAATTAACCGTACCCTGGTGGCCCAATTAAGAAAGCTGAAAGATATTCTAGACTGCTAAGCTTTCAGAACTGCAGTGGTTTCTATGAAACAGCCTGATCAATAAGGGCCCATAAAAGCCAGATCCATAATTTACACCTTTACAATTCTAATCCAAACGCAAAGATGAAGTGCACACTTCTGAGTGCCATCATCAAAGAGTTGTGAAAAGAGTCCCATCTTAATGGTCAGATTTTGAAATTACCATCAAGGGAGTGAATGTAATAAGCGATAAAAGATTTGTTAAAACATGTTAGCTCACAACTCATTAAATAGCTACATAATAAGATGTTATTCCTGAGACAAAAATAAATCTTCATTGATTTAATGAGGTTATGCTGCATCCTTAGCTGAGTTGATAAGCAATTTAGATGTAAGTAAAACTGATGACAATCAATCTAGCTTGGTTCTTCCCCATAAATTCACCACCTGCAGGCACATGAGCTGCTGACTTTAGAGGCAAACATCACCTCTCTGCCAGGTCTAGGCACACCTGCATACACTTTCTCCTAGAGCAGACTGGCTTTCACACCAAGACACAACTTTCATGTTAATGCTCCTTAATTGTATGTCACTTCTATCAAACCCACCCATGTTTGGCATGCAAATGACCACAAAGGGTCATGTCAGCATAGGGTGGGAGCACGTCTGCTGCTGGAATGTCAGACACATTCCAGGAGGAGGTTGTAGCCCCAGAAGTTGGGCTGCAGCTCCTGTTGATCTCACTGAGACTGGTGCTCTTTGTATGTAGGTCTCACTTAATGCTGGCCCAAGCTCATTCCGAACGCAAATAAATCAGCTGCTTTGAGAAGTAAAATCTGGGAAAATTCATTTCTGACACAACTCCTTTGGAGACAACAGAATGAGACCAGAGATTGACTGGTATTATTCAGTACTTCTGTGACATCTTCTCTGTACTTCAGTGAGTCAAACTGGTAATTTGTCTCCAGAATTTCATCTGGCAAAACAAGTTGTCATTAAATGGTGAAGTGGTCACAAATCTGTTCACACAATTTCAGTTTTACACAATTATCTGAGGAAAAAAGGAAAAATACTGCTTGTGTAGGAATGTGTTCTCCTCCTGCTCAGCTGAGCCGCTTATGAAACCTAACCTCTAACTGTAAAGAGCCACCTCTAATGTCTTGCCAAAGGCATTCTTCTGGGCCCAACCCTAAGCAGAGCTGACTTCTGCTGAGGACAGCAGCAGCCAACACACCCGGTCAGCCCACATGAACTGGGCAAGGTCTGTTTATTCCAGCCCTAGGTCTCCTGGAAGATCGGAAGGGAAGCACTGTCAAGTTAGTAAGGAAGGAAGGGAGCACAACTATAAATCAATAGGGAGCAAGAAAACAAAGGGCAGTATCAATCTTGTGCTGTTTTCCTATTTTCAACATCATATGCCTTTGGCTTTCTTTTACTGTGTACCACATTTTTAACTAGATAACAATATCACAAGTATTACACAGATCTGCTGGAAAATAAAATAAATGCTCTTCTTCAACTACTTTAAATAAAATACTTGCTCGCTTTGGAAAGCTCTTTCCCTGTAAATTTACATGTCTTTTTGGCAGGTGTGAGACCATGTCCTTCAGATCCTTGATCTTTGTGTGCAAAGGAAGCTAACTGAATACTCTGGGCTAAGTTATTTTGGGTTTTGGAGAACGGACAGTGTGTGAAATTTGACAATCTTTCATATACAGGCAGTCTAAGAATTCTTTCTGGCCTCAAACTGTATGGGCATCCATTTTTAACAGCAGCTACACTGGCTTTGTTATGGTATAATATCACTGGCATGGGTCTGGATTTAAACCTGTTCACACAAAATCAGATTAATACCTGACACTTCTTACTGAAGTAATACTGTAAATCCTCCTAACTTCCAACAGCTATAGTGATAGAAGCTAAGGCATCCGGTTCCTCTTTCCCATGAGTAAAATATCAGTTTAACTGAAATCCTAAAAATTTACTACCATCAGATAAACTGAATGAATCTGTATTAAAAAAAAAAAAAAAAGTGCTCAACTCAGAAGCTCCAAGAACTGTCAAACAGCATATACTGTTCCTCAACACCGAATATAGACATTTCTCAAGACAAATATTGCTATTGCCATGAACCTTTGTACTTCCTCTGCATTAGGGATTTTTGTTTTAAGACCTAATGGTTCACAGAATCACGTGGGTTGGAAAAAAACCCATAAGATTTTGAGTTCAACTGTTAACATAGAACTGGCAAGTCAGCCATGTCCCTAAGTGCCAGGTCTACACAGAATCCTAGAATAGTTTAGCTTGGAAAAGACCCCATTCATATGTGTTAGGGCAGAGGAATATCACATTGATTACAAGTAGATATCCTTTTAGCTGGACCACTTCTTACTCATCATGAAGATATCTGTGTGCCTTGGGACACCATATCATAGGTAATTCTGCTCACTTTCTTTTAGATCAGTCTGCAGGAGCTGTCTCCACCTGAGTCAGCTGGCTGACCCCTTTGCAGCCAATAGAGAGGAACAGACATTTCTAGCACTTAATTTGCATGTTCTGTTTTATAACAGATGAACTCCACAAATACCTCTTGCTTTCTCTATAGCAGCACAGGCATCTTAAAAGTTTACCTGAAATGTAGGTGCTGCACTGTACCCTGCCTAAAGTTATTCTTTTTGCTCCAAAGGCTCTTTCTGGGGAGCACATTGCCTGGCCCAAATTCCATAGCATACACACATACACAAATCTGTGTGACAGTCTTCACCAAAAAATCATATGCCAGCAAAAATAAAGCTAGGCACATGAGTGTCATGGACACAGAATACAAGTAGTAACAATAGATTATTTGAACTCATCTGTGATTTGTAGGCACTTAAATATTCCTACAGGCCAGTTTCACATTAGTGAAATCCTTTCAAATTACTCCTGATTTACATCACATTTATTGAGAAAACGATTGTGTAGACTGTATGTCCCCGATATGCCACGGAAGCTGTGACAATAACAAAAACCCAATGGGCAGGCAAAATACAGGCAAACTTCAGTCCTGAGAAACACATCCAGAAGTACATATGTAACAGTGGCACAATAAACTAGGCAGACCAAAACATATTTTAAAATATCTGAGCCAGATATATCTTCTGAGAAGACAGGCAAGCTTGTGGTCTGGGAATCAGTCTGAGATTGGGCATCTAGGACCCCTCCTGATGGCTGTGTCCAAATGCAGTATGACTGGGCTTTTAATGCAGTCTGTTTCACACATTCCATCTGTACAGAAGGCAGTGACAGCTTACTTCATTGCCAGGCACACTAAGACATTCAGTCATGACTGCCTGGCCTTGCCTGGCCTCAGAGAAAAAAAAGTAGCCATTTTTTCCACACCCCATTATAAAACATTATTATGCTTGTAACCTAAATCCTAGGATTCAGGCAAAGCATTTCCCAACAGTGATTATGACAAGAGTAAATCAACTAACAGCAGTAGAAATGATGGGAGACCATGGCCTCCTGCTCTGCTGTTTCACAGTCTTTCGTGCAATTTATAGCTGGGGGATTAGCAGAGGAGGCTCAGAGTTTGTGTTGGCCTCTGAAAATCCACACCACAGGGGAGGCAGCACAAGGATGGGCAAATGTAACTCATCCAGCTATGGAGATAGCAGAGGAACTTACTGGACTCAAAAGACTTCAACTCAATTTAAGGAACAGACAGGCTGAAGATCATGGTGCTGCTCTGGGGAACTCAGAAATACAGTATGGTTAATTTGAAACTAACTGAAGAGTGAAGTTTAAGAACACTAATACTTTATGCTTGCAATTTATATTTAAATAAAGTATAAAGTGAGCTTCTCTTTAAAAAGAAGAAAGAAGGTTTTCTGCTTCACTTCCTATGTGTCATTACTCCTTCAGTCCACTGCTACAGTTTCCCACTAATCTCTTGTAATTGAAGCTTCTCAGAGACACCACTTGCGATTAATGGGACCACTCAGTCTGCCAGAAATTCTCCTTTGAATTCCAGTCATCAGGTCTTGGCAGTGCCCAGCCTTAGATGTACCTCTGACTGTTTCTGTGGGGAAACATGAAAGCAGTCTCCTGAGACATATACTCTTGGTAAAACAAACAACCTGGGCCTAATTTTGATCTAATTTTTGATCTTATGTTACACCCATGCAAATCTGACTGAACTCAGCAAGAATTACTCTAGTTTAGAAGTGGAGAGAGAGAATAAAAGAAAAGGTCACTTACTCTGCAGCACTGTGCCTTTTACAGGATATAACTTTACTTCTTAGTTCTGCTCATGCTCTTAGCATTTTTTTTAATGTGTTTTCTCTTATGAGTTTACAGTATTTCACTGGACAACTATTTAATCCAACAGCATCCCCATTCACTTCTCTGCACTTCAGTTCCTACCTTCAAGGACATGATTTGTTCTTGCAAGTTCTACAGACATTGAATTCCACAACAGTACTCCAGATGTGAAATGCCACAAAAGAAGAATCAGAGTTGTACTGTTCAGGCTTCCTCAACAGGTTGGGGGTTTTTTTGTGTATTTGTCTATGTACTTATTTTACACATATGTGTGTGTATTTCAATTATATACATCATTTTTAAGCATATACGTTTTCTGAATATATATAAAAGTGGTTTTTTTCATAAATTTCTGTCTAAATGGCAATTATTGGCACTGATGGGTTCTTTCAGGGGTACCATTCAGTAGCATCAAGGGAAGATCGAGGGGAATTGCTGTACTATCACTATGCTACTATACTGTAAAAATAAGCATAAAATTTTTAATCAACCCTATGAAAATTTCAGTCATCTGAACCATTTTTCTTTCTCCTTTTTTATCTAATGCATCCCTATAAACACACCTACTATTTCTCAAAGCAGGAATTTGCTAATTGCAAGATTTTCCCCAGATAAACTCAATTTGTGACCTGTCACGGACCTTTTGTTACGTTCATACTCTTGTGGAGAAGGACAAAGGCTCAGCACACTCTGCAAAGTAGAACTGGTGCCAAAAAAATAAAAAAAAAGAAAGCAGAGTCCAGCCACTGACACTGCCATGTCTCCTGTGCCCACAGGGGTCTGTCTGCAGGACCAGCAGCAAAATGAGCAGGGAAGGTGGGAGAGGGAAGCTGTGTGAAATCTGTATCACACACCAATAGCTACAAACACAGATTGGAATGAGGCAAGACAAGCAGAAATCGACACTGGGGATATTATAACTTCCTTCTACTCCTGCCTGAAAGATTTCATTTGGGGTTCATTTATCTAATTACTGCATGGACAGGGCTAGACAGCTGTTGCTTCAGGCACTGTGCTTGCCTTTATGAGCTGCTTTTCTCATCAATCATTTGAGCAGCTTCTGCTGGATGTGTTCTGGGTAGTGGTGGGAGGCAGGAGCTACAGTGCAGTCACAGGAGAGACAGGCCAGCCAGGACTATTGAGCTGTTTCAGCACTCCATCAATGTAATGGCAATCACTGGCTGCAGGAACAGCCTTATTGGAGGTTAATGGAGAGTAGGTTTTGTAATTTCTCACTGTTACAGTTGTAAATAATGGCGTGAGGCGTGCATTTTTGCTGTAGCCAGCCACAAAGTACTACAGCACAAGAAAATCTAGGCCATCCCATATGCTGGTGCATACACATGCTTTTGCATGAGGGATGTGAAGTTTGAAGCCTTTCTACGGTGCCCAGAGGATATGAAACCACTGTTAAGTATGTTAAAGGATTTTTCTTACAGATCATGAGACAATTAGTTGTTCATGCTAACATGAAATCTAGGAGCTCAAGATAAACATACTGACCCAGAATGCAACAAATGTAGGATTGTATGAGTGGACATTGCCTTAATGGAAATATGATCACATTTAGAAAAAAACACAAAAAAATAAACTGGGGTGAATTATGCCAGTGTAACCTGGTCAGGAAGCATGTGCAAACAGGCTTTGTTATCCTCTCTTTCTATTTTCACAAAGGTAACACTCCTAGGCTTCAGTGCTTTGCTTCAGCAGAAATTAGAAAACACACAGGCCTGATCACTCTTGCTGTTGGTGGAAATGGCTGTTACTGATACTGATGCTTTGGAAAAGCAGTGAAAATAACTCAAAAAGCAATAGCATTAGACCATGCAGGTCTCCGCTTTATTTACAACCGTTCCTATGTTTCTATCTTGTGTAATTGCTAAAACTTTACCAGCTCATCAGCCCCATCCTGTACAGCAGTTAAACTAATTTGGACTTCTACCAATAATGGGAAGTAGTGCCAGCACACTGTACCCAAACACCAATCATGTTATTCAAAAAATATGCACTTACCATGATTGCACACTTTTTCAGTTGGACAATGCAACTTTAATAATGAGTACAATAAAATCTGGTGTGAAATATACTCAGATCACAGGGCACAGCTCAGTGGTTTCCTGTCCTGTTCGTGGCAGCAGTAGCTGTGAGTTTGTCCCTATGGTTTGGTACAGCTGAAAGACAATGCTGAGCACCAACACTGTCTGAAACCAGCACATACCTCAGACCAACCATTCAGCTCTAACATTTCTACTTCAGGATTTACTAGACTTTAAATTTACAGAGAGCACTGCAACTTTCTTCTACTCTTAAAAAATTAAATTAAAAAAAAAAAAAAACCACAAAAAAACCCCCCAACAAACAACCCAAATAAAACAACCAAAAAACCCCAAAGAAGACATGAGGATCATCCCATCATGCCATCATGGAAAACAGTCTTTTCTTAAGGCTCCCTGGGTTCCTGGCTTTCTTTTTGCTTCCCTATGATCTCTTTAAGGTAAGTCTGTGCTTCAGAACTGCATAGCTGAGCAGCCTGTGCGTTGCCTCAAGCAGGAGGAGGATTTTTCCCAGCTTCTGACATTCTCCATGTATCTGGACCATCAACAGCCTAACTCAGCCCATGTGCTGAGATCAAAAAAAATTTTTTTTGAGAGAGAGTATCTTTAAACATCACTGAGAGCGGCATTTTCATAAGAACTGAACAAGCCAAAACAGCCTTCAACAATCCCAGCATGAACAACGTGGGATCAGCTGGCAAATCTTGTCTTCCCTGCAGTGGATCTGCAGGTATGTAAGCATGCACCCACTGCCTACTGGTACAGTGAGCAGATGTTTACTTAAGGCTCCAAAACACTACTGCAAAAATTTACTCTGCTTCCCCTACTCTGACAAGAATTTATTTCTCTGCGCACAGTACAAGTACAGTTCACTGCCATGAATTTCAAGATCTTTTCCTTGGTACCTTTCAAAACCAAACATATATTTCGCTTCACTTCAGTGGTTGTTTAGAGCATTTCCCCCTTCCTTTCTTCCTACTTAATACAATTTTTTCAAAAGGGTCTTTAGACACACAGTATCTATGTAGTAAATTAAACAAGATTAAAACTGTTACTTGGTACAAAATGGAGAACTGGCAACTTTCCCTGTAATTCTTGTCCTCTGCTATGATGTGGCCATATCCAACAGTCTGCAAGATGTTCCCTTGCCCATGCTAATTGAAGAACCATGCCTGGAATTGTTTGGGAGAGACAAGTGCCCAACACCATGCCAGGGACCTTGTTAACAATGCAGGACTATGCTGATTGAGTGCGTATTTCCTGTTCCTGTTCCTGTTTAATTTATTTTATACTCTGTACCAGGTTTAGTTCCTTCACAGTAGCGGGTATGGGACTGTGTTCTGGATTTATGATGGAGACGGTGCTGATGACACAGGGACATTTTAGTTACTGCTGAGCAGAGCTTACACAGAGTCAAGGCCTTTACAGCATCTCATGTCACCCTGCCACCAAGGAGCCTGTGGGTGCACAAGAAGTGGGGAGGAGACACAGTCGGGATAGGTGACCCCAAGTGCCCAAAAGGATATCCCCCACTGTATGGCTGCTCAGCATATAAAACTGGGGGAAGAAGGAGAAAGAGGGAGATGATCAGAGTTACAGCCGCTACATGTGAGGAAGCCCTGCTTTCCCGGAGATGGCTGAGCAGCTGCCTGTCTGTGGAAAGCAGTGGATGAATTTCTTATTTTTCTCTGCCTGTGCATGAAGCTTTTGCTCTTTCTAGTAAACTGTCTTTATCTCAACACACAAGTTTTCCCTTTCACCCTTCTAATTCCCTTGCACATCCCACTGGGAGAGAGTGAGCAAGAGGTTGTGTGGGGCTGAGCTGCCTAACATCATTAAGCCACAGAATTGTCCCAGTCACAGATCCTTGCACAGCTTAGGGATGTTTAGCATTCTCTAAGTTAAATACAAGAAACTCAGTCTGTGCAGGAGTGGCCTCCCAAGCATGTGATGTGCCATATGTTGCTCTGTTCTATTCCAACCTGGCTTGATATCTGCAGATCCTACAGACAGATCAGCCAAACCCATTAAACACACTTGCAGCATCAGCAAGGCAGGCTCTCTAAAGGAACTTCTCTGCTCTTGTGATTGATGACAAGGCTGCTGTCGTTCCTGCTGCCTGCATAAGGCTGCCATCAGCCCCCTGGGGAGGAGGGAGACAGCCATGGTGAGTCACTTGGCTCTTTCTCACAGGCCGTGCTCTTATCCTGCTGCTGTGCAGAAAGACTGAAGAGAACTTTGCTTTGCTTATTTAAGCTTCCTCTTAGAAACCTGCCCTTCCAGAAAAACATGACTGAACTGCCTCGGCTGCCACAAGGACTGGTGTTGATAGAAAGCAGAAGCAGTATCAACAGTAGCAATATCTCAAGCACGTGCCTTGATAATTATGGCTGCTATATTATTTCTTAAAGCCCTAGTTTCCCTTTTTGTCAAGCTGTGAAAGAGGTGCATAGGATGCAGCTTGGTAAGTATAAGCAGCAGGTCATCTTACCACTAATTAAAGGAAGTGTGGTACTGAGGGCTTCACATTATACATTCTCGGGAGATGAGGAATTCCAAGATGAACAAGCCTCTGTTTCTTTGTCTAAGGAAACAAGAATTTCTACGGAAAGAATGCAGATATAAAAGACAAAGTTTCCCTTACACATGTCTTTGAGATGTCTTTTCAGTGCTAGAGAAACAAAGGATATACAGGAATTGCAAAGAGATGTATAATCACAATTGTAAGCTTTTCCATTATTTATAAAGATGATCTCCATGACTGCATACAAAAGAAGATTCCCCAGTCCGCACATAAAAGTACACCATGGCACCATAAATAACAAGCAGCAATACAATCAGACAAGAAGGATTTACATTATTTAAACCAAGCCAGAAGTGAAAAATTGCTGTTTAATGCATATAAGTATGAAAAAAAAGATGTGTAAAACTTTGGAGTGCTAGCTGGTAATGACATACAGTAAATAAAAGCGATTGTTCTGACTAGAAATTTGGGAATTGATGATGAGGAAAAAAATCCCAAAGAAAGCACAGGGCCAGGTTGTGAAAGAGAGTCTACATAAATGGAAGGGGATACAATAACCATATCAGGCAGTATAGGTGAGCTATCTAATAAGTGCTTTGGTATTCAGAGGAGAAATCCAGTCTCCAGAAGGAATATAAGCAGCCTCCAGCACCACATGTTGCATGAAACAATCAGTAGAAACTTGAAGAAGCAGAGCTAGATGCTTTAGTGAGAAATGTAATACATTCTAGTGTCATTGAATTCAGCAATAATTCCTTATTTACCTGCAAATATATGAGATGAGGATTTAACCTTAGTTAGGAACAACCAGCAATAAAATTAAATTTGGAAAACAAGGGAACGATAAAACCTGAGTCCAAGCAATGATATGATCTATATTGTTAGTGAACATATCTTCTGAAGATCCCTCAGGGCTTTGCAATCTTCTGACAGGATCAAGACATATATTTACAATTATTCTAAATTTTCTATGGCAGAAGTAAAACCTAAGAGTAAATGAATCATCTAACATCCCAGGAAAGGTGTGCCTTACCTAAACAGACTACATGAACTCTGGTTCTTCCCTTTCTCATTCCATAACTGTAGGCTATAATGTTTACAAAGGCATAAACATAATATTAAATTTACTTTTGCTTTCACGTTTTATCCTATTTAATGCTACCCTTATGCTTATATCTTTGGCAGTGGAACAGGGAGGCACAAGCACTCATTCAGAATTAATGAGATCCATTTGTAATGCTATACATTACCTCAAATTAAAAGTGTTTTTTTTCTAATTTAACAAAAATCCCTGCAACAGATTTTTTTTTTAGGGGTGGGGGGAGGCTTGATTCTGGATTCCCTTGAAACAAACAGAAGTATTTATGGTACGTGGAACAAGGGAACAGAAGACAAGGTCATACAAGATGCATCTGAAGGTTTATATAACTCCATAATATTTCATCTCCAGCAGTGATCCAACATTCTGCCCCGTGAGCCTCCCACTGTGGTGGGCTGCACTGCCATCCCTCTGCTCCCTGCCAAACTGTGCTTTGCCAATACCTGTCTGGCTTATCTGCCACTTGTATCCTACCAAGACACAAACTGGGAGGAACACATACTACCAGGAGAGAGCCACAGGCTCCAATGAGTCAGCCTGTAGTCTAAATCAAATCTGCAGCCCACTGGGAACACTGTTGGGATTGGGTATGTTTATAGTGCCATTTGTGGGATGTTGTCACTCTTTTTGGAGGTGGGGTGAGAACTGCCCCACAGAAGTCTCCCCTGGGGAGACTCCCTGAGGGAGTTGCCTCTCCCAGCTCTTCCAGAACCAGTTGCCGAGGTTCTGATTGCCTGTGCTTCTCAGACTTTGGGCTTTTTAATACTTTCCACAGTCCTAAGATGCTATTGTTTTCTGACCAGTAGTGAACATCGTGTTGGGATTTTCAGTAGCCTCTAGAAGGCACTACAGCCTGATGCTTACCCTTCAAGGAAATAACATCCAAGGAAGTCATATATCTGAACAAATTTATTCCTAAAAGCAAATACAGCCTCTGGTGGTGCAAGGATGCTCTTACTTATTTGGAAAAATGCAGACACATATTAGCCAAGTCTACACCGCTGGTTCTAAGGATCTCTGTGCATTACTCTGTGATGCTGACTCCTGGGCATGTGTCTGACTCCAGGTACAGTACAGCTCATCTCCACTGCGTCCTGTGTTCCCATGGGAAGAAATCCAGGTATGCAGGCAATGAGGATGCTACTGTCTGCTTAGCACTGATCTGGCCTGACCGATCACAGAACCAAGACACAGAGCGTACTGCTTTCTCCTGTGGTTTTTTATTTTGTACTAAACATAAACAGAACAAAAATTATACCAAATCAGAGAGGCAGACAAACAAAAACAATGGAAAGAAAACTGAATAGGAGCCCCTGATGGGAACTAAATGCAAACAGTGCTTTGACAAATGGAACTTGTCTCATGTCATAGACAGCCATTAACTTCTCTTACCCTCAGCTGCAGTATAACAGCAAAACATTGCCACTGACCCTAATCCTTGAAAAATGCAACTCTATAGCAGTGAGAAACAGCTAGCAAAGAGCCATCTGCCTTGTGACCCCTACCACTAATGATTTCATCCACTGTTTGCTGCTTTGTTAAATGTTGCAATAAATATCAGCAATGTCTGTGAATAGATCAGTAACCAACCACTTGCCCTAGAATGGATATCCAGTGCCTGTTAGTAGGCTTTCTACATGCCCTCATCTGTTCTGCAATCTTAATTTGGGCAAAATTTCCATCATCTTCAAACTCAACTGCCATTTTCTGAATTCTGAGTGCTTAAACCATGCAACCTCAACATTCCTTCAATACTGCTGTTTGTCAACAGAATAATTCATTCTGCTGTGTCTAACTTGGGAACTGTGTAATTCTTCTAGCAAGTAGCAGTCTTTAATGAATGGCACCTGATCAATAATGCAGAATTCAACATTTGAGAATAAATAAAAAAGCCTTTTTCATGAGGAGTGTCTGCAGGAAATGTCAAAATCATTTATCAAAGGTCCAGGCTGATAGCCTGCAGCTGCTGTCCACAAGAATAATAAAAACATACATTGTTGAGTCCTGAAAATATGTTTTCTATACTGAGTATAACTAGATTTTTCCACAAAATCAGGACTTATTGGGTATGAATGCAATGGTCTTTACCAGAGTTTTATTAAAATAAAACTTTGACACAATAGTACTTTGTCCCTAAGCTGCTAGTTATACAGGATTATTTTAACTTGGTTTCCAGGTGCGCCTTTAAAACAATCCTCACTGTAATTCTAGACAGGCTGAGCTGCTTAATGCAAATGCAAAAATGCATTTGTATTTGAGTTTCAAAATCTCAGATTAACAAGGTAATCAGGCAAACATTACAAACAAAGACAAGCATAAGCACTTTATCTCTTCCTGATATCTAGCTGCAGCAAGTATCAAAGGAACAAATAGTTTTTACTGGTTTAGAAAGCTTTTCCATTTGTTAATAAATCGTCTAACAAGGAAGCACAAGGTAACTCCAGCTCCTTTGCTGGTAATTCTCTCCAGAAGTATATAGAGTAGCAATAGCTAAGGGCTATAATCACAATTCACAAACATGAGCAAGATCATGAAAATAAAGATTTAATTAAGCTTGCTTTAGTCCTACGTAGCTTAAAAACCTTAATTTTAAAGTCAGATTCTGAGTACAGTGGGATCAGTTTTCAAGGTATGTTATTTAAATAGCTAAGAATAATCTTACCATGGACTGTACATATACAAACAAGGCTCCTTTCATTGTTCCTGGGATGCAGCAGGATGGGGACTGCAATAGCATTGTAACCTTACTTTCTAAAGATCAGCCTCTTGATCAGCTAGGAACTGCTTAAGAAGGCTTCACTTTTAGCTAGATTGAACTACACTGGCCATGTGATTTCTCTTTTCTGATGCAGGCAGAAAGAGTGATCTGGTGGTGAATAAGAACAAGTGGAGAACCTTGATGAGGGTGGGCAGGTCACAATCCTATAGCTCCATCTCTCTCTCTGAGCTGGGTGACAGAGCTGGCTGCTCTAAAATCTGAAGATTTCCACTTTGGTTGCCTTGGTGCCTTCAGTGGGCAACAATTCCTGCAGAGAGCCTGCAGCTCTGTTGATACTACTGGAGATAGGCTAGCTATTACACCAATTAACCTGCTTCTAAATCTATCTCTTTAAACAGTGCTTTTCTACCTATGCCAATTTCTGTGGTGACACTGCTATTTGTCACTGGTGGCACTGCATGCCAGACAATGGCTATAAAAGTAGCAGTTGGTGCACAGGTTTCCCAAATGATTTAAGCAACAAGCCTTTTCTTGAGCAACAAAGAGATCTTCCATGTTAAGATAATTCATCCTCCATACTTGTCACTACTACTACCTTAGTATCAGGAAAGAAGCATTTTTTGATGCTTGTAATGTTTTGACACTCATCACAAAATAGAGAGATTAATGAAGGGGNTATTAAAACACTTCTTCCCACAACAGAGTAGAGCACAGGCAGAACAAATAAGCAAAGTAAAATATATCAGAATGATAAAAGGGAGAAGGTACCACAACAAATTACACTTACAGAGTCATTTTTAATGTGCAGCACAGAAGGAATTGATGAAATATTCAAACTTCAAATCTAACGTGATCCTAAATCAGCGCTGTGTGTTAGGGAAGGAGACAGATCTACTGCCTGTCTGTCTGGTGAAGGATGGTTTTATACCACTAAGCCTGAAAAGGGTATGTCTTGAAATGACTTGAGCCAGACTGATCATATACATCAGGATGAAATGTGAGAAGCACAGAAAGCCAGTGTGGCCAGAGCAGGGGCAGAATCCAAATCAGAGTCATGCCAACCACAACAATATATTCAGATTTTCATTGGTGGAGCCAAAGCCCTAACTTGGATCAACTTGGTTTTCCTTCCAAATACTTCCTGGAATTGACAGTACTACATTTAGAGAGAATGGAACACAAATCTGTCCAGCTGGGGAACTTGAGGTACAGTAGCCGGCATTCTGACAACTATTAAGGTGAAAAATTAACAACTCGGGTTTTTAATTGCATGTCTAAAGCTGCCTCTATCACTGATGACCATTACTAAAGCTGTACTTCAGTCCTTCATTTTTTTTTAAGGACTGCCCTCACAGCAACACTCACCTGTGAGTGCTGCAAACCATGCAGCCCTGTGCTTATCTATTCAACAGTCAAGTAGCTTTCATTCTTAAATAGTGTTTTTTGCAATACAAATGAAAAATTGGGATATAGACCTTTGGATAATGTGCATCTCAAATTTGGGTAGATTTTGATTCCAATTATTCCATAAGTTAAAGCTAATAATTGGTAACATGTCATGGTTCACACGCTACTTTGTCTACACCACTGCTCTTCCTGTATTTCTGTTAAATGCTGCACTGAATTCTGTTAAATTCTGTTCAATTACCTGACTGCAGGTGAATGCACATTAGCAAATATGCAATATAAGTTTTGGTAAAGGTTAATATTGCATATGAAAAGGAAATTTATGTAATGTATGGCATGTAATGTAAAGGAAATTCATTCTGTCATTAATTTCTACCAATTTGTATAGATGTTTCAAGAAATGTGGCCTCTGTCAAGGTGTTTCAGGACTTATCCCATTCTGTGTGCAATAAGATAAAACAAGGCATGTTTTCAATGGAGTGCTATCTCAGGATGTCCTCGCGTACTGTGGGATTCAGGAAACCTCTTAATATTATTTTAATTACGATGTTACAATTCATCATGTCAAAGCATAAACATACAGATTATATAAAACTGCATTAGGAGACCTTACATAGCCCTGATTAATGGTCTCATAGGTTGTAAAATTAATCCAAACTGTAAATTTATACTGTGGGCTTTTCTAAAATGTGAATTATTGACTTGACACATTATAATAACTCTTTCCAAACTACTGTGGTCTATGGTTCAAATCTTTTCTGTATAGCTCACTGACATGCACAGTAACGCTAATTTACTACGTCTCTTACTGCATGAACATCCACAAACTGCAGCATCCTCTGAAATGTATTCCCAAACATCGCAAGTAACCAGACAAACAAAGACATGAGGAAGAAAATGCCTTTAATCAACAGTGACTTCCAGATAAGAACAACTCAGAATCCTTCCTACAAGCACACCTGGCAGAAAAGCTCCTTCCATTAATAAGGTACACCAATGACTGAACAGGGTACCAGGAATCTTCTCTGTGAATCAGCTGCCTTGGCTCTCCCATGACTTCCTTTAGAAAGAGGTAGTTCATTTGCTGGTTCAGTATACTATGATTTTCTATAGGCCTACCACAGGAGAGAAATTTCTAATACCTGGCAGATTATATCCTGATTGCTGTAATAACATAAGCCTCAAAGAAGAAGTTGCTTGAACCCAAAACTTACAATCACCTTTAAATACTTCTGAGGTCTGAAACAAACCTCAGCCCATTTAAGAAACTGTAGACTATGTAGGCAAAGAAGCCTTTCTGGATCCTCTGGCCCTACAGACCATACAGATACAGCTGGACCAAGTCACTCACTTGTGGCAGCTGTCACTCACTGCTGCAAACACCTACAAAAGGCATGGAAACATTGTCCCCTCTCCCTCAAAAGCCAGGGAAGAACAAAGCCTGTCCTGCTAAACCTCTAGAACATAGCTTTTATTTCCCTGAAGTTAAAATTCCAAATTCAAATCAGGCAACATATTTTGCAAAATGCCTTCTTTTTTCCTGAGTAACAGCAGGACTCTCACATACCCAAACTGAAAAATTGTATCTTGTTGAAATATACAATTGAAGCTCTTTTGGTTACAGGAAATAAAATACATTTTAACTTGACAACTTTCAATTACCTCTTTAAAGACCCAAACCTCAGAATTTCTATTTTTTCAGGACAGACATTTTGTTTTATTTGAATAGAAATAAAAATACAAAAGACTGAAATTTGCCAAGAAATACTGAAATTATTTTGGATTCATTTAAAAATTCTATGTTGGTAAAACAGTGTTTTCTTCTCTGACTTAAAAATACTTTGAAAATATAGCTTATATGATGCATCATGTCAACAAAAAATAATTATGAAATTAAAATACTCCATACCTGTAGAGTAGCATGAACACAATTTTTTGGGGAGAGGGAAAAAAAACCAAACCAAAACAAATAATAAACCAACAAGCAACAATGGATTGCAAAAAAAAAAAAAAAAAAAATCAGCTCAATCACTTGTTCCATTTTCAAGCATCAGTTTTAAATAACCCAATTAGATGAATATTGGCAACTAACATAACCTGACAGGGAACAGCTATCTTGAAAAATAGTCATCAAAACAAACAAAAAAAGACATTAAAAACTAAGCTGTTGCTTTAGTAGAACCAGACCTAATTACTGGGCATGTATTAAACACTTCAGTGCTGAAAGAGTTAAGAAAATCCACGCTGAACAAAAAGCAACTGTTTTTTAAATATTTACACTAGACTCCATAAAACTGAGGAAAGTAAGACTGAGCAAATTGATATATATAAAAAGTTCAAATCACACAATTATGTTATTGTTTTGAAGTAGTGTAACATGTATTTTGCAGAGTTAATCTACACTTCATTACTCTCTCTAGAAATGCATATTCAGGGCAAAGTCTACACACATACACGGCATTTTCCCATTAAAAAAATAATTATCATAACATGAAGCAAAACAAGTTTTGTTTCTAAAAAAAGATACTCCCAAAATCCAGCCTAAAATTCAGCACATTTTTGTGCAGAAAACGTCAACATTTCTGTAGATGTACACAGCATACTGTTCTAAATCTACATTTTTCCAAGGAAAAAGTAGGAATGCTTTTCACATATAAACCTAGAAAAGCATGTAGAAATTATTATTAACCTTTTGCAAATAGTTTCTGCATAAGAATAAAAATGTAGAGGACAAGTATACAGGATTTCTAAAAACATCACAGGTAGGTCTCTTCTTTTTGTTATTTTTTTAAATATATGTCAATATTTGTGCACAGAAAATCCAAAACAGGCCCACTGACTTTATCGACACACCATCTTTCAGAGAGATTAGATAATCACAGCACCTTGACTTGTTTAAGAAAACTGAACTCTTGGAGATTAGAGGAATCTTTTCAGGCTGTAAAGCTTTCACTATTAAGAATGACCAAAAGTAAGAAAGGAAGATCGTTGTCACAGTAACCCCAAAAAGTCAGGATCTCACAACAGAGGAAACTACTAAGAGCAACAGTGAAACCCTTTGGAAAGAGGGGCATATCTTGGGCTGGGAATCAGGGGCTGGACTTCTTCCTCAGCAAAGAAAGAGGCAAGCTGGCTGGAGACCACCATTGCCCCAAGGGTTGAATATTTCTCCCAGGATTTAAACATGGACAACTACTTTTACTCTCCTGATGCCCTTGGTGAAGAGGAGGAATAAAGTCTACAGGTGGCCAAACACATGATCAGTACAGCTGGCAATACAATTCTCCCAAATATGACATCGTCCCTGTGTTGAGTTCAGATACCCTCCATCCACTGGGAACTTGAAATACTGGGAACTTTAGTAGGCAAAGGTTTGTGACTGACAGGAAGATGAAGCTGGCTTTTCTATTTCTAAGATCCCATGTTCCCTTTGAATTCTCAAGCAGGGGAAGTAACTCTAGGAATGTTAACACAAAGCATTTCCCTTCAATAAGCAATTTTCACTACTGCATAAATAACCAAACCTCCTACAACACCACATCACCTAATTGTCCACAACCATTAGTAAGGAATCCTTCCTCTCATTCTCCCAGCCAGCGCTGCTTCACAGTCTACAACTGAGTTCAAGATGTCCTTTAATCCACCAGGAAATGGCCTTTGATACAGGCAGCAGGAAATTACACTGTACAGACCACTGACCTAATCTTTGCCAGTTACAGACAGACGTGTACATGAGTTTGTGTGGATCCACTTGATGTCCTTGCAGCTGAACCTGCGTTCAATGCCTTCAAGGATTCCCTCCATTCCATTTTACTTCTACATACAACTCAAGTTGCTGTGACTCATTAGGCATATTCCATTACTACTTTGAAAGAAACTCAAGTATCTTGAAAAGTTAATCTCTGTGCCCTCAGCATCTAACAATCAATAAATTCAAGACATAACTGGGCTACATATGACTCTCTCCTGATAAATTATATTGATTTTTTTTAAGTAATGCATTACTCAACATTGTAACTTTATTCATACTCAAATTGCAAAATTACTCTTTAAATTACTGAAAGAGTAAGTGTTAAGTAATTTCAGGATTTGTAGGATCTCACCTTCCTTACAGTATCATTTGGGCATACAGGTGTGCTGGTCTGACCTAGACTGGATGCCATGTGCCCACCAAAGCTGCTCTACCACTCCCCTCTGCAACTGGACAAGATCAACCCACCACCACAGGGAAGGCACAAAGATGCTGAACTGCACCTGTCTGGAAGAAATGGCACTGTGTAAGTGTCCAAACAAGCACAAAAAATGCTGTGTGGCATCAGTGGTATTTCTATTCATCTACCACAAGCAGAGCCTGAGCAATTTTCTTGCAGCTCTCTATCAGCACTCTTCATTTCTCACCTGGAAAAGCTCTAATGCTATTCCAGTCCTAAGTCTTTTCTGGACAGAGATGGAAACCTGCCAAAATATGCAGGAGTACTGTGAACACTGTGAATGAGGTGTGCTAAGGAGTCCTCTGGGACTACAGACTCGCTTTTACACAAGGTCTGAGCAAGGGTGTGAACCCAGATGTCTAGAGGCAGACTATTCCATTAACCTACTGTGCCATTTGTCTGCATTCGTAACAAACTCAGGCTGTATTTAATGGACAAGGCTGCATTTTCTTCAGCCACATGATGACAAAGTAAGTGCAACAATACTAATTTGTAGGGGAAGAAAGTTCCACATGGAGCCATCTTTTGCACTGACAGAAGATACATACTTTTCCACTGACACCACAGAGAACAGTAATCAGAAACAAAGGGGGATTTTTCCAAAAGCCTTCAAAGACCCAATAAGGCTGCCACTGAGGCAAATGATAAAATTTCTTTTGCCTTCAGAGGAATAGGAAGAGAAGTGGGTCCTTGCTGTGCTCTGCCAAAGTTTCTGCCCTTTTACCCATGTGTTCTGCCACAGCTCAGACTCTGTTTTCCTCAGGTCATAGGACCATAACCTACTCCTATATGTTATCTTATTTTCTAAATCAAACTAGAAAAGCAGATGAACAACACTGAACAACCTGAAGGGAAAGATAAAAAAAAACAACAACAACCACTAACAATCAATTTTTCAGTACATGATGGAAGGATATGCCTCATCATACATTTTTAAAATACTGCTCTGAAAAATATGGAGATTGTTGATTGAGCATTCATAGTTTAACACTCTTATTGTGACTAACCAATAAGCATATTTATGCATTCACTGCCATGAAATTAAAAAAGAATAGGGTTGTGTTGGTTTTTTTCCCATTTTGGCCCATGATAAATTCCTCTTTATTTTACTAGCTCTCTCACATTGTATTAACGGAACTTTATGAAGTGTCTGCCAGGCCAAAGGCTAATCTAATTACATAGACTTTTCTGGATTAGATCCATTTGTCACAGACTGTTTCAGTGACTTGGCTTCTGTCTGTGCATGTATGTTTCTATAGAAAATGATAAAATCAATGCTCTCTCCCCCAAGCTGTGAGTCTCCATACTTTTATACAGAGTCTTCTGAAAATGTTACAAATGTCTTTTAAAAAGAAAAAAAGAAAAGTAAAAAAAGAAAAGCAAAAAAAGAAAAGTAAAAATGGAGAGGTCATTTTTTAGCATGAGCTTCTGAAATGATTGTTCACACTGCAAAATTACTGTGTATCAAATAAATATTTTTCTGCCCAGGATAGGCTTTAAAAATGTTCATTAAGACAGAGATGTAACTTCCTTTTCTCTTCTCACTCCTCCTCCTTTCTATGATTCCCAGCTGCTTAAATCATTACTTTTCTGCAGCAAAGCCAACTTCACAATAATGAAGAAGACTGGTTTATGTGGTGAAGGACTCTGAGTGCATGCTTAGGTAGTCAAGAGAAAATCCATGTGGGTAAGTTGTGTCTCTTTAGGGTGAAAAATGTCTGTTGAAGGAGTCAAAAACAGATGTCAGGTTAGATCCATCCTTTTCCTGTTCCGGTAGATGAAACTCTGTGTTTCGAGTCACCTAACAGAGTGTTGTGTGCACGGGACAGCTGCACATCCACTCACAGGGTGCAGGACCCCAGAGCTACTCTGGGAAACATATACTGCTCCAGAGGCACCACTCCTCCTCCTTGGCCCAACACACCAGGCTCAGCCACTTAGAATATCAGTCAGCAGGGCAGAAAGTGAGGAGGACACCTCACCCAGCTTTGAAACTGGGAGTTGTATTTTTGGCCATAGGGGAGCCTCAGATGAGGTGCCACCACAGTCAGTCCTATATGCATCATAGAAGACTTGATAACCTTGTTTAAGTCTTAAACCCCACTAAAACTGTGACTGTTTTCCCCTTCTCTGGCACTGCAGCCTGCTGAGGTGCTCCCTCACCAATGGTTGATTCCCACAAAGTGTAGAAAGTCTACAGAATTCCCAAGTAGAATAAAACCTGGTTTTCTGGGAACATCAACCTTTGAAGGGCTCAGCTAACTGCACACACTGAAAATCCTAAAAATCCCAAAGAAAAGTTATGTAAGACTTACCTTCTGAGGTTCTTCAGAATACATCAGCTTTAAGGCACTAAGTATTTCCCCATCCTGAGCAAGAACTCAGAGGAGTCATCATGTTGATGGGAAGTTTTCTGCTTTCTTACACAAAAACTTCAGTTAAGCTATTCAGCCACCAGTCCACCTGTATTTTAATGAAGTAACTTATTACTGCTTCTCCTGCTCAGCCTCGTTTTGTCTCCCCACCTCTTTCCCTCCAACCCCTAATAATTTTGCTATAAATCTGATGACCAAAAGGGACAGAAGCAGCAAATGTGACAATAGCAGAGAGTAAACTTCTAACAGGTTGAAGAACATAATGACATCTAGAAAGTGCAGATACTGCCAAAGAACCTGCTTCTAGTACTGTTACCTTTAATAACTTTCATCTTGGTTTTTGCTAACACATGAAAATGAGCCCAGTCAACTCAGATGGCTGCTGCTGGTCTGTCTGCCTGTCAGCCTCAGAGAGCAATTTGCTTTCTGTATTTCTCTGTAGGAGCACAACAAAGTCATTGAGCTGCTGAATCCAATATTCTCACAGTAGCCATGATATAAGGGGCTCCCAAGGTAGAGCAGCATACCTGGGAAATCTGTATTCCTACTGAACAGACCCAGATGGGATCACTATGATAAAGGCATGCCAAGACTAAAGCAAATGCTGCAGGAGTGTGCCTCACTCCAAAAACTCTCAGGCAAAAGCCATGGATGCCAGCAGGGCCATGGAAGGCACGAGAGGAACCCTGCAGCTCCTGCAACCAGGAACAGAAGATAGTGCTAAAACGTAAGGAAGGTCAGGAGTTACCTAGAGCCCCCACTATCCCTCATGTCATTCCCACATGAAATGAAGCACATGGGGGACTGAGAACATGCGGCAGTACTACCCATCTGAAGACTTTCCAGTCTGAGGAAAAGTAATAAGCAATCTGTACATCTTGTTTCTGGCAGTGTTCAAGTTAATTTTGAGGCACATGCATCCAGCCCCAGGGTCCCAGCAAAAGCCCTGCACAGATGACCCCAGGCATCACCCAGGTAATAGATTTTTAAAGTTTACTTGACTAAAGCTAAAGAGTGTTTTCTGAGAAGCCACAGCATATACAGAAGAAAAACCAAAACATTCTAATTAAAGGTCTTCTCCTGTTATCAGAGGATATTGGATTAGTGTAAACCACATCAGAGGAAACTAGTTAATCCATGTTTGGTTGATTTGTACACTGGGGAAGCCAAGAGATTTTAGCAGTCACTATTATTTACAGCAGTAAATGTCAGTTTAATGACAGAAAATCCAGCGTTACTTTTTTCGCTGAATGATGAGGATTTTCTTGTTTCAATATGTACACATTTCTAACTCTCAGACTTCTAAAACAGTAGTATAAATATACTTTGATTTGCGACATTAACTTCTAGAATATCCAGGACACGTTAATTAATGGTGCTGATAGCCTCCAGGGACTTGCAAATAGGAACATGATGTAACAGACATGGTAAGTCATTTCAGGAGTACTTGAATTTCACATGACAACAGTTCTCTTGGGTGGAGGGATGGGCTAGAAGAGCCAAGATTTGCCTGGGATTGCTCTAGGATTACTAGGATGCACTCACACAACACCTACAGTTATATTCAACAGTAAAGCATGAAAATTCTGTCATGTCCCCCCATATGCATATGCCAGAACAGCCTATTCAGCTTTTGGGTTGCTTTCCAGGCAGGCATACTAAAAAATAATGAGCACACCTCTAGCCACACTCTTTGTTAAAATGAAAAAGAGGTTCTTCATTTATGGTCCCAAAGTTTCCACATTCCAGGTGGGTTGTTTCTGGCCTTTTCTCCTTGGAACAGTTTTTAGACAAAGAACTGCTTGTATGTTTCACTAACCCGTACTTTGTTCTAACCCTATACTTGAGCTTTCAGGCTAGGTGATATTTTCCCCTTTTTCTAAATGAATGCCTTGTTCAACACATTGTTGATACAGACTGAAGAGGGGTATACTAAACCATAAGGGACTAGTTTACATGCAGCAATACACATTTTTTTATTAATGCAATCTATCATTTACCTTATCCTCCCTCTGAAGAAAACAAAAGGATCAAATTTGTATGTAACTGCCCAATGCAGAGATTTTTGCAAGACTTGTTTATGAAAAGAGAAACCAGCGTGGGAGTAAAATATAATTCCTAACATACAAATACTTCCTAAAGGTACAATAAAGCTCATGGCATCAGCAGAAATAAAAAGCATTATGGGAGAAATAGTACTAGAGCCTCACATTAGAAGGCAGCAGGGAAAGGTAAGGAAGAGAGGGTAACGGGGAGCTGGTAGCACCACTCTGGCCCACACTGTGAACAGCAGCATTACCTGAGCAGGAGGGAAGAGAATGTGAAGGTTCTGTCTAAGGTAATTCTGTTAAGATGCTATTTCTGGCAAGCAGCATCTCAAATACCAGCTAATACAGACATTTGATATGGCAGTAATGGCATCTGCACCAATTACAGTTCTTTGGTCTGCCTCTTCACATAACCAGAGTGAAAATAAGTTCTACTTCTTCCATCTATATAAAAAATTAGACATGATGTAGCAGGCGCAAGCTACTACATCTTTGGCAGATGTGAGCATAGATCAGCAGAGCTGACCTCAGAGAACTTTGCCCTGATCTACTCAGTCTTGTCTTCAGCTGTGTTTCAGGCATCATCCTCCACTTTTATTGGAGTATGGTTGGTAGGACTGCCAGGGGAAGGCCATGGGAGTGATGACACAGACTGGTGTAAAAGGAAAAGTCAGATTGCAAAAAAAGGAGACAACATGGAAGGCAGATGAATGAGATGAAAGTTGGAGGATGAAAAAGTGGCAGTGAGTAAAACAGCATGGATAGATCATATTTTGGAAGCAAAGTCATAAGGCAATGAGGGGCAAGCTGTAGTGAGGGGCTGAATTCCACAGTGTAAGAGTGGTATTGCAGTCCAGAAAACTAAAGACAGTAAAAAGGGCAGGCTAGAAGAGTTAAATATCAAAGTCATTAATGAACTAAAATTAGACTATAAATCCTTTCAGATCTCTCACCCATTGTGGTAATGATGCCCTGCCTCTTCATTTCACTGCAGAGACTATTTCTGCTTATGAGACTGCAAGCAATTAGTACAAGAGCACTTTCAACGTGAAATACCTCAGAAGATACATCGATCAGAAAACCAGCACACCTCAAAATACATACTGGTGCAACTACTATGAAGTGTGTAACAAATAGAATATAATAGAATTTGGCAGCTGATGTCAGTTAACAGAAGAAATAGAAAAGATAGAAAGAAAAAAAAAAACCAATAGGCAAGAGGCTGCAGGCAAAATTTGTATATCAGAAATGGAATGGAAAAAAATAGTGACCTATTTCACTCCATCAGGAGGTGATCATTTCTCTTGTTATTGGTGTAAGGACAAGCAATCCATACTTGATCTTGTTCTGGTTTTATGTACTCTGGGCCTCCCAAACCTGTTGGACCTCTGAAGTATTCTGAGAAAATACGCAAAAATTTTAGGGGAAAAAAGTGACAGTTTTTATATCAGCATAAACAGGTACTGAATTCCAGCTTCGTAGCACTGCTGTACTGTGGGCTGGCAGCTTTCAGAGAGAGAAGCCTCTAGGTCTGGGGTTTGTGAGCAATTTGCCACACTTGTCATCCTTGCTGTATAAAAGCCTTTCCCGAAGGACATTGTTCTAACAAAATTATCCATTGCAAAGGTCAGCAGCATGCTCATCGTGTCTCAATCAAAGCTGCATAAAGAGGAAAGTCAACCATGCATGTCTATCATCTGGACAATTAGTCTTTCTGACTATAGACACTATTCTAACAGGCTAGTCCTTAGAAGCACCTAATCTTTCAGTTGGAAATTATTTCTCTTTGTCTGGCAGAACCATATAGCAATGAATGTCCTGTGAGAACAATATTCAGAGGCTTAAAGCAGAATCAGTGTAAATACATCAGAGGCATCCTTGTAACCTCTCTGAGACCAAACAAAAGAAAAAAAAATTCAAATTGTGTATTTATGATATCAAGTAGCTGAAAACAACAAAAGAAAGAAGATGAGCACAGCACGCTAGTCCCTCTGCACCTCCATTTACACTTTTGATACTGCTCTTGTCAGTCCCCTTTGTTAAGCCTATCTGCCCTCTGCACATAAACATCTGCTGTATTAAATACAGAGGAAAAAACTCACATTGTCAAAGAAAAGGAAGAATTATTTCCAAGGATCTCTTCATAATCACAATACACTACTTTGATCTCTAAACTGCATTCTGTATCTGATTTACATGAAATTACACTACCTTCCCATTATCAGTTAAATTCTTTTAGCATTGTCCCAACAGCTTGTATGGCAATTCAAAGGAAAGAAAACCCATGAATTATAAGTAACATCCTTAAAGATCCACAAGTATAAGAATCAGGTGAGTATAACTGACAAAATACAGCAATTTACACAACAACAAAAAAGTTGTTGCTTCATCTGCAATAATGATTTATCTACCACGTTGTGTACTTTCTGCAAAGGCAAAGCTCTCAGTCAGGCAAGGTCTAAGAATTTCCAGTTCATTCTTACTAGTCTTCCTTCATTCCTTTCTGACGTTTTTAACATGTGCTCAAAAGAAATTCTTCAAAGGGACCAGATCTGAACCATGATGACAAAGGCATGTCAAGATGGAAGTAGGAGTAAAGCTGGGGATTTTTTCAGTCTGAATTGACAGGAAGATTCACTTTTCCTTATCTGTCTTATCTCTAAGATCAGTAACACAGAGACAAATTGGCTTCCTCATGGGAGGAAAGAAGCACAAGCAAAAGCATTTTTATGGGGTTACAACAGCCCTTATTTTCAAGCTCAATAGCATCAAATGCAAATTAACATCTCACTTAATATGAAGCTCTTCTTGCCAGTCTACAATCCTCCTCATCTTTCCACCTCATCTTGTGTACTCTTGGAAGTGATGTGGTCTCTGGCAGCTATTTGGTTTGTGCAAATTAAAAGGCAGCACTGCATGACAGAGGTGTTTTTGTTTGACTTTTGCATGCACAGGCTGGAATATGAGCCAATTGCTGGGTCAGCCTGCCCAACGTGCATAAATGAAGATTTATTTGGGGGTTTTTCTGGTTTGTTTTTTTTTTTAATGAAGTGACTTAAAAACTAGGAAGTTGCCCTGTTGACAATTTTGTTCTCTAAACAGACCAGGTACTGCATCAACTGTATCCAGATCAGTTTACCTATTAACATACCTCAGCTGTATTTGACTAGGGCCATTTCAAGGGGCAAAAGGATTGTTTATTGTGAGTGCCTGTTTATTCTTGGGCTCTCAGTCAAGACTGCTAATTCACATACTGGTTTTCCTGATCTATTTCTCTATTCATTGGGAGACCACCAACAGCTTTCCCTCCATGGCTCTGAATCTCCACCTTTCTGAAGTTTGAAAATACCGGGTATTAAAAATCTTGTTTTAATAAACTACCTCTCCATTCTGCTTCCATTTTAGTATACAATAAAAAGCATTAAAATTAAACAGGCTCCCATGGCCTCTTTCAAAATTTGATTTCTCCAGCATAGCATTCCTCTGAGAAGGGAAAGAACAGAATTCCTGTATATTCTCACACAGTAACAAGCAGTTGCTAGAGGGACTTTTGCCCACTGTGCAGAAGCTGCTGTCCTAAATAATCCTTAGACTCGAGCGGGAACAAGGGCAGCAGATCTGCAAACATCTTCCTAAGCTTGCAGAGCAAGACAAAAGCAAGGTGCCATTTATACTTCCATTCTTGAAATTCCAGAAGCAGAAATGCAATGTTCATGAAACAGTATTTGCCTTCTGCTTGTAAGAGTCATAGCTGAATTTGGTTCATAGTGTTTCTCAAAGCAGTCAACCTCACAGAGCTTTACATCCTTTTCCCTTTTATTCAAAAATCTGTATTGATATCTAGTTCTAAGACATTCACTTCAGATGGTAACATTTGAATGGCACAGACTCAATTCATCTTCTGATTCAGATCTTAGTTGTTTGTTGCATTTCCGCAATTTACAAAAACATAGCTCATTATGAAGTATGAAAGGTCAAGTCTCCATTAAGTATCAAAATAAAATCAATTACAAGTCCTTAACTGCTCATGGCTAGAGTTTTTTATTGGCTGGACTTTTGAGCAACCATTACAAAATTGGACTAGAATAATAGAATACTTTCCATCAAAACAAGTAAGCATGTTGCAATGTAAGGCTGTGTCCATGTGTCTCAGCCAGTAAGGAAGAAGATGCAAACACTTCTCCAAGGAGATGATCAAGGGGCACAGATGGGCAGCAGTGCTGTAAGGATTAAGGTGTCAAGAGCAAGTTACTACAGTGCAGGAGCAGCTGGACTGGAAGCATAGGTCTCCTGGAAGATTAAAGAGCAATGACTAAATTAATTATAATTGTATCTTTTGTACAGACCATGACCAGCTGAATGATTTTAGCATCCAAAAGTTTACAGCAAAAAGCATGCAAAAGCCATTGCAAAATAGGTGAACAAAGCTTATGTTCTTGTGAGGCAGACTGCCACACAGTACTGCTCTAACCCCACAACTCCCCCGTTTAACAGGGGTGGTTGGCCTTCTGATTGAAGGCTGTGGACACTTAGTTTCACCGTTGGGTTAGAGGATCACCACCAGATTCCAAGTAGTCCTCACACAGGGCACCATTTGTGGTGACTGAGAAAGCACAAGTCAGTATTGGATGCCACACTAACTTTATTTTCTTGATTAGCTCTTCTATAAGGTTACATGGGCGGATCCAACTATGCAGCCAAATAAGGTATCATACACCCATGCCCACTCACACTGCTTTTCCAAGTCGACACATTCCTTAGGGGAGGTCTTCCAGCCCAAGGGCACACACTCCCTTCCAAACATCTTATTCAGCTGGTCGTGATCCATACAAAAGGTACAATTATAATTCATTTAGTCATTGCTCTTTAATCATCCAGCAGACTTGTGCTTCCAATCCAGCCATTCCCACACTACAGCTATGCTTTATCCGTCTTGTCAGGTCATTTGATCCTGGACTAAGTAATGAACATGTTTACTCAGTAGTGTATTTTTAAAAGATTTCCAAGGGGGACAGAGAACTTGGTGAATAGTCTTCTATTTCACAGGAATAAAAGAACCTCAACAATAAGGGGGGAAAAAGGAACTGTTCTGTGAGGGTGCAGTTCTTTGCTAAGCTGCTGCTCTATCAATGTATTGGGTATTCAATCAAATGGTCTTCCCTTGACAGGTTTATCTCTCAGTGGGCCAGTGTTGCTCAGATGTAGCTGTGTGAAATGACTGTGCATTGCACTAGCTTCAGTCCTATTTCACTGAGAGCAGGATCTGAGTGTCCTGACAGTTGCTTAGCAAATAAGACTTGAAATCAAAAGTGACAGCAGTCTCATACCCTACGTAAGGCATATTTTAGCACCCAGCAAGGGACCAAAGTATGGTTCTGAGTCATTATTTTAATTCTGTGGAAAAGAATTGAAAGCAGAGGCCTCAAAATCTGATAGAGCCCTGACAGGTCAGTGACTGACAGACATAGGTAGTGCAAAAAATGACCTGGGGGTAGCACAATCATCCAGTGCCAGAGAACCAGATACTCACATTTCTTTTTGCCCAACCCCCTTATTACACCTCAAGAGATTCAGGGACTCTAGGGATTTGATGCCACTGCAATCCAGAAGGAGCTTACAAACCTCTGGGGAACAATTGCATTCATTTGTCCTGAAGCCTGAATATCTGCCACATGTAGTGTCTTGTCTGCCTTTATATTGTGGGATTGGAGTGGGAGGAGAAAATGATAAGAGATTTTTGCAGACAAAGGCTAATAATCAGAATACTCTTCTTATTCATTCAGCATTATTAATCCCTACTGAATTTAATGCATTAGCAAAAGGTACTTCATTTCTTTGGAGATAAAAAAGAACAGTCTGAATTCTTGAGGAAATATTCTGCCTATTAGTGTCTATGTAAAGCTCTAGAAATAACGCTCTCAGAGATAAAATGAAGAATAAGAAAATAATAAAGGCAAATTTCCCTCTATGTGCTGCTCTGCAATCAACTGTTTGAAGTAATTCCCAATACCCTTAATCTCAAGAACTCTGCTTATCTGCCCATCCAGTTATTTTTAATTTGTACTTCTATTATTACCACTGCATTATTAATACACCCTGATAAGATAGGAAATAGCCTGGTGGTGTTCTGTTTCAGCAATGCCTTGCACGGCATAATGGTCTTTATGATGAATAACTCCTTCCCATCTGAGGAGATTCATGATTCCCCCTGCTCACAGACTGGGAGGCCCTGAGGGAATCCTGTTCCCACTCCTGGGCTGGTACTCCATTTCCCCAAAGCAGGCTCCTTGTGCTCACCACATGTGCACAGGCTGTTACCAGTCAGGGTGAAGCCTTCTCCATCCGTGTGGCTGGGAGAGATGTGCCCCAGGTGCCTCTGTCAGATCTTGTGCCAGCACAACCTCACCCTGCTCCTCACAGCTGACAATGTGCAATATTTAAGGTATTTTATTAGGAGTGGGTAGGGAAGGAGGGCAGCTTTTCTAGTCATGCTGCTTCCAGAATCTGGGCTCAGGTGCTGCAGTCAAGGTAGTCAAGAATAGATTTCTATTGCAAATCAAGATTCATATTTGGTGGAAACTCCAGTAACACCAAATGTTGGAAAGAAGGGGTGAGACATTAAAGCAAAGATAACTACTCTCACACCCTATGGTTTGAAGTACATATGACATATTTTTTCATGAAGAAGAAAGGATCAACAGTTCTTAAGGCTTCCCACATCTATGTTTCTGTAATGGGGTATGTGATGCTATAAAGGTTATTGTACAGCTTTTCTCCTGGCATTTTAATACACATCCCATTTTGCCAACATATCTTTTTCTGTCTCTCCTTCAGTATAAGCACTGTAAATTAAACAGATCTGTCAAAAATCCAGCAGTAATTAATAGGGGTGAAGGCTGTTGGGATCTACAGACACACAACTGAGCTTCACACACATCTAGAGAATTTTATGTAAAATGCTGCTATTTGTATAAGCATTTTCAATCACCACATAGGAGAAAAAAGACAATGTATTGTATTGTATTGTATTGCAAGATTGAACTAAGCAAGAAAAAGGATATTATTCTGGATTAAAATCTGTGAGTTTAATGGCAATATTTTAAGGGAATGTGAGTCATCTTTAAAAAAATCTGCTCATTTATAAAAAAAGCGCAAGTCTATAACCAGCTAGCCTTACCATTTTTTTCAGATAACTTGCTCAAAAACTCCATATATAGCTTTTTCTTCTATATTTCCAATGCACTGGTGGGAAAGGAGATGAATACACACACACATATATGCACCTATATGTTTATAGATGCAAATGTACACATCTCATGTATAGTGAGAATTACACATACACCTGTCCATCCACACCCATCACAGGTGCACCCACTCCATTTCTCACTTCTGAGTTATACAGGAGAGATTTTGAGCCTCACAGGCCTTAAAAATGTATGGACATATGTCCTGCTTTTTTCATATCAAACAGGTCAATGATTTAATCAAACTTTTTTTTTCCCCTTTACTATATAGAAAGATTCTTTCATAACAAAACCCAGGAACATTGAAGTATTACTTTTCATACCTAGCATTTCATACCTCACTATCCAATGAAAGATAATTTAACTGCTAATCACTTTAGGAACGATACAGAAAAGAAAGTCTATTTATATTTGGAAAACAAAATGGCATTTGGTAATCAGGAATCTAGATCCACTAATTAAATGTTTCCAAACTCCAAGCCACACTGCCTACACTTCTGGGAAGAAGTCCTCCCTGGAAATGATTTATTAATTTACAGAGGAATGAAAATCTGGCCATGCAAGGGCCGGAGGCTCTAATCTAACAGGCATGCACATTATGACCATCTTCACAGAATCAACCTGACAGAAGTACAACTGAACATCTCCAGTCCTTTACTCAATGAAGAGCAGTCGAACTTTGCTTTAATTTGCCTAAGACCAAATGTGAAAAAGTCTGCTTGGTCCTTTTCCATGAAAGTCTTTCTGCTTTATGCAACCTGCTCAGTTGCATGCAGGTCTGCTCAACTAGACCTGGGTGCCATATACTGGAAAGCAGAGGATGCAGACTTCCATCTCAGGAAAGGTCAAAGTACCTAGAACTTTCTGCAGGCACCTTGTTACTTTTATCTCATAGTAGCTGGTTTTCTATTAAAGATTCCAAGCAGAACACAAGAAGACCCTCTGTTCCTACTCAGGGAGAGATTTATTTCACCTTGCCTGAGCCAGCCAAAGCACAGATATCTCATTCTAAGGCAGCTGTCTATGTTGCCTCTGTAATCAACTGAAGAAGAGAGGTACCTCTGGTAGGCAAGTCAGCCCACTTCTCTCCGTTTCTCCATGAGAGGAACACATATGACCAGCTTGGACTGGAAGGGTAGTGATCACCTAAGCTAGCAACATGAACCACATCCTAAAGTGGCAATAATGGTGGCACCAAAGCGTGAAAGTAAATATAGTAATATAATGACTTGAAACATGGAGATAGATGCTTCTTATAACAGCACAAAAAATGGATAAATGACAATAGAGAGATATTCCCAAAAATGGGTTTGAATTCTAAAGGAAAAGGCAAAAATCTGGGGAGACAGTGAATAAGAGGAGAAACATTTTAATGGTATTCTCCGTATTAAAATGCCATGCACGTTGGCTCTTACTCAGCTGATCTAGTTATCTATTGAAGTCAACATTGTACCAGAGAAATGAGGTAAGGCCCAGACCTTTAGAATAAGAGAAAGCAGAATGACCTTGCAGTTGAACCAAGAGGCTCACACAAATCATTAGCCCAAGATGTTACAGCAGAGCTACACAGCAGAGCTTCCTGCAGTGTCACCATCCCGCCTGCACCACTGCTCTCCGACACGTGCTGAGACGAGTCAAACACAAAAGGAAAAGGCTGGGAGGAGAAGAGCCTCAGGAAATTTTAAAGAAAAAAGAATTGTAATAAGGTCTACAGCCAACTGCTCAAAGTACAGTGTCTGTTACTTGCCTGACAGCTCAGACAACTCACCACAGTCCTGGGTTTAGCCAATTATCCAGTATTTTAACTCCTTCTTCAGCATTGTCTGAGAAATACTCTTGAAATTTTCAGTTTCTGTCATCTTGATTTTCCTGATTTATATTAATCTCTTTGTCATGAATTTAAAAATTAATTTAATGAGGTGAGATGTAGAGGAAAGGGCAGGGAAGAAGGGGACATTTGGGGAAGTACTACTGAAAGTCTTTAAAAGGAAATGGAAGTTATTAACCAGAACTATCAAAGTACTCCAAAATATCAACCAGCAGTACCACCTAAATTACAAAGCAAAGTAAATAAAAATACAATATGTCAGAAAAACTTGGAAGAGATCAGTATTAAAAACAATGGATTTATATCCTAGAAATATCCAGTAATTTTCATTCAAATTGCATGTCCTTCAAAGTTTAAGAGACTTTGAAATATGTGGCCACTGTATTGTCATACTATTTCAACAATATGAGAATATTTTGAAAGGGTACTTATTAAGTGAGCAAGACAAAAGGTTTCTGTAGCGTCATTAGGTTATCAACGTTAAAACAGGCAAATTAATTGACCAACATGAGCCTTGTGTATAAGGCCCATAGCCAAGTAGGAACCCACAAATTATGGTCATTCCTGCCACTAAGTGACTTGAAGCAAGAAAACAGTCAACTAGCATAAAACTTATAGATTGCTGGGCATAAAATCATATGACAATGCAGAGGGTGCTGGATAAATAAAGTCACTTAGAAACGTACAAAACCTAGTACCACCAGCCTGAAGCTAATTCTCCTTTTGTTCACCAATGTTTACAGAAAAATTCATCAAAACAGACCAAAGTAAACAATACAAAACTAGACTTTGTAGCTCTTTTCCTGGGTGAAATGTACTGTGAAAGAAATACAGAAAATATCGATTCTTCTAACAGAGAAATAAAAAATGTCATCAAAGTGAGTTGAGGTACAGCCTTTTCATATTTTTTCTGTCCAGCCCAATTCCACCTGGAAATCTCCTCCAGTCACCTCTTGTGCTCACAAGCTCATCAGTAAAATTTCTGAATACACCTAGGAAGATGTCACTATAGGGAGAAACACCATTATCAATATTTTTTGAGGGTAAAAAAAATGGAATTTAATGAGCAACAGTCTCTTGTCCATATTTGCCATCACCAAGAGCTGGTACTCAGATTAGGATACAAGTTTTTCTCAGTGACATATGGAAAGAGATCTTTTTTTTCCAAAGCAAAGAGTTTCACTTAAGAACTAAGTTACTCTCTAGAAAACCTCATTTTCCCTGCTGCAGTTTTCACACCACCCTCCCCACCAGGGAAGTGGAAGATGTGTGCTAATTTGAAAGATGGCCCTTTTTTTTAATGCAAAATCAGCAGAGACAAAGGAAATAAGAGAAAGATAGGTGCCTACATTAGTAGTGCTCCCAGTTCCCTTGAAGTAGTAGCTTCTCAAAGCTTCACAAAGAGAAGAAATAGCAGTTACAGCTGTTCTTTAAATCATGGAAAACATGACTGTGTATAAATTTCTTTAAAATACACATTAAAATACACTTTAAACCTCCAAGTCAACCAAAATGCAATCTGACAGACTTCTGGCACGCCTGGGTTGGTACTTCCACATCCAGAATCAGCTTTACTTTAGAGAAAGGCAAACTAAGTGTTCATAAAAAACCATGATTGACAAAGGTAAGAGATTTTCATTAACAGCAATTCTTCCAGATTCTAATAATTTCACCTTTTACTTAAAGCGTCTTGAGCTTAAAACTCCTCCTAGAAAATCCAGTCTAGCAGGAATATAGGCAAAGAGCAAGAAAGCTTCCACCAGGTCCAAACAGTACATTTCGTGCAGAAAAACACAGTTCTGAGCAATTCTGACTGGAGGGCAAAAGGCCACCTGGATTTCATTCCAAGTGGAACTAACTAATTTGTACAACAATCATGTTGACAACAAAGATGAACACATATGTCTCCTTTAAATGCCTCAAGGGGTCATCCTCCCACCTTTCAGTAGCCATGGCAACTTCGGGGGAAAAAAACCAGCTCTCACCTCAGAAATTGTTTTCTGTGATAGTGGGTTTAAAATCACTTTTTTCATTTATCTGTTAACTTTTACCCCTATACACCTGAAAGATGAAGCTTTACAAAGGAGGATCTCTGCTTTACAAAGGAAAGAGAACCTCTTCTCATTCTTCATGGAAAAACCTTAAAGATAGCTGCCAGTGAAATACAGAACATATTTTGCAAAAATCCTGACATCCATCAATCAGCACGTTGACATGAAAACTCTGATAGTAGAAAAGGAGATTTCCTGTACCTTTTGGACTTAAAATGTGAAACAATTTTGTTCCCTTCAAATCAAGTTTGCAAATCACATAAGTGTAAGAACATCTCTTTACTTCCCTGCACTGGTACAAAGAGTTGACATGGCTATTGAAAACATCCTTTGACAAAGACTATTTACACCATGATTCATACAGGCCACAGCCAATATCATAGTTACTCATTATTTATATAGCTCGGATTAAAGCATGTCAAAGACAGTGCAATAATTGTTGCCTGATTTAGTGAAAAGTAAACAAAATCTATGTTAATGCAGTGGATAGCTGAAACACTAGCAGTTTGTGAACTCAAAGCATTGGCATATGCTTCCTGTCCCAGCCAAAAAACAGCTGTCAATCTACTCACAAACCTGAACTGCTAGGGCATTAGAACTTTCTTCACTGTTACTTTTGACAAATACTGAGTTGGTTTGGTAGATGCACTTTCAGGTCAGACAAAATGTTTCTGATGCTTCCATATACCATTTTATGTAAATCAATGCAAGAAAAAAGGTAAGCTGCAGACTTGTGTAAAGCGAATTTTGGGCTTATTTCAATCAAATACTGTGTTGTGATGAAAGATTAGATTACTCAGCCAGGCACTGAAAAATTATTTTTAACTGGATTTTCTTTACTACATGACACAGGCGTATGTATCACACTGCCAACATAATGCTGCCATTCCTACGATTTGGCAATATCTTGGTTCCCTCTGAAGGCCCCTCCCAGCCACATTCCATACTCAGCCTCAGGCTTGATGAGCTACCAGCTACCACACCTCTCATTCAATCTCAAAATCCCCTCTCTCTGCCACTTCCTACCCTGTCCTACACACTTGGAAAGGGCCCCTCGGGAGGACCTGCAGCATAATCTATTATTTACTCTTTAATAATCTCCTCTTCTGTATCATCCTGAGAAAGGATATCTAATATTACATTGATGATGGGCTGAGGACATCACTGCCAAGATGACCAATAATATCTCACTGTTTGTTCTTGCTTCCCATCTCTCTGTCTGCTCCTCTTTTCTACAGTGAGATCATAACTGCACTGGACAGAAAAATCTCAATTAAATCTCAATTTACACATAATTTAGCAAAACAGGTCTAGGCCTTGTAAACAAGAGTGCTGCTGCTCCAGAAAAATAAAAAGTAAACAGAATCACAAATTACAGTTGTTACTAGGTCAAAAAGACTGCTTGAAGAAAGTTCAATGGTGACTTGTTTCTCCCTGGTAGAAACCTTGTGCATATGGAGGATTTTAGTGCCGAGGCATTGTTATTTTATTTTGAGATTAACAAATACGAAATAACAAAAGTCCACATCAATATATACATATATACATATATACATATGTATATATAAAAGGAAAAGTAAACTAATCTCTGCCCAAACATAACAAATACCTAAATACCTCTCAGTGACAGAGGCTTATAAGACTACACAAAGAAAAATAATAAATGAAAGAAAGCATAGAGACCACATCCATTTATCCTAACCCCCTGCCACCTGAAAACAACCTATTTATTCAGGCTGGCAGAAAATTTTTCATTCTAGCTGTTTTTCATGTCAAATGTGGGATTCAGCAAAACAACATCTTTCACAGAAAGAACATTCAGATTTTCATCAAAAATATTGGTTTACTTTTGATTTTGTTTGACAGAAAATGGAAGAGGAGGTGTAGAGGGAGGATGGAGGGAAGCAGACTGGGGAGCAAATCTAAGCAAACCTTGCTAGAATGGTCTTACAGTAGTTAATCTTAGTGCAGGCATGGAATAATCCCTTATTTCTGCATAGAACACCTTTCTGCTCTGTTACTGGCTGTTGTTAGGAAGGACACAACAGACTTATGGAGTGTCTTTCAGAAAACTGTAAGGTTTGGGGCAACATCACATACAGCCATCCAGAACAGTAGCACTCTCTCTGGATAAACTCAGTAAAAGCAATCTGTTACTTAGAATATGATGATCCAAAGACAGTAGAGAGAGAAGAAATGAAGCTCAAGCTGTTGCAGTTTATGGATCAGGATAGCCACTCAGCCCAAAGGAAAACTCTCAAGAACTGACTTGTGGGGAAACACTCCCACTCAAGATCATCTCCCTCTACTAGCAAATGTAAATCCGAAACACACAGACACATTATGACCCATAAAAGCACTCCTGTTAATATTTACAACAGGGTCACACCGTTTTATTTAGCATCAGGAAGAGGTATTTGGAAATGAGTGCAACAAAGAATCAGATCCTTTACTTGTTTCACTTTGACACTGTGGTACTTTTGCTAGGCTCAGTGGTGTATCTAACATCAAAGTGAAATGCTGATTATGCAGACCCACTATTTCACTATTAATATCATCTTCTGGCTTCTGTGAAGCTGAACTTCAGACTTCAAATAATATTCTTTCAAACTCACAGTTTTGATTTGCAAGGCATTTTGTAAGAAAAGGCATGAAGCATGCAACCTGAATATATACTCTCTAACCCTCTTTGTCAGTTTAGATGCTTCAGTGGTGGGTTGTACCCATATCCATCCTAACTAAACTACGACTTAACTTTTAAATAAATAGGTGATAGGCAGATCTTCCTCTTTTAACTTAAAAAAATATATATGCCTACACATGACAGGTAAGAAATTCTATAATTTTAAATAAATCATTGTCATTAATTTTGCAATGAGAAGTAGAATCTTTGCAATTTCTGTAGAAGGGAAAACATAAAACAGCAACTGTTTACTTGCAATTTTGTTTTAGAAAACAGCGAAATTAAATTTACCCTGAAAGTCTAAGCTTTGATGTACCCAACTTCCTATCCTCCACATCCTGGATACCCACTTCCCCTGGAAAACTGACAGCTCTCAAGCTGACTCTAGGCCAGCCACACCCAGTGTGTGTGCCAGGGCTCACAGCCCTGCAGGAGTGAGCCTGCCTTCCAGGCAGCCATGTGCAGCTGTCCCCTGGAGTCTCAGAAATCCACAATCCCTGGCAACAGCCATCCTTCCAGCTCTGGTGAACCAGAATTTCCAGTAACAAATTGTCACATTAGAAACTGCCCAGCCCACTCAAACCTGAAGTGAAATAGTTTTATTACACTGAGATTGCTTGTAAAATGCTACTTAAATACACGGGAAAAACCCCCTAAAATATTGAAAACAACATTTTGCTTCCCTGAACCCACTTCCTCCACATGGGTTCACATTTTATAAATTTATACCCTCACAGAAAACATTATATGAGAAAAAATGCTGAGAAAAGTAACTGGTTTTTAACACACTCCTATCAAAATATATCCCAACCTCACTGAACAGAACACATAAATGAGGAAATTTAGAAGCAAATAAGCTGGAAATTCCATTACCTCATCTAAAGTTCTCCCAGTCTGACAGATAAATTACATTGTTATCCTGAAGTTATTTACTTATTGTGCCTCACGCCTATTTCTGACATATTAAAATGAAAATTGTGCTACAGAGGTAAACTGATGGGAAACCTTGATGAAAGTATACAAGCTTCAGGTCATAATTATAAGGGGATTCCTAAAAGAAACCCAGAAGGTGAAAAATGAAACTGGCTTCCAGAAACTGCAGGCTAGACATATTTTTGCTAATGGAAATGCAGAAAAAAATTAATTTTCTCTAGTATGACTACATGAAATAACCTAATTTGATTTACTGCTTTGAAGAAACGTGTGTCAATGTGTTAAAACCTCTTAGCTACTTATATATTCTGATAGGTTTGGGACAGTAAGTCTGAAATGAAAAGAAATTCCTCCTTCATCATGTGGGCTGCAAAATTTCACTTTTACTTACATAGCTGGAAAGCCTGGAGCCTGTTCTTGTACATGGTTTTGAAGCAGCAAATCACAGGTCTGTTTGAGAATATTGCAAAACTGCTTCCCAAGCCCTCTCCACTGCAAACCAGTGGTGAGAGGAACAAGAAAGGCTCAAATCAGCTTGGAATGTTTAGACAGAGCTATGTTTGTGTCTCTGTGTGTAGACCCTTTACTTGGGACATGTGAAAACAATAATCAGGAAAAGTGCTGACACAGTCCAAGATGAGAGATGAGCCTCTGTTTCCAAGAACACACCCTTGATTATTCCTCAATGGCATTTTCATTCAGATGTAACCCATCCCACGCACAGAAAAGTAAGACTCCTGACAGGATGGCTTCTATTGTTAATCTATCCTGTAACAACTTCTTGCAACAAGGAACAGGCTCAAGTTAACTCCTCTTTCCCCCACTGAAGTCAGAACACACATCCCTATTAAAGTTTTATAAGATCATGACATATTCCTACATTTCTTCTCACCTACCAGGCCAGAGGAAAGGAAGGAATCCCCATGTGGAAGGAATCTCTTTTCAAACAGGCATTAAAACAGCCATGAAAAGACCATTGCTCATTGAAAGGAAACCCTTGGAACCGCACAATATAAGAAAGTGAGTAGGCAAAATCAGCAGTAGAAGTTCTGAAGCCCATCCTATGCTCAGCAGTCCTAGATCATAAATTAAAATTTCTCTTCTAAACAAAAACTGTCACCAAATTCATTGTCATTGCTTAGTATTCAAGGAATATGGAAAAGCCATGCACACAGATGCTTGCATAAGAAAGTACCTTGATTAAAGCAAATTGCTTTTCTCAGCAACTGCACATGCATATTCCCAGATGTAATATGCCAGGCTCTCCACTGGCACAGGGAAAAAGGGAAGGGCCACTCAGACAAACTACAAAGCAACAGCAAACTATATACCCACCTCCTCCATCACCTCAACATAAGTGTGCACCTAAACAGCATTTTCAGAGGGAATGATTATGCAAAATGGGAGGAAATAATGTGACAGAAGGAAAAAGGAGCAGTTTATCATTATCAGCATAGGTTTTGTTCAGGTAAATGTTCTGGAACAAAGCCAGCAAACACGAGCCAGAAGCAAATTACAGTGTGTCCAGACAAGACACCAGTCTGGAAAGCAAAGCAATCAGGAACACAAAATATGCCATAACGAGCAACCCCTCTGCAGTTTATACACAGCCACAGACACCACTACTCCCGAATCCCAGAATGGATATTACCTCCTGGCAGAATGGACATTAACTCCACCTAGCAGCACTGTGGCCCCAATGCAGGTGAATTAGTGTGGCTGGGCTTTGAATGCATTACCGCTGCACAATTAGGCCTGTCTGTGTTAAGTCAACTTTAACTTTATTAGAAATTCACTTGCAGTAGTTAACTCAAGTTATTAGGCCTTTTAACACATGTTCAGGAACCAGCTACAGCAAAGCCAACTGAGAAAGGACATGGTTTTTCAGTTCCCTTAATGTTTTGCACAAGGATAAAATCTTCTCCCAAAGAAAATCAGTATTTTAGTGATATTGTCACAAGGCCTACCTTGCCCAAACCAGGAGTGTCTTTCACTTTGCTGACTGCTCTCAACAAACATGGTGGTGCAGGGGGTGGGGAAGTCTGAAGGATACTGCTGAAGCAGGTAGAGAAGAGAGGAGATTCAGGAACAGATGATGCAGAAGGCCTGTGCTTCTTCTTTTTGGAAGACAGGTTCAATTTCTGAGCAGCTCTGTGGGGAAAACGACAATAGTAAGCTAAAACAACCTCAAACTCATCAACAAGAAGAAATAAAAATATTTATCAGATTACTATTTATGTAGGCTCTCCGTTTTGACCTCATTGATCCCGATTGTTTTATAATTCTTGTTCTTCACTTCTTAGCATTATTATAACACCATTGACCACAAAGCTGCTCCAAATTTATTGTCTTCAATAAGTAGGGTCAAAATCAGGCCTCTGTCACTATATAACGACAATTCAGCCTGCAAGAAAGCTCCAATGAGGAGCCAACCAATAAGCTATATGGCTATATGACTGTTTTAAAATTATGGAAGGTTCACAGAGAATTGTGTCTCATGCACAGGTCTCTGATTAGAAAATGAATACTTGTGCAGAGTTAATTAGTGATAAATGCTCAGGTGACTCTGCTGAGGTGTAAAAAACCTTGCACTAGCTGTTCAAAATTTTTATCACCGCTTAAAACATAAGCCAGTCTAAAAGCCGAAAAAATGTTGACCAATGGAAATATTGCTGTTTGTGATGAGATGAAGACAATCATACAAACTCCAGCTGCAGTAACCACTAAGCAGGGGAAACAGTGAAGACTGTTTTTATAAGTACAGAATTCTCAGATAAGAATGCTGAAGTTTGTATAGAGTTTGATTAATAAGCTAAGCTTTTCTGGAGCAGACACACTCAGTACTTTTGTTTTGCAAAATGTTTTATTTTGAGAGATAATGCAACATTCAAGTCTTTGTTGCAGCTGGTTTGTTCCAACGCTTGTGCATCCTGCACTGCCCAGGGATAACATCAATATTAATCATGCTGCCCCATGGTTTCCCTTCTGCAAAACAGAGCACTTTAAACGGAGCAGGTCAGCAGGAGTACCAACTCAAAGGAGAGATGGATAGAACAATTTTGTTTGCTTTGGCAGACAAATTGGGACTTAATATACCTATAAAAGCAATCTGTGCTGACAGTAGCTCTCCTTACTTTGCTGAAGTGCATCACTCAAGACCAATAATTCTAAATCCTTCTAAGTTTAAGGAAGCTTTAGCTCCATTATACTGGTATCAGTTTATATTATTTGATTCAAAACTTATAAAAATAATGGCATCATTTTACTCAAAGGAGTCAGGGAAGAAAGACTGATACACATGCACATGAACACACACATTTCAATATGGATCACTAACACTTTTATGAAGTTGTCCAAGCTGAATCAAGGTCTTCTGTACATCTCAGTCTCACTATAAAATTATTTTAAGAGAAATCTTGTACTCTATGTGCAACAACTGAAATTGTAAATGGTGGTCAAACATACTGAAAGCTTTACCCCTGTGGTCAAGCTCATTAGTCCAGTTTGAAATATAGGAAGTGGCTCCATCCAGTATGGTCATCTATCTGGTCTCACTGACTCATGCCCTGGTGAAAACATATTTCCTAAAAGCTGTTTTCTGAATTGACTGACAGAGCCATTATCCCTCTTGCCACTAAATGTTCCTCCAGAATCTGCTGTTCTTTTTACAAAGCTGACAGTGTAATACAAACCACTTTTTGACCCAACCAGGCACACAGCTGACACTTTCTTAAAGAAAACACATCGTTGGAGGCACCTGGCCTTTTCAAAATCTTAGAACTACATTATAGTTTGACAGTTATAACCTATGAGATTGCATACAAATGGAACAACCTGTGTTTTCCTTATATTTTTGGCCTGTGACTGGCAAAATGTATGAAAAACAATGAACTATTTCTCACGGTTTCATTGATTTCAGAAGAAATCAATGCATGGTAGGCTAGAGCATCATTTACAAACCCTATCACATTGGATTGAATTTTGAAGGGGATCAAAAAGGCAATAATCATCAGGTAATTCCCAGAGTATTTAATTGGGAAGAGAAGGATAGTTTAACTACATGTAGGGTGCAATATGACAAAAATACTGTGGCTTCCTTGTGAGTATATTTGCATGAGCAAAATCCTTCAGCCTGAGTGGCTAGCATTGCTCCAAACACAGCTGTTCACACCAGCTGATACTGATTTGGCCCTGTGATTTAGCACAGGAGTTTAGAAATTCACGTCTTTTACTTTTCCAAAAAAGTCCGAGGCCTGGTTCTCTCGTGCAGACTCTCTGGATCACCAGACGACTCAGGCACAGCACCAGGCTGGACCCTGGGAGACCTGAGGGCAGCGCAGCTCACAGCCTGCACAGCTCTGCCAGCAGCTCTTCAGGCTCTGCTCTCTGTACAGGAGCCAGCTATTTCATTTTTTTCATTTAATATCTAGTATAATAGGGCTCTGATTTCCACATGAGACTATGCATACTGCTGCAGTAATGGTGATGGCAGTGATGGCAGCATGGCTTTATGTACTGACAATAAGCTGATCATTCTCCAGGTTATATTAGCTACCACTTGAGCCAAGTGATATCAGCTATGGAATATGCAGGGGTGTGCAGGGGGCTCCAGTGCATTGCAAACCACTTTCCCACTGTGTGTGGCATGGCTGTGGTAGGGATTGCGTCCACAGAGACACACAAGGAACTTGATCCAAATTCAATTTTCGAAGGGCATAATTTAAACTGCATTAGACCACTGTGTGAACATATTCATTCACAACAGAACTGTCTTTAATGCCATTTTACTGAATTACCTTCCAAAAGAATGCATATTTAATCCAGTTTAGCTAATATACTTTGGATTAACGCCTTCAGATAATTTGGACTATTTCTTTCCTGAGAGTCCTGATGCAAACAAGCAGCTGGAGACTTTTTGAAGGCTTACAAGATTTCTGGCAGAGGAAATAATCACAAGATCAAGAGTTGAAATTGCAGGAGGGACATTAGAAAGCTGATTAAAGTTCAATCCAAATAAAACTAATACATTGCCCTAGCAGGAAAGGGGAACTGCTTTGGAAGTCCACCTGATCCATAGCAAAGATTGAGATAATTTCTTGAAAGAGCATTCTCTGATTTTTGTTTTTTAAAATAAAACTTTAATGATGTATACCTTTGGGCAGTCAGAATAGTTTTCACACTCCACCTATGCAGAAATGGTGATATATTTCTCCCCCTTAAAACTTTACAAGCTGGGATTTTCAAACACAGGCTTCTAAATTAATGCTAATAAAATTCAAGGGACACTTGTTCAGCTTGATAAAAGAAACTTTTTTTTTTCAGCAAAACATAATCCAAGACAAAGTTAAAACTTCAGGACTGTCAAAGTAGAGGTCAGTAGGCCCACTAGGTTCATTAGATCCAGAAGGAGATGGAACATTAAGTGGATACTTAAAATATTATTCATGCTTGTGTCAGAAAAGATCATTCATAAGTAACACTGACTGACACACTCCATCATCTGTGACATCTGAAGAGATTTCCTTAGGTGTGTATCTTTGTATAATTATTCCTTACTGGATGTTCATACTACATTAAGATGCATCCTGTACTAATTACCCTTGGAAGCAAAATTCCGTCATAGAGGCTACTGAGCTGTCATATGAGTTTCTCTGTCAAAATAGGAACTGAAATTTCATTTTCATATCCTATTTTCCACAGAGGTAATTACTCACAAGCTGTGGATGCTAAACAGCCATGTATTAACTAACTTTGTTGTAAATATTTACAATTCTAATTTGAACTAAAAATCTATTTTTCTTCTTTATTTGGAGATATACATCCCATTTTATAATAAAAACATTCTTGGCTGGGTACACCATTCAAGGAGTAAGGAATGAACTTTGTCTGTGCAAGAGATGGCTTACCAGAGCCTAGATTTGAAAAGCCCGAAGTAGGTTAATGACCTTGCCTAGCAATTAAAACACTACCTTTACTTACCCAAAACTGCCTTGCCTGCTGTATGTTAATGTAAGTTGGAAAATAAATGGAAGTTTAGTTTGGAAATCAGTCTTCTAGGCAAACTCTCTAAGCGTATTTGTGCAGCTCTATCACCAGTTACAATATAGACCTATATATAGGTGATCAGCAGTGTTGGTTACCCAGCAGGAAACATTTGTATCCTGTCGTCTCAGGTTGAGCCCCTATAAATGAAAGACACCATTATCTAGCCACACCCTCAAAACAACAGCTGTATTGATGTTCTCTTTTTTCTTTTTCCTAACCCAAGACATAATTCCTCCTGTAGAAAAAAGCAGAGCTTTTTGAGTGTCACCTACAAAGTAAAATATAACCTGTGTAATATTTTAGTTAACTGACTGTGCTGGTTTCAGCTGGAGTAGAGTTAATTTTCTTCCCAGTGGCAGGGGTGGGGCTGTGTTTTGGGTTTGTACTGAACACGGGGTTGATAATACAGAGCTGTTTTTGTTATTGCTGAGCAGGGCTTACACAGAGCCAAGGCCTTTGCTGCTTTTCCTGCAGCCACCCACACTGGTGAGGAGGAGCCTGGGGGTGCATGTGAGGTTAGGAGGAGACACAGCTGGGACAGGTGACCCAGACTGACCAAAGGGATATTCCAGACCAAATGACATCATGCTCAGTATATAAAGTGGGGGAAGAAGGAGGAAGGGGCAGAATGTTCGGAATGTTGGTGTTTGTCTTCCCAAGTGACCATTATGTGTGATGGGGCCCTGCTCTCCTGGAGATGGCTGAACACCTGCTTGCCCATGGGAACCACTGAATTAATTCCTTGTTCTGCTTTGCCTGTGTGTGTGGCTTTTGATTTCCCTATTAAATTGTCCTTATCTCAACCCTCAAATCTCATTTTTACCCTTCCCATTCTCTTCTCAGTCCCACTGGTAGGGGAGAGAGCGAGCGGCTGCCTGAGGCTTGGCAGCTGGTTGGGGTTAAACCACAACACTGTTAGAATGTCAAACAAAGGTATACTGGAATCCTGCCATTAGTTTTGATTATTTCCAAATAATGCTTGCCAACGTGGTTTCCGAGTGCATTTTCTGCTTTGGATAAATATGTCTATATTAAATGAGTCATCATATCGTATAAAAGTCCTCATGTAGCTGGAAGGTGAAAACCAATGGGACACAGCAAATTTACAACCATGCAGATTCCTCTTCTGTGAGAAAAGCCAGTCTTGATTTTCAGTCACACAGGGTCCCTAAACAGTATTTCATCCAGGATCTTTCATTAGTGAATTTTATCACCTATATGCTGCCCATAAAAACTGAACAGAGGGCACTAAATAGGATGCGCACGTTTTTTGATTATAGGCATCTAACCTACCTTCTCTGAATTTTCACCAAAATTGAATAGATTTCTTCCATTCACCTGCATAGGTGATGCAGGCTCAGTAAAGTTGACCTGACTATTACCATCAAAAGGGGAGACCCCACACCTGCCACTGCCCTGTTTGCGTATTTCCTTTCCCTCTCTTGCTTCTTTCCTCACATTTATTTTGCCTTGGTTGCTACTGCTTTAACCACCTAAATGGGCTTGTGCCAAGGGTGTTTTAAATCGTACTTATTTGACATGGCTAACACGCCTGAATTACTATGGCAAGGTCTTTCCCAGCCTTAAAATCTGAGGCATGTGGTATGAAACGCGGTTTCATATAAATCTCATATTTCTATCTGGAGGGCAACAAATTGGCCATGAGCCATGGCTTCCTCTGTGCCATGCCTTACCTTGCATCTCCTAAAGCAAAGATGCTTTAGAGATGCTTTAGAGGATGGTTTGCCCACGAGCTAGCAGCTTGTTCTGCCGCCCCTCCACCATCTGCTGCGAACCAGGGGTGGCAGCTGGGAAGCTTGTTCAAGAAGCAAGAACAGCCTCCAAGAGTTTCTCCTCATATCTCTACATGGAACAGTTTTTCTCACCCAGAGTGAAAGCAAAAAAACAGAGTGATAAATCTTGTAGCTGGCTTGCCATGTCCCTTCTCAGTCCTCATTCCCTGCCTTCCAACAGGAAGCTACAAGCTATAAACAAGAATCAGGACAAATTTATTCCACTTTAATTCTCAGGGTGGCCAAACCCAGGGCTGTGGTGTTGCAGCCTAGTGAGATATGTAAGGAATGAAATAAAAATCCTCAGAGGAACATTTTCAGGATTTGTAGTTCCAGTAAGATTCTTAGTATTTGTGTTTAATTATTTTACAATGCCTTTAAAATCTGGAGATAATTTGAGCTTTCTGCTTATTCTGTAGAAGGTATAATAAACATCTCTCTAATGCCCAGTAAACACTTGCCCCTTATTGTTCTCTTTATTTTTATGCATGCATTCAATTTCATAGCAACAATAAAGCTGTCCCAGGCTGCAATCTTTCACATCTTGGGTGGCAGTTGAGATATTTTGGCCACAGTGCTTTATTGACTGCACTCTCCCAAGGAACTGTACTGAAACTGCCAAGAAACTCACTATTTTTAACTTATTTAATTCTAGAAGAGTCAAAATAGTACTTCAAACTTCCTTCAGGATAGGTCTTATAAAAGCTGAGGACCACAGGTAAACTCAGTGAAATTAACAGCACAGACATATCAGCTTCAAAGTTGAATAAATTCACTGGCAACAGAGCTGCTCCTAGATTGCATCAAAACAAAGATGAGGAATATGCTCACAGATTGATAGCTTAATGAGAAGCTCAAACTTCTATACAACTGTACTGTGGGACAGAGGATTCATACTTTATGCGCAGCTGTTACTTGAGGGAAACTCCCAGTTTTAGAGAAGGATATAACAAGATCTGAAACAAACCCCTTCTCATGTCATTACTGTTTGATTCACAACATTCTCTTCACCAGGTAGCACTGTATTGCAGCAGAGATCTTTTTATCTAACCAATAAGTTCCTGGAAAACTCTGATTTGGTGACAGATGTCTTTGTGGCTTTGGCAACCGGATCATTCATTAGCACTCATGCATAAAGGTAATGCTGGCAAAAAACATAACAGCCCAAATGAACCATCATATTTGGAATTTCTACAAGAGCTCATGCCCCTGTCCTTTAACAGTACCTATCAAGAAAACTACATCTTGACTGAATATCTTGATACATTTAGCTAAAGAAAGATCATTTCTGACTACTTTGCTTTCTTTTCCTCCCCATTCTCTTCTCTTAGTATGGTTCCTAACTTTCAGGCATTACCAACCAAGGTAGTGGTCACACACACGATAAAAATTACCAAATTCACCTTTTCTGCTGTATTATTGACTGCACACACACATAATAAACTTGCATTTTTGGAGAAAAAAATTATTTCGGCAACCAGCAGAAGAACCCAACCATATGAAAAATGCTCAGCAATCAAACAAAGAAGAGAAGTAACTAGTTGATTTTTTTAAAGAGTGGATAAAGGTTGTTTCTACTATTAATCTACTTTATTTTTCTCTATGAAAAATGGTTTTATAAAAAATGGTAGTCAGACAGATGACAGTGCTCACATCATCCTTTCCTTGGAAAGCTCTGAGGATCAATTGGCTATGTGTCACTGCATGCTTAATGCATGAAGCAAGCTGACCCATTATACTTGGATAAAATAAAGTAACATGTTTAGCACTACTTTAATATAGGAAGAAAACCAGATGTATTTACTATAACTCAAATTAAATCAAATGTCTTTATCACTTACCACTATGGTTACTTGACAACCCATTTTCAGACCAGAACAGCCTTTATTTCAGTCACACAGAGCTGAGGGCAAGGGCTCTGGTATCTTCCAAGGAAAGGTCAGAAACAGGCGCCATCCAGCTCAGCCTCTGGGTGTTAAGAAGTATTGCCTATTTATACTGACAATTTATTTTACAAGGCGCCAGCATTGCCACAAAGTAATAAGGAAAGAGACAGGCACTGTTTTATCATTGTAGTGTTACTGTGTACAACAAGAAATATACACAGACCTTACAGTTGTTAACTGTAAAATATCAAAGGTATAGATGTACAGCTACACTGCCTTCTCCTGAAAGTTCCCTAAGTAATAGCTGGCAGATTTTCCCTATGTCTGAGATAACAGAAAAAATGCCAAACCATTGGACTAGACTCCTGGTTAGTCAGCCCCTAGCTGACTCCCCTCATGAGTAGCCATGACAGCTCAAAAACATGACTAACAAGAGCTTTGCAATGTGGAGCCCACAAACCACTGGCCATTTAATAACAGTCCTCAAAATCACATAAAGAAAATTCTTAAGCTCTAAGTTTTATGGAGCTTATACGATTACAGTTATTCTATTACCTTGAATGCTAAAGCCTGACCACATACTGTGCAGAAAGCTATTCTGCTTCATATCTGTCCCATTCAGCAAAAACCTCTCATAACACCAGGAGAGAAAGCAGCCAGCACACAGATTCACAGTCCATTTTGTCATTGTTTAACTTTCCGGTTGGCAGGACCATAAAAAGGTTAAAAGGCAGGTATGTTTTACAGGGTGTTTTGCCTCATCAATATTTTTGAGGTCAGCACATTTAAAATAACACCAGCATATAAATGGTAAATTATTCTGACAAGGCAGATGCACTGAAATTCAATGCACTTAAGCCCAGCTCTGACAAGCCATCTCCTGTCGTAGTAAAAAATATTTCCTCTAAGAGTTCCTGTTAGTTTTGCCTTGTACTTATTTAAGTCCTCACCATGAGATGGTGATAATTCTTTGATACAAGTTGTTTTCAGCTACTGGAAACTACAACAATTACTATAAATAACATGCTAAGGTCCAAGTTTGAGGTCCTCCTCTTAGCAGACTAAAATCAGTCTAGTCCCAACATCTTATAAGCAAAGTAGACAAAACGAAAGAAATGTTATGATCCCACCTTCCTAGAGATATGTTGAAGCACAAAGAAATTAATGAATGGTGGGAAATAATAAATTCATCTAGATTTTCTTGGCAGATTCACACAAATAGTTATAGTGGTTCTGGAGATGCCTAACAGCATCCCCACCAGGAGGGTACCCAGATGATGGACTTGTGCTCCACACCAGGGTATGGAAGGAGAACAGGAGCTTGTGAGCATAGGTTGAAGCACAAGGAGTATGGACACAGTATAAGAAAAAGTTTTTTCACCCTGAGGGCAGCCAAGCAACACTGTGAAGTTTTTTTGTTTGGGAAAGTTTAAGACCCAAATGGGCAAAGGCCTGGGTGATGTGTCTGATCTCAGAGCTGAGCGTGCTTTGAGCAAAAAGTTGGTAGAAACATCCTGAGGTGCCCTCCAGCCTCCATGATCCAATGATGCTATGAAAGAAATGTTAATGCAAGTCCGTATTTTTTCTTTCCAAACATACTTTCTCTGAAAATTTTCAATAGAATCACTTGGTTTCAGTCTCAGAAATTTATGAAATTCAAAATTAAAACTTTAATTTTTAGAATATTAATCTAAATATAAGTGGAGAAATGTCAAACTAAATTCCAAACTGTAAAAGGTAATAGCTACTTCTTTTTGCAAGGTTGTAACCAAAACACATTAAAAAACTTCTTTGTCATTGCTTACTTTCTGGCAGGACATCAGCTAATCAGCAGAAGCTGATGAATTTAGCTTGAATGAAATTCACATTTCTTGCTGGGAAAAAAAAAAATTGACACAAATTTCACCCACATCACCTTCAGTGTTTTGTGGTAAGACCTCCTCTCTCTGTCTTCTGAAGACTCAGGCAGTAATTCTACACAACACTAAATGTCCTCATATCCTACCATTTGCAGGGGAAGTCCCATGTGCCCAGCCTCTTGCAGGAATGCTCAGCATTCTGTTGGCTTGGACCCCACCTCCTTCGGGAGCTGACCTTAATATTTAACCTACTTTAATCATGCTGCAGAATGATTATGGAAAACTATGAAAGTGGAAAACACTATTATTGTTGGCAATTACTGATATTTTTAAAACAAATCTTTTGTTCTTTTTTTTTCTATTTCCAGTAAAGTGAAATTCAAAAAAACCCATGAAATTAAATACACCACAGAGAGTAGTAAGGCATTGCCAGGAAGAATTGAACTGTGCAGATCGGTGGCACAGGCACCAAAAAGCAGAATCTATGACATGTAGAGCCTTTAATCTTCACCACCTTTTGCTTATTACCTGTTCAAATTTCATTGAAAGCCAATAATTTCCAATTCTGAGAGCACTTTTCAGATATTTGCAAAAATTTGCTTTTGCTAAGAAACAAACTTGTTCAGTGTAGCAGTTTGTGCAACTACCACTAGAAGTGGAAAAATAAGTAATTTAAAATGGCTCAAAATTTTATGCAAAGATGCTTCTCTAAAATCATCCTGTCTCATATAAAAAAGGCAGGGAAATGCATTTGCTGTTTGATTTTACTTGGATCTCAATCTCTTTTGTGATTTGTTGATAGCACCAATATTTGCAGCTGTGTTCCACCTGAATAAAGGGCCAGTAACTTCAGTATTGCTGAAATACAGCTGAGAGTGAGGGGTGCAGAGGGGAAGGGACATCAGAGGGATTAGCAAGGGTCTTGTCTGCTCTTCCATAACACCAAAGGGACTGAAGTCTGAGTCTCTTGGGTCCATGGCAGATATTACAAATACAATGGGTAACGCTACCCAGAAGAATCTCTTAAAATGTACACAGGCCCCCCCTAAGCATAAGATACAAACTGTATTTTTCACCGTATTTCTTTTAAACCAGTCAGAGGACAGGAGAAGAGAGCACTTTCTGCATACAGAAAAAATTGAGTATACTTTGCTTTCCAGAGCAGATGATAACAGAAAGATTAATCTGTTAAACAGATTAAATCTGATAAACAGACTAATCTGTTTCTTTTGCCCTACTACAGCCACCTGCAGCAAGGCACAAGCAGGCCAAATGCTCCCTCACCCTGTGTAAGCAGAAAGAGAAGTCATTATTTTCCATTCTGGAAATTTGATCACAGTCACACATTCGGTATGTTGGTCATTTCAAATAACCTAAACTGGCCAGAAAACAAAACTCAGAATGTCATTTCTAACATCACAAGATTCTGCTCTCGCTTGAAATGCTTTTATCTGATTTAAACAAAAGAGGATGGAAGCCTTATTGACGGGGTAGTGTAGTTAAAATTAAGCTGACCAACTGATCTGGCATGTTTAGGGTTGCCTCTTTAAATTCTCCTTCACAGTGAAACATATTCCTGTTGAAGCTGCAGAACAAAATGAAAATATTATTCAGTCTGGAAGATATTGATCCATTTGGGACTTATTCAAGCTGCCCAGCTTTATCAGTTTAGGCTTCCTGGGCTCATAACAAACGTCTGCAGTACTCTCTGAGGAGCCTCAAGCAGACTGTCCTCTCACACTCCCACCCTGATTCTTCTGTGACCTAGTACCCAGCCAATGCAGCTTGCAATCAGCCCTCTCTAAAAGGCCTTTTGCAGATATCAGTATATCATAGCACTTTGATCTCTCACAAACAAAAAACTCCACCCTGCACCCTCTCACTGAGATGCAGAGCTTAACACCAGTACTTACTTTGTCTAAAGCAGGACCTATGAGACTCACAGTACAGACTGGGGCTCTGCACAGCTTTGTAAACAGCCACACATGAGGTCATGCTCTCTAAAATCAGGTTATTTTTAGTAAATCTTCTGTTTTACCCACTTGCAATATTACCATAACCTGTGGTCATCACTGAAGTAGCCACATTCAAGCAGTCATTCAAGAATGAATGTTACAACTCAGAAGACTGACAAATATGGGGGGGCAAGGGGGGTTTAAAGTACTTTAGGTTGAAGTAGCTGATAACACAACCTTTTTACACCACAAGACATAATAGATTTCTAAACATAAACTTTATTCTTTTCCCTGATATGGTGCTTCAGTGGGAAAGCCATACACTGTGTCCACAATGCAAAAGCACTGTAAAGCTGATACAGACAGACAAGCCACATAAATGCACATTTTGTACACCACTTCCTAAACATAAGTTATCCCACTGTAATTTCAACAGTATGGTTACAGCAAATGACCTTCTTAGTGTGAAAGTCATTCCGATCGTCAGTTTATTCCTAAACAGCATGGGGAATAAGGAAATACAATGTAAAGTACTACCTAATGATAAATTTGCAATTACTCAAGAGCAGCTCTACTGATACAATTATTTTGGCAAGAAGAAATGTGCCCCATAAGGAAAATTGTTGCTTTGTATATATATACGAACACACATGCAACACAGCCAAATTCATTTTCCCAGCACAGATCAACACTCACTGCAATCCTGCATGCACAAACCAAAGAAGAAAAGTCCTGTGGAGCACAAGACAGGGAATCAATTTGGGGCCCTGTCAGTGTGAGCAAACACCATCACGCTGCTTAACACCTGAGCTGGGACAGTACAGCTCTGCACCAGACAAAGCCACTGGCCACAGATCTCTCCCTTTCAGTCATCAATATCACTGACTTCCTTCTTCCTTCATTTTATTATGTTCTCTTGTAGCTATTTTCTATCTGTTGTGTTACCTGTTTTTCTCTTTGTCTGGTTACATCAATTCATTTAAACAGGTACTATCAGAAACACAGCAGGCAGATGAAATGCATTGGGCTCGTCACCAACAGTCCAATGCCCACTCAGGGGTCATGTTACAGTCTTTGTTTTATGATTAGCTCCTGCCCACTGCATCATCTTAGACTTTCATTTGCTATTCTGTTCCCCCAGCTAGAGAGCTTTTATACTCTCCTTTGGATTTATTTTCTGTTCTAGATACCTATCTCTGAAAATGAAGATATGGAAGGAAGACCCATGGACCATGTGACACAGTTAGTACCAGGAGAAACAGTGTATATGTGGGATCTGTTTGCATGGTTATATTTCACACATCTAACACTGCAAGGAAACACATTCCGATCACATTAAATTCAAATCAACAATATAAGGGGCAGTTTCAATGACTCTCTGGAGATACAATCGTGCTCCGAAGCTCACTGAGGCCAATCTTGGGTCATTTGTTTCTAAATGTATGATAAATTTCCTCTGAAAGTTCAATTTTGCAGGGACTCAGGCATCTCCTGGGGTATGTGATGCATGCCTTTAGCTCCTACTGAGACTAATGGGACCTTAAGGGGCTGGACAAATTTCAGGAACAGGCATTTTCCAAATTATAACAGCAATTCCTGTCTGAGGACCGGATCCAATACCATGATGTATGCCCTGTATTGCTGCGGAAAGAAAAAGAAGCACAAAATATACATTCTCTTGAAGAAGGAGACTACGGAAAGCCCTAAAGCTGGAACACAGCTCATGTGTGGAGCTCATCAATACAATTCTTAGGAGGCTCCCAGGAAAACTAGCTGGAGGGGCAGGCAGGCAAACTGGGGTTACCACGATGTGTGTTACGAGGGCAAGACATGATTACACTATCATTATTTACCAAGCAAGATACAGAATTTTTTCAAGCATGACTGAATTGCATCTGCCCTTGAACACCTGGCTGGGAGTAAAACTGGCTCACAAGCAGAGAGAGGCTGGCTGCCTTTGCTGCAGATAAACTCACTATCATGAGAACTTCAACGAGCAAGGCATTTAGTAATTAAAGGAGAATAAATATAGGTCATGTGACCATGCCACTTCCCCTTCTCTATCTGATGCCACAGGAAAGCATGGGATGACAAAAACAAAGCTTGTTTTCATGTTCTTTTCTACCAATACTAAATAAGATTAGAGCAGGCAGTCACATTGACAGTGCAGTGAAATTGTGAAGCTGGTTGGGGGAAAGAAAAAAACCACTAACTCAAAAAATCTCTCAGAGCAGTCTATNGGCAGTGCAGTGAAATTGTGAAGCTGGTTGGGGGAAAGAAAAAAACCACTAACTCAAAAAATCTCTCAGCAGTCTATTTTAAGGAGGCATCTTATATAACAGTTATTCTGGATTCTTGAACACTGTCTGCCACACTGCCACAAGCAAAGGAAGTATAAAGAAGTATGTGACACCATTTGAAGACTGTTACTTTTAATTAGTCTGTAATAAAGGTGGTTATATAAATCCTTGCAGGTTGAATTAGAGGAAGAAAGTGCCATGGAGATTAAGCCTACTTAATATCTAAATCATTCCAAAGCTAAGTGGAAAATAAATCCTTTTTTTATTCTTTTGCAAATGGCACGCTGAGACATGAGGGTGGTGATCTGAGCGTGGTATTTACAGGCACTAACCACTAACACTGGTCTGAATTCTTCAGGGCAGGAACATACACTCTCAGGGAGGTAAGGGACAGGTGACTGCTCCTTGGCCAAGGAGCTCTTTTCTATCCAAAAGCTATGGAATGAACCATCAGCTGTCCATGTACTATTTAGCAGGAGCTCTAGAAGGGTCTCTCAAGGTTGTGGCACACCAGCTGGCTCCTCAGCCACTACCCCAGGCTAGCCTGCAGGTGCTACTGTGGTGCCCAGAGCCACTGGTGCCAAGAGCTAACAGACCTTCTCTACCTTTTCTCTCTACAAGAACAGCCACACAACACAGGACTGGATGGAACCCTAAGTTTCTTAGATTTCTAGTTTAAGGGTTAGAATTTGGCTAATAGCTTTGGTCACAGACAGTGTTTAGGATGAAAGGATGTACTAGAATTTTAAGAAGACCAGTGAAACACTTCTGTCTTAAAACCATACATGCATATTTTTTTAAGCTTTAGCAGAGATGTAAAGAGAAATAAAATTGTCTGTTAGTGGTTGAAAAGAGTTCTGTGTCTAATTCAAACCAGAATTTTGGTAGTTTCATTTTTGATGCCAAACCAAAAAACAGTTATTCATATAGCTACTTTGCTAGCCTGATAAGAATTAAAGGAGGAATTATATGGACATTACCCAGGTTTATGGAGTTTTACCCCAACCAGCCACCATCTGCTTCTCCCAGGGCTGTGAAGGTGTATAAATCAGAAATAGTCCATACCCAGAAAAGCAATGCCACACAGGAATTTTGCAAACCTCAAGAAAAGAAAACATGATTTAGGCATTAAGATGTAACTGTGCATAACACATCTGGGGCAAATTTTCAGGAAATCTAAGTTAGCCTTGCTCCAAATACTTCTGTGTGATTTCATAGCAGCTGTTTCATGGAGAGTTTGAAATTTGTCCCACTCTTTATCCCCATTAGATACAAAACTAAAAGCTTTCTAATCCACGAATGAGTGCTAAAATAGCAGAAGAAAAGATGAAAGGATGAAAGTTTGGTCAGCTAATAAAAATATAAATAATATTGAAACTTGCAATAACTGAATATTACGACATGTTGATGTAATGCTTTACCAGTTTTTATCCATTTAGTTCCTGGTATGCTGACTCAAAAAGAGAAAGACCCATTTAGGCACATCTTATGCATGTAATATTAAACCCATCCTTCATGAAAAAGCCTCTGTATATCCCAGTGTTACAAATTTTTCATAGTGACTAATGTTTAAACCAAGGAAACATATTGTTTTGATTATACTTTTTAAATGGGTATATTGAAATTTACAGAAGAAGCAAAGAAGATAATAAAACTCCTCCAGCTCCCCATCCAAACAACTATAATCACATTAATTATATTGCCTTCCATTCCATGGTTATCATTACTACATTATGGTTAGAAAATCAAATGCAAGCAACTTTTCTTTGTGTCTGATAACAAAACATCTTGCTCAGATTTTCCTAGTTGGAGCTGTAGTCTCCTTCACAGAAGTACAACAGTAGGGAGGTGAAGACATGAAGTTCCCCAAATGCACAGAGATGGTATAAAGCTGGAAGGAATGGTGGAGTTACAATTCCCTGAGCAAACGCTATTACTGCCTAACAGACTTCACCTGAGGAGGTGTCTCGACTGAATTTCACAGTAACTTCCCACCCCACAGGGTACCCGCTCTAGCAATACTTTTCTCATTTACAGGAGGTTTTGAATAGCATGTTACAAACTTTTCCCCGCAGCTTTCTGAAAGAAGCTGCATCTGTTTCTTTCTTCCATGCTATCCAATGTGCAGGAGTGACTACGAAAGAGCAAGACACACAGCATGTGTGTAACTGGGAGAGGCAGAGAGAGATGCAAACACCTGCTGGGACCCCCTTTACCAGTAACCCAAGAATTCCCTTGCAGAGGGCCAAAGAGGTTAAGCCTTTACCCATTTCTTCAGACACACATGCACAGAATGTAATTTTTACCTCTCTAATGCAATGAGCTAAATATAATTTACATAGCGAAGTACACATAAACATAAATAGACAAAGCAAGTATCTGTCTTGTATAGACGCAAACCTTGGGTGTTGGAACAGCTGATTGAAAAGGCATGTCCAATTACTTCAGTTCAAAAGCCAAGGCTCACATGTCACAGCCAAGACAAACCGTAGCTCCCCCTCTGCTGCCCTGCTGGTCATGGTTTGTCATGTCAGGAGAGCAAGCTCACCCCTGAAGGGCTGCCTTTTTAGCTTACCAGTGCTCCAATTTACAACATTGACCCACCAAGAGTTACACTGGCACAACACCCAGAAGGAAGGGGGAAAGGAGGTCAGTAAACTGTGGCATGAAATCAAGATGTAGCCAGAAGCATGAGGACGAGTGATTCTCTATGCTTGTATCTTTTTCTGTGCCACCGTGGTCCTTTCTTTGATCTTCCTTCTGGCTGTTGCCATAACATGGCTTTCAATTTCATTTCTCTGACTGCAGTTTGATTTAAGCATGTTTGCAAAACCTCTCCTGAGATTTTAGAATCACTGTTGCATGTCTCCTTATTCAAATAACAATGGAGCCTGCTCCTGAGGACCTCAGGCCTGATTTTTCATTACCTTGCAAACTCATTACTTGTTTACACCCGCACAAAATTCAGATGTTAAAGCATTATAAACTCAGGTGGCCTCAGTATAAATGCTTGCACAAGAGGCAGAATGTCAGAGCAAGTGAAGCATGCCCTCCTGGCAGAAAAAAGACACCCCAAGCAACACTGCACCATCTCCTTACAGCTGGAAGAAACTCCAGTAATGGCATCTGCGTAAGCTCCTGGTAGGACCACGTTCCTACAGCACACACAGCAAGCACACTGCAGTCTGCTCCAAAGAAAGGCACTGCCAGAGGCAGCACCAGCACAAAGGGGCTGTGACTGAAAGCAGTGTCAGGAATATGTCACAAAGGGACAGCGGGGAAGCCACATGCTCCTTAAGACACAGCTATGCCTTAGACAGGCAGAAAGGTCTCAAGGACTCCATGCTGTTTACAATTTCTCTGAGGCTCCCTTCTTTCCCAGGTGAAAACAGAGTAGCAGTGCAGCCCAACAGAAGAGGTTCTGTCCAAAGCAAAATTGTGAAGGCCTAACCAACAATAAAAAAAAAGTATTATCATATATATTATTAGGCGTCCAAGGTGCTGGTGGTTCTGAAGACTCCTACTAGGTTTTTAAAAATCAAATAAAACAAATAAAAGCTGTCCTCCCTGGAACAGCTGCTCCCAGGCAGCCAGGGCCAGCCTCCCATGGCACAAGGGCAACTGCACCTATTCAGGTATATCTGCCGATATACTTTGGAATTTCAACTGATTCCTCAGAGAAAATAACTTCAGAACATCAGGGAAGAAAAACAGGTCCACGGATGTGTTATTCCTTCAGAGAGCATAAGGGGGGTGGACCCCAAGACTTTTTCTATTCCCTCACACTAAGATGAAGATTGCTCCAGTTGTGTGTGTGGTACTTTTACAGCCAAGTGTTTAATACAGGGAAGTCAGGCTCCGACATTTCTTGAGGATGATTATTCCAGAGGGTAATAACTGAACTCTACTACAGGAAATTGTTCCAGATATTGAGAGTATGTTCTTCTTTGTCTAAGTTCCTCCATTTACTTATAGCTACAACTCATCCTTTATGCTAAACAATTCTTCTCTCTTTGTGGGAGTTCCATCCCTGAGATACTTGTGGGCTGTTCTATCCCTTAGGCCATATTAGTCACCACTTAGCCAAACTATACCCATTTAGTCCTTTCTACTAGGACTCATTAATTATTCTTAATCCCCTCCCCTGAACTCCCCGGTTTCCCAATCTCTCTCACAACACTGTAGCCAGTATTCCCTAAACTCCTGCATTGTAACACTGTAGAGACGAACTCTCCTCTCCTCTCCTCATCCCAGGAGTCCCTGAAATGCAGAACACAGTTTAGCTCTTGCACACTGCAAGTCTTCATCCCTACGTCTTCTTTAGCGTTATTGCTTCTCAATGCCAAATCTGGCTTCCCTTACCCACACAGCTAGCCCAGCTGGAGCAAAGCCCACAAACAGGATTAAGAGTTGGCTTTCGCCTCCATCTCAAACTGTGTTCACTTCTCTTAAATACTTTTTTTCTTTAAAATTCATTGCTCTCTCAAGGTTTAGTACAATATTCTCTGCTGCAGTAATAAAACGGCTCAATTTTGAAAGGTTTTTTGCGTAGTTTCCCTACTATCTAAAGCTACTGGAGGTTAAGCATCTAAAGACCTAAAATCTGGCTTAAATACTATTAAAAACATATTGTGCTCAAGCAAATACACTTGACGATTCAGAGACTGATATTTAGGAAACAATTTTCTTTCCAAGAATGGTATTTTCAGTGCTGCCTAGTTTAGTTCCAATAACAAGGTAGGTATAATTATGTCTCACTACTGGCCTAATTATTTTTAGAATTTCAGTGATTCTGTCACCATGGGTGTTTTTCAGTAAGTTTTGGCTGCAAAAAAATCCCTATTAAAAAATATCAGCAGTGCCCTGATGCAACTAATGCCCTTAATAATTGGCTAGTATTTAACAAAAACACTGATTCTGAGTATTCAGTGAGGCACTGCCTCACCAAAATAATGTGAATTCACTGCTGGTATTAGTGGCTTTAGCTTACACCACTAAAGGCTCCAAAATGCTAAGGATATGACACTGAATCATACCGACACAAAAGATGAGTATAGAGGCAAGGACTGGGGAACAGGTACAGCAAATACTTATACGGTACATCTTACCTCCCACAGAATTAGTCCTCAGTGGCTACAGCATACATTGAGAGAGTAAGAACAAGTTCTTATCCCTTTCTCCACCCATTGGGAATGGGATACTTTGGAGAGGTAAAGAGGAGGCAGGGAATGTGAGCTGACTTCTTTGCTTTGCCTTTGTCTGAAGGCAAAGGTGTATACTGCCCCATTTCTGCCACAGTGTCAGCACACACCTACATAAATGAAGCTCAGTCAGAGACCTCTGCAACATAAGCAGCAAGAGAAGGCAAACCACAAGCATGACAAGATGAGAGATGGTGACATAAATACTCATCTGCTGAGCAGTCCTGCTGGTTAATAGAATACATCTATCAGAAAAACAACTTCCACTCTTAGAGAGCAGCTTTGGCTGAGTATAGGAACTGTATCTTGTGCACAGGTGTCCACAGCTACTAAAATAACAGTTTCTGACTATGATGAAATGATGAAACACTATCTAAAGATATATTTACTATATCCAAATCTAACTGACAGGTCGACATATCTTTTACCAGGTGCTATGACTTCAGCATGTCAGAAAGGTGATAAAGCTCAGAGGAGACTTGACTGCATCAGTGAAAAACTTTGCTTTCCAATGACACTCTAAATGTTCTCATCACTATTTAAGTGGTGGGTCAAAAGATCAACAAAATAACATTGGCTGGCATAACATTCTTTCTGTAGCAGGAACATGACTACCCTGACCATTTATATTATGAAGTCCAAATGTCAGTGACATATCCTGAGCCTGTGCTCAACTGTCACTAACCTCTGACTTCCTTTCAGATTCAAGTCACATTTTATCTTTCGTGTCTGTCTCTAAAAAAATCTCCTAGGGCTTTGTTAGATCCTACCTTCCATATACCCAATTTGTCTATAAGTATGATGTGGCACACTGTAATGTAGAATTGATTTATCCAGCTATTGTTCTATTGCAGTTGGTGAAGTTGCAGAAGTCCTCTGGAAAAAGGTTAATAAAAACAAATAGCCTTTTTCCAAAATTAATATTTTTGTATTGTCTAAAGTTTAGAGATTTTTTTTTTCCACCACTCCTATCAAAATTTTGGTCAACTTGTTTTTTGAAAATCTACTGTGAACTGGATTATTGAATAAAGATGGTTAGACCTTAAGAAACAGGAAGAAATCTAGTTTGATGCTAGCTTAACATGTTCTCTGCAGTTGAAGTACTATAATGGCAAACTTTGGTACTAAGGTACTAAACTCAGCACTAAATCCAGACTGCTGAAGAAATGCCATTCCAACCCAGAGGATGACTTGCATGACAATATTTCCTTCATTTCTGAAGGGTATTTCTTCCCCTGCCCTCATCCTTTAGGGAACCAATAGTGTGCAGCTGGTCTTGGCCAGGAAGACACTGTGCCCCACATGACTGGCCAAGCCGATGATGCACAGATTGCTGCTTGAACCAGATTCAAATGAACCACACAGCTCTGTACCAGAAGTCAGAAGATGTGTTTATGCCTGGCTCCCACAGAATTTCTTGCATTTCCTCAGAAGCTACAAGCTGCTCATTATAAAGAAGACAGTGAAATAAACAAGTGTGAACTTGATCCAGAAGTTATTTCTGTTCTGCCACAACTGCTGCTTAACTCACCAACTCTCTGTCACTCGATGACATCCTGTCTTGCAGAAACTCTTGAACTTTTGATTCTACTCTGGCTCCCCTACTGCAGTGATGCATCCTTTGCTTCTTTAGCTGAAGCTGGTTTTGCTTTACAGGTGCACAGCTATGATGTGGCAGGCACGACCACAGCAGTATCTGCTAAGTCCTGGCAGCGCTGTAACAGTGTGTCCATCATGGGACTCCTGAGAGGTGCTGTCCTAAACCACAGTCCATGGCAGATCTGTGAGATTTTACATTGTGTGTAGGTATGGACAGAATTTCACATTCACCAGTCAAGCCACTTAAAAGGTAACATTTATGGATCTTGAAGACCTTTTAGTGAAAAAGGCTGCTTTTTTATTTCTACCCAGCAACGTAACCAGGATGTGAATAGAAAAACTCCAGGGCTAGGAGGATGTCAGCCAGAAGTACCATGGGGAGCCTATACAAGCCTTTGTGGCAAGAAAGGCATTACATGACATGAACATGATCCCTGAATAATTAGATTAAAATTTTCTGCTGACAATCCCCATGGAAAATAAAAGAAGTGAAAAGAGAAAAACACAAAACAGTATTCATAGAAAATTAGGAAAACAAACAGAAATGCAACCTAAGGCAGTGCAAGGTATCTAATTGTCACTTGCAAAACAATACCTCTAGTCCATCTTTCTTCTTTTTTAATTGGCAGGATCTAAGGCAAATTATTATAATAATCTAAATTCATTTACATTCTGAAAAGACTATAGGAAAAGAAAGCAATCTTACAATGAGTAATGTAGTAGTAACAATCAGTGGAGACACAGTTTTGAGGCAACTATTTTAACTATAGTATACAGGGAACATTATTTAGGAGTTTTTCATTAAAAGAGATATAATTTTCATTCCGGAATGCCTTTCATTTAAAACAGCGGCTATACTGTAGGACTAGGCTGAGTCTAGCTCCTCTGTGGGTTTATCTATTAGTGAATTCACTGGCCCTACACAATTCACTATACTGTTTGAGTTTCAAAGGATAAAAATGCTGTTTGGGAAAGGACTTTATATGTAACTAGAGGAGGGCCCTTGGGCACCCCTCAAGCAGCACAGACATGCTCTAACCCAGAAAGAAGCCCAAGAGCAAAAGTCACAGTTAGGTTCCTTCTAGAAAGGTAGTTCAGACAGCAGCAAAAAATAATTAGACAGCCAAATGCTGAGTCAGTAACTTTCTTTTGTCTTCCCATATCTGCACAGAAATTCACGTTTATGTCAACTCCAGTGAGGAGAAGCACATAGAAAACAATTAGGTATATACATAATGCTGAATAAATGAACCTGATTTAGCTGTCCAAACAGTACCACCTCTAGCCTCTATATGGTCTGTGGAGAGAGAGAAACTATTCTAGAAGACATTGAGAACATCTCTATTAGGTTCCCATTTTAAGCAGATGCCTGTAGGAGTTTAGCTTCCCTGTGGATCAAGAATTACAGTAGGTGGTTTAGTAAAAATATCCTTCATTACATACTGAACTGGTTTCAGGTGGAGTAGAGTTAACTTTCTTCCCAGTGGCTAGTACAGGGCTGTTTTATATTTGTGCTGAACTGAACACAGGGTTGATAAATACAGAGCTGTTTTTGTTATTGCTGAGCAGGGCTTACACAGAGCCAAGGCCTTTGCAGCTTTTCCTACAGCCACCCACACTGGTGAGGAGGAGGCTGGGGGTGCATGTGAGGTTGGGAGGGGACATAGCTGGGATCAAACTGACCAAAGGAATATTCCAGCCCATATGGCATCTCATTCAGTATATAAAGTGGGGGCAAGAAGGAGGAAGGGAATGTTGTTTGTAGTGATGGCATTTGTCTTCCCAAGTCACTGTTATCTGTGATGGAGCCCTGCTCTCCCGGAGACGGTTGAACACCTGCCTGCCTATGGGAAGTGGTGAATTAAGTCCTTGTTTTGCTTTGCTTGTGTGCACAGTTTTTGCTTTTCCTACTAAACTGTCCTTATCTCAACCCACAAGATTTCTCATTTTTACCCTTCCCATTCCCTCCCCACTCCCACTGATGGGGGAGAGAGTGAGCAGCTGCCTGGCGCTTGGCTGCTGTCTGGGGTTAAACCACAACACCTACAAATTAGTTACTACTGATATGGCCTCCTCCAGAGACTTGCAGAAAATCACAAGGCTGTAACCTCCGTTCTTAATTGCACCTGCAGGTTTTCTCTCCATCTTCAGATTTAGAAGTAGCTCTAAGTATCTGCTGCCCTTTATAATCACTTTTCCAAAACATATTTTCCAAAAAATCTGTTTTCATTTTCTGACTCAAAATTATTTTCTTTCATAGTGGCCCCTTAATCAAATGTATGCCCACATCTCAAGAAGCAAAATATTTAGTTTTCATTAGACAACCAAATATTTACTCATAAGCACACCCACCAGGAATAGGAACATACACAATCACTGATTTTTATCCTAGATAGTATTTCCACTCCCAGGCCACTGGCAACTAACTAAGGAACTTTCAAGTGAGCCCCGTAACTCCAAAATATCAGAACAGCAGAACTAACTATAGAGGACATGCTTTTCCACAGTCTGGTCCAGTCCCACTGAGGTTTGGACTGCCAGTGCTAGCATGGGGATCAGAGAATATTCAGAGGAAATGTAGGGTGAGGGGAACATCATAGCATTTGGGATGGCGGTGACACAGAGCCTACCACACTGGGGAAAGGCAAAAGGCAAGGAGACAAACAGAACATGCCAAGAGAATAAGGGTAAGAAGGGTGGTGATGTGAATGATAAATCACAATAGAGGCAAATAGAAGCAACTGACTGAAAGGGAAATCATGAAGAACACTGAGAGTCAAAACGCAACTCATACCAAGCACCCTGCTGCCCACTGCAGCTGCCATTATCTGCCTGATCCAGAAAAATTTATCTGCTGAAGTTATAATGCATAATGCATATTGCAACCACAGCCAGAAAACACTTTCTCTGCAGAGCTTTCCCAAAACAGGAAACCAGAGAAGTCCCTCTGCAGAAACTCCTTCACACAGAAATCCCTCATCATGAACTCCTTTTGCACATGGAAAATGCACATGCTGCTTTTCAGCAGCAAAATCCACTCACAGTGAATGGACTGATTTGCCAAAAGTTTGTAAAAAATTCCATTTGCAATTATCTGCATCATCAAAATCATTCTTTGTAGATAGCCAAAGTGTAAAACCACTCAAAGTCAAGTAAAATCTGCAATAATGTTATTTTTAAGCACAAGTTTCCCTCAGTTATATTTTCATATTCTGGTCACCTCTTTACATGAGTAACAGTTTCAGCAGATAGAACCTATTTACTTATTTTGTATTCTGAAAACCTGCGTCAAAAAGTTTCAATCTTTTCTATACTGACAGATTCAAGTTTTCCAACCACAGCTGACTGCGGTGCACTTATCCCACATTTGAGTAACAGCCTGACAATCTTTTGGAATTTATAAACAAAACAAGACAAAACGAAACGAAAAACAACAAGAACTGTTTTAACTTTAAAAATACTACTTGCACTATTCAGAGCTTCAAGACAGAAGAAGCAAACAATTGCTCCTTTTAAGACTAAAAACAGCTCTGCATCTTTGCCATTGACAATATGCCTACCAAGCAAGCAAAGTGACTTTAGACTGCAGCATAACCTAAATAACCTCTGTTTACCTAATGTGGTAAAACTTCAGTTCCCTTGATGGATTACATACCACTGAATGTTTCAAATGCATCATGACAGTACATTTTCAGCTGATTCCCCCCCCACCCCACCCCCCCCGCAATGGGCAGCCTCAGTACAGCCAAATGCACTGTAAACAGAAAACTCGTTCCTGCTCATGGCCTGCAAGTAGACACAAAGCAGCCCTGGGGTAAGCTGTGAGCCAAGTCAGAAAGCCTTTATAGTCAATTAGTAGCTTTACTTTTCCTCTTGGATCTGTAACTGCAGAAACCAATTTATGATGAGAATGAGCAGAATCCTTGGAGCTGTCAGGAGCATGGCAGGGCACTAAGCAGAACTCTGCTTGATAGAAACCACACAAAGAAAATTCAGAACTCGCTTCGCTGCCCTTGGCTTTCTCAGTCACCTTTGCACACTGCTCCCAGGTCTCCTCTCTTCTTGCATCAGGCTTGATGTACAGCACAAACACATGTAATGTTGAAAGGGAACTAAGGAAACTGATTGGAGGGATGCACATCATTATCTGCTTGCTCACTTCTCTTTTATATTTTTTTCATAAAATAATTATCAGTTTTGTTGATTTAAGATGAAATCTGAAGCAGAATTGACAACTTGTGTTACTTAGGTTAACTACATGGGGATCTATTCCAGTGGATCTATTCCACTGAGAGCTCACAGACTACAAGCCATGATAAGAAAAGAAAGGAGAAAACCACAACATTTATTTAAGTCCTTGTATTACTCTTAATTTTTCAAATTTTAAAATACTGTTTGATTTTTGTTTAAATAATTGGTGAAGTAGCAAAACCAGTATTCTGGAGTATCTTTAAGCATAAGTCGGAGAGGACCTTTCCTCTCTCAGACCAAAATAATAACAAGAAAGACTTACCTCAATATTAATTGCTCTCAAGCACCCAATCTAGCCACTTACAGAATCTATCATATTAGGCCTCTGTTTTAATCTTACAAATATCTAAAATTACATTAGATCTAAAAGGAATAAACAACAAAATACATCACTTAGCTCTGTTTTTTTCTGAGGATGACACTAATTTATGTTTCCAGAATTCCAATTACACTGCTAGACCCCAATTAACCAAAACAGTAGAATGATCCATAACATCCATATGGAGAAATGCCCCGAAATTCCATTTGAGATCAATTTGTACCCTTGAAACAATACTGCTAGGATCCTCAGCACTCACCAAGGGCATGTTCTCCAGAACAGCCTGTGTGTCCCAGGAATAACTAAAGCATCAAGGATGTAACATCTACAATCTCTCTTCAAGTGTTTGAGAGAGACTAAAAATAGGGATTTTTACCCCTTCACTGAATTGTGCGCTATTTGGTACAATGCCTCCAATACTCAATACAGTTTCCTCGCAGTCAGGGAATGCCAAGGAAATTCTTCCTGGGAGGACCTCTTTTTTTAATGTTTTTAAAACACTGGTGACATGGTTGGTCAAAATCAATTCTTGTGGAAAAGGTCTAACACAATATTTTACTTTAAAGAAATGTAAGTGTTTGGGAACTACTACCAGAAATTTTTCCTTCATGGAAGGCACCCACAGCTTTCTACCACCAATAATACCTAGACCAGGTAGAGAATTTAGCCCACATAAAAGATTAATGGGAAAAAAAAAAAATCACTATTCAGATGAGGAGAAGTTCCAACTAGTTTCCAGCATCAATTTGTTGTTGCAAATCTTTCTTCTTATAGGCTTGAGGGGAGTTGGGCTTTTTGGGGTGTTTTGCTTTCTTTTTTTTTAAGGAATAGGTAGGAAGTGTTATTATTTCTTTAAAAAAACTTAACAAAATATAAAATCTCATGTAAATTTTAGACAGTACCAAAATGTTTAAATTTTCAAAAACATCTACGAGCACTGCTTTTCAGACAAGTCCTGTTCACAGTTGTTCTGGAAATAAAGGCATGCTACAAAAAAGTCCATTGAGAAATCTTTTATGTACTACACTCACTATAAAGCACAAGATCACATCTCTCCTTCCAGTGTTTTTCCCTCCAACTGACTGACTCCATTCTGGACTCTGGTGGAAATCCAGTCTGGTTTTCCCTCCAACTGACAGACTCCATTCCAGACTCCGGGCGAAATCCGATCCAGGTTTTCCCTCCAACCAGCCAATGCCATTCTGGACTCCAGTCAAAATCTGGTCTGGGTTTTCCCTCCAACCGGCCAATGCCATTCTGGATTCCAGCAGAACTCTGGTCCAGGTTTTCCCTCCAACAGGCCAACATCACTCCAGACTCTGGGCAAAATCTGTTCTGGGTTTTCCCTCCAACCAATGGACTCCATTCCAGAGTCTGGTGGAAATCCGGTCTGGGACCAACTCCATTCTGGACTCCGGGTGGAAATCCGGTCCAGGTCTTCCCTCCACCTCACCGACTCCATTCTGGACTCTGGGCAAAATCCAGTCCTGGTTTTCCCTCCAACTGGCTGACTCCATTCTGGACTCTGGGCAAAATCCAGTCCTGGTTTTCCCTCCAACTGGCTGACTCCATTCTGGACTCTGGGCAGAAATCCAGTCTGGGCTTTCTCTCCAGCTGGCCAACTCCATTCCAGACTGCAGGCAAAATCCAGTCCGAGTTTTCCCACCAACCAGCCAACTCCATTCCTGACTCCAGCGGAAAGCCGGTCTGGGGCCAACTCCATTCCTGACTCTGGGAAACATCTGGTCCGGTTTTTCCCTCCAACTGGCCAACTCCATTCTGGAATCCGGTCTGGGTTTTCCCTCCAACTGGTCAACCCTATTCCATACTCCACTCAAAATCCAGTCTGGGTTTTCCTTCCAACCAGCCAACTTCATTCTGCACAGCGGTGGAAATCCCATTCGGGTTTTCCCTCCACCTGGTAGACTCTACTACACAGTTAACAGACTAATTCCTTTACCCTCAAGCAACAAAACCATCTTCCTAAGTCCAAACCTTCTTGTGTTTAGTCACCACTCTGTAAATTCAGTCAATCTTTCAGTATTTCAGGACAATTTAACCATCACAAATCAACAGTAGCACTGATAGAGATTCTCACAGTGACTTTCTGCCCTGACCCCAGGCCTGCCTAAGCTACAAGCCCTGGAGCTCCATTGAACTCATTATCAGCCACCACAAGTCCTCCAGAACCACAGTCCAGGTATCAGCTGCTGCTGGAAGCAGTCACAGAAGGACACCCTGGAGCTAACAAGCCAGACTCAAGTTGACATGCCTCCACATGAGCCATGCTTCCTACGTCTGTCGGTTCTTGGAAACAGTCTTCACTACAATGAAGAGCAGCACAGATGGAACTCTAGCAGAGCAAATAACTCTGGCCTCCTCTCAGCTCCACAGAACTCAGCATTTGATTAGTAGCTCTAGCACGAAGCTGTCCAAGTTGTGGATGACTTGGCTGTGAGTAATGGTCACTCAGCTATCTGCCCTCAGTACTGCACTATCTGGGTTTTTCAGGGTGTTTCAGTTCCCCTCTTATCTTGTGTAATGGGAAAACAACTATAACACAGAATTATGTCAAATGCTGGTAGAAACACTCAGGAGCTACATAATACCTCGCTCTTACAGTAAAACAGTTTCCAAAAACAGCAAACAATGTTATTCCTTCCAGAACACTTTTGCATAAAGCAACAGGCTGGTTCACTGAAGGATGAACCACTTAACTGGATGTTTGGGTCAGGAGCATGCAACCAGAGTGAATGGCTGTGTGCCGGGATATGCTTGTGCACGTGCATGTGCACAAGTTCATATGCACCAACTCATGCACTGTGGCTAATGAATTTTCTCAAAAATAGCTCATTAGATTATAAACTGTGTTGTGCTGACACTAACTAACCATGGCAACTGCCAAATGTATAAAAAGCATACAAACACTCCTTTCAAAGCACAGTCTGTGCTTGAATCTGTCTTTTTAAAGCTTGTATGAAAACAGTGGGATGCAATAATAATTTGTGAAATCCTGCAAAATAGAAAGGAAGAGTTCAATAATCTTCTGAATAAGCTAGTTTTTGTATTAAAGCCAAAAGCATCATCTTATCACTCTTCCTGACCTCTTGCATAACGCAAGCCACAGAAATCCACTCAGCAAGTATCACTGAGCCCACATCTTCTGTTGAGATACCATATATTGTTAAAACACATTAGAGAAAAAAAAATTCATCCACTGCAGAAGTCTCTTCCAGTCTTCTATGGCTGAGAGCACTAAGCCTCATTTTTAAACTCTGTGCATCTACTTAGAACATTGATGGGACATATATGTTACCAGGTAGTGAATTAATATGCATGTAAACCAAATCAAAGGTGGCATTACCAACAAGCACAAGAAGTGTCTGCTGCAACATGAAAGACAACTGTAAACTGAATTTTACTGGGCTTGAACCATAAAATGCATTACACAAGCATTTAAACATACTCAAGTATTTGCCTAAGATGTTTTATTGATAAAAACACCATAACTTTAAAAATAAATTATCTATATCCAAAAAAATGTTGAGTCTTCTATATAGGGCTGACAACAAAACAGACTGAACACATTTTCACGGAGAGTGTTACCCTTTCTACACATGGGATCTTTTTTAATTAAATGGAAAAACCCAAAAAACTTGCCAATGCAAATGGAAGAATATAATTTCTAGTTTAATTAAAGGGTTTTCTTTCACAGCTAGGACTTTTGGAAAATGGCTAGTAGTCCCAGCTGTGTGCACATTATACAACAACAACAAAAAATTAATAATTAAACAAACAAATAAAGTAAGGGGTATGCCAGCAAAGCTAACATCCTAGGCACCCAATCACCATGCTTATACAGCATGAAGCAATTACCCACCCTGCCACTTGGGGCTACAGCATCTTTTTGCACCTTCATGAGCTCACAGATGCTTCAGAATGCAACAACTTAGCTTTTCTAATTCAGCACTATCCCAGAGCTGGGCAGGGGCCTGTCTCTGCTGTGACGGAGTTTGAGGATGACATAAGCCACAACCTGGTACACCTGCTATTTTTCTGAGGGCCCTAAAAGAAAGTCAGTTGGCAATAATGAAGCTGCTGGCAGTAACACCAAAAGCACTGCTAACATGCACAAGGTATTCAATAAGTTAACAGGTAGTAGGCCAGATGCATTCACATTATTTCTGTTGAACTTACGTTTGGCAGTGTTAGGTGTTCAGCTAAAAATAGTCTTTATCTCATTACCATCATCAGCACTATCAACATCACACCACTGCCACCAATCCAGAAACTTCAAAAAGCCTAAGCAAGGAACAATCCCTGGAGTATCAGCAGGTACCACTCCAACAGACTGCAGGCAAGGACCAAGCTGTCAAGACTCCATCCACCTGTAGATGATTTCCTACCACCCTTGTTTTCTTGCAGGGCCTCCAGCCAGAGGCAGGAATTGGGCTGTAGGAAGAAGAATTGCTCTGGCATCATCCGCCAGCTCCTGTCCACTCTCTTCCCCCTAAGGGCTCTGTAGCCCCTAAGGGCCCTGTCATATGGCCTGATTCACATCCATTACATGAACAAGACACAGGTCAGCATTGTGAAATGATGGGTGAAATCTACAGGCTGAGCTTGGGATTTCTATCCCAAGATGTTCAACTGAACCCACATGTTCAGTTACGTGAGGGGAGACACTCCATCAAACCACAGGTACCTGCAAAAAAGAATTGGCATCACTGCAAACTAGGTAGCTGCAGGACATGATAAAGCTTTTGTATGCAGATTTTTGACTGCTTCATGTGTTGTCATCTCCTCAGACCTCTTCACACTGGTACAAGCCAAGGGAACACGCAAATCTCTCTGCAAGTTAAAAGGCTTCAGTTAATATTCTTGCTGCATTTGTAGGTAAAGCCTTCTCTGGGAACACAAGCACACAGAGAAGGAATTCATATCAATTAGTGGGGGAAAAAATAGTAAATTTAGATCTCTGAAGCTCCAAGGATAATTCACTTCATGTGGGTGAAAGACTGATTTTTTTTTAAGAACAAGCAGCAATGACAATAAGTAAGGCCATTACTTCTCACAGTCTAAAACAATTACACATCTAATCACAGAACACTTCCACAGGACTTCCATCCAACTCCACTGCTCTATTTAAAAGAAGAAACCCCTTTTCTTCTCTATATACTTCTATACTGAAATGCTTCTGTTAAGCTAGTGGCAGTGTTAGCATGAGGAGCAGAATTGAAATCCAAATCACATGCTCAACTCTTGCCACTCACTGTTTTGAAAAAGCATTTTCTGTTGTTCAGAATTGCTTCACTAGCACAGCCTGTGCTAAGGGAAAATGGAGATCTCTTGCTATTGCTAATACATACCAGAAATCTACCACAGATAGAAGAGACACTAAAAAACCATGATGAAAATTGTCTAGTAGTACACCTCTTATGAATTCAGTGGGTAATGATTTTAGCTAAAACCTGCCTTCCTTAAATATCTTAAAAACTCCCCTCGCCCATATAAACCACTAGAGCCTTCTTAGTGACTGCATCCCAGTCTGTTAGCATCATTTAAGTAAGTTATCTGATGAAAAAGCACTGGAGTAAATCTGCAGCTGAGGGTGGAAAAGCAAATGCTGTGGCTATCCGAGCTAACAGAGCCAGCCTGTCTGCAAGCCTCTGCACACACAGTGGGATGACGTGCTCACCGAGGCTTGGGAAGGGCCCAACCTCAAGCCCCAACAGACTCCTTCATTCTCACCATTAATGTTCAGGGTGGTTTGGATCTTGATGGATTTTGCTTGGTTGGTTTTTAATGTGACAACATACCTGAACAGATAAGATGAAGCTCGCTAACTGCCAGCTATAAAGCTGGTACTGGGGGTCTGGGGAGCTGGTTTTTAAAACACAGGCTCCAAAGAGACATAGCATCCCTGTACTGAGGAAAATCATATAAATCAGTCCACAGTCACAGAACATGACTGACCTTGATCCCACTGTTTGCATCTGGACACTGATTCTGCATTGGACTCCTGTTGTTTTTGTCCAGTCTTTAAATTCTTTGTTTTAAGGAAAAAAGACATGCCAGCAACTGAGAAGTGTAATTTTTCTAAAACCATTTCCTTCCCTTTACCCCCACCTCCTCACAGACTCATTTCAACAGCTCCACAGAAGTACCAACTCAAATTCATTCACCCAGCATAACGCCAGCCAAAGCAATTCTCTCTTACTCTCTCCAGTGGTTGCCCCAGATAAACAGGCCTTAGTTAAGGTTCACAGACTGTTTGCCACATGTTCATCATCAATAGTTTCATTTCTAATGAAGGTTTTGACACTGCTAAAGTAAAAGATAATCTGCTACTTAACTTTGAATTAAGCAGACAGAGCTAATAGTGTTAACCTTAGTATCTCTGCCTGACTTTTCACTTTAGAGGCCCTTGAGGTTTCCAATTCAATTTCTGGCTTCTCCGATCATGCAAGAATAATGAGATTGAAAATGCAAGCAGTGCAATATGGCACACATCCTCAGTGGTACCACAGTACTGAGGGTTACCATGCATGGGGCAGAAATAAAACCCTGTGAAAAGAGAAAGACCAAGACAAAAGAACTTCAATCAGCAGAGATACAGGCATATTTTCATTTCAGTCTCCCATTTGACCCACATTAAAATACGGGTAGTCTTACAGTCATTGCATTTCTCTTTGTTCAAAAGGCACCTTTTCCATTAGAGAAGGAGTGTAAATTGAACTGCTGATCTTTCTGTGCCTGGCTGTTCCATACAGGATGTATTCAAAACTGCCCTTTGCATTTTTACTACATTAGTATCTTCTATGTTCTTAAATCTAAATGTTCTCCTATACCAGTAGATTTGGTAAAGCTTTATGATGTTAAGAGTTCTGCAAATTTCCTCATTTCCCTTCCAGATTAATCAGCCATGAAATCCAACATTATTACTTGAAGGGACTGTAAATAACATGAAAACACCACCTACATGTAGCATAATTATATCAAGACGAACAAAGGTTGGAGTCTTGGCATAATCAGAAAACACGGATAGGCAGGAGAAGTTTATGTGTTTTCCTCTACTAGGTATGTTCCTATAAGGTATCAGAACTGTTGAATGCCCTGACAACTTTAAGGAATCTTGAATCATAGGAATTGATACTGTGGTTTGCCGTGCAAATTCTAAACCTGATATGGGAAATCCGCTCTTACAGTTCAAACCCCTTTTTGAGATCACATGCACAGTCTAATCACTGGCTTTGCACAATGGCCAAGACAAAGGAAGTTACAACAATCCTAGATTGGATCTCTTAAAAAGAAAGCAAAGCCAAACAAATTATATTTTTTTATTGGTGCTATCTAAAATATTATCATATCCTAGATCAATGAAAAGCACTATTGTATTGCAGATACTACTGTCTGGAATGGATAAATAGATGAAAAATATTTTAACAAAAAGCACTGCATTTGCACCTCCAGAGGCATAGTTTGGTCATATATTACCTGAATGTACAACAGAAGTGCAATATAAACCACCAGTACGGGAGACAGAGTGTATGTGTATCAAGGGATGGAGGGACCATATGACAAACCTTTCTTTTGTGCTCCCATACACAATCCAAAGCATTGATTAAATTTTAAAAGTCAGTAATAGCTTCAAGCTGGATAGGACATTGTTGCTGTGCTTTCAGAATTTCAGAAGAAAGTGCAACAGACAACAAAATTCACCACTTCTAGAAAAGGTACACTCTACATTTATATTTATGTTGAAATGTATAGAAAAGAGTAAGTCATACCAATAATACAGTGTTATGGTCTGTATTGTTGTTCTGTGTTTCACTTACTCTGAGATAAAATTTTATCTTGCAAAGTACATATTATTTATACTATGGCATATTTAATACCATGCAAATGTGAAGCTCAGAAAGTAGAGAAAGCAGAGAAAAATGGTGCAGACAGCTCAATGTTACAATAATGAATGTTTACTAAAGAAAAGTTTTTACTCAATCTTTTAGTAAGCTTTTTATATTTTGAAAAACATTTGTAATTTCACATTTTTTCCCAAATACAGTATAGCCTAAAAGAATGCAGGCTTATACATCAATTTATTATGCTACCAATTAAGGACACAGTTCTACATCTCTTCTACAAAGAATGTACACAACTAAGAGGGTATTTTTTTCAAGTCATACTTCATTGGGGTTTTATTCCTCTTCTTATGGGAAATTCCCATCAAATATAATAAGGATAAAACCAATAAAGTTTGAAATAAATTAAACAAACTGTATAAAAATTATTCTAAACATCATATGGGTCATAGGAGAGTTCCAAAAATATTTATGTAACTGAATTCTATAGCAGAGAGACATTACCCTAAGAAATCCCATGAGCTACTTTAAGAAAGTTATGAATAGAAGACAGGCCTCCATCAAAATTTTCAGGACTTTTTAATGAATGAAGAAACTACCCCAGGTCTCCCCAGGAGCAATCTAAAATGGGAATGTGCACAAGACCACTGGCAAGTTTGCAGAAAAATAACTCATTTAAGCTTCATATTTTAGTTGGTTTTTATAGAGAGCAGCATAGGTGAAGGCAGGAGGGAAGCAGGGGGAAAAGCCAATCTTGTGATTGCAATTGAAAGCTCACTCTCTGCACCTTAGCAGCTGATAGGAAATGATGAAGTACAAACTAAATGAATGAAGAATTTAAAATATTATGGATGGAAAAGTACTAGTGAAAAGCAGGGTACAATGAGATACGAGGTATACTAGCATAAGAAAATACTGAGTAGGCAAGAATAAGGAGGCATTACTCTCTACGGGACTCAGTCAGAAAAAACTCTTAAGGAAGAATGAAAATTTTTGCTGTTTGGTTTTTATTTGGTGGAGAGTTGAACAGGGGAAGGGGATTTTTAGTTTCCGTTTTTATTTGGAAAAGTAGGTTTGACCAGCAGTGAGTCAATACAACCAAAGGATATTTTAAAGGAATTCAAGTACCCTATAAAAATTACAAATGCTGAAATGGAGAAGTTGAAAGAAAATTTCTGAAGGCTTTCCTACTTCATTTCAAATGCAAGGTGCTTGTCTTGGAAATGATAAATTGAGACAACACTTTCAAGCTCCCTTGGTGCCATTATACTCAATCGTACAGAGTGACATTTCTTTGATTTCCACTGCAAGACTTCATTACATCTTGTATAATTTCCCACCAAAAAGAACTCAGAAGGGAATAATTCAGTTAGTGTACAAGTATATTTTTCTATGTCTACATCTCTGTCCACGTATATTAATAATTGATGTGTTCATGTAATTTGACAAAATGATCAGGCATTCTCATTTTAGTTTCTGACTTTATAAACCAAACTGCAGTCTTTAAGCTATGTTTTAAATAAATTGTGACTAAAATTACTATATAGCCTTGTAATGGGGAAAAAAACTGCATCTGACAGTTTTGGTTCTGGTGTTTGAAACTGCCAATCCAACCTTCAGCAACCCCTCTGTGAGTTTCTGGCCTAGCCCACACAGGCTCTCTGCTGAACACTCAAGGCTGCGTACCATAAAACCTGTGGGGCAGTACAGGCACTTTCTCATAGTCTTGTTCAGAATCAGCTGTCCTATTATGAGGCTTTTGAGTAAAACAGCCACTACAACCAACCAGAACTAGAGGGCCCTGTAGGATATTGATACAGTCTCAGTACTACAGCATTATCAAGCTCCTTCTTCTGGACAGCTCTTAGAAATACACTTGAACAGATCTCCTGTCCATTTATCCACTAAACGTGTTTCCTGCTGGAATACTTCACTGCCTCTTCCATCCACAATGCAGGCTTGTGGTGTTGTGGAAAAGGAATTGTGTTATCCATCTTCAAAGCTTTTGCAACATTTTTTCAAAATCCACTGGAGCATATATTACAAAGGAAAAAAATGTAAAGCAAGGGTGCTGTGCTAACCACAAACACAGTAGGACTGCAATTCAGAGAGGATTACCAATTTCTTAGCAATGACTTTGCAGACACTGTGTCTTACAGTGTATTACAGAGATTGTTCTGAAGCCTTCATGGTCAAAAGCAGACATCCTGGCAGTAAAAGGAAAGCACTTACAGCTGAGCTTGCCGGTAAAAAGATTCACACTGTTTGAAAAAGAAAAAATATATTTATCTTCACTTTGTTTTTGCCTAATGCTGTGTCTTGACAAGTTGATTGTTCTGCCTCTCCATCCTAACATTCTACGAAATGTGCACAGCAGCTTCCGCAAACACAGTTCTCTTTCTCCAGGACTTGTTAAATACCCCTACTGGGACAGCAGCAGACCATGACACACACCAAAGAAAAAACAAAATGGTGTGAAAGTTCATAAGTTCAGCAAATACCCAAGATGGTATTGGTTTTATCAGCCTTTTTTTTTTTTTCCCAGAAAAACTTCACAGATGTTTCCTCATTCCAATCATGTTGCTGATTCATCAGCATCCTTTTACCCCTGTATTCCCTCCTGCTGCCCCCTGAGGCGCCCCAGTAGAGTTCATGCCAATAAGCCCAGCAGATGTACTATCCTGGGCTTTGGTACATATCCAGTTTCTTGTGTGGTTGTTTACCATCAGGACAGCCTGCAGTCCTGACTGGGAACAGGTGAAAAATGCAAAAGTTTGAGTCAGCTCATTAAGTTATTTTGTTCTAAGATTTACTTTGCAATTTAGCCTCCATATTTACTTCTTTCTCTAATTTTCAAAGGTTACAGTCATGGTTCTACAATGCCTGCATATTTCCCCTTTACTCAGCAGTTACAATTTGCTCTAACGGGGAGAAAAGCATACAACTGAATTCCTCTTGACCTAGCTAAATCGCTATCTAGAGAGTTCATGCTGGCACTTCTGTGAATGCTGGGAGCACAGATTATCAATCTAATTAAAACAGTCTATAAAGCCAAAGTAGCTTTTCACATACCTTAAACAAACATAAAATGGCAGAATGGCTTGACGTAATTTCAAAGTTTTAGACTTTATACCTGCTTTTTTTCACCTGGTTCTAGGAGGCCTTAAAACAAGTTTACCAAAATAAAAACAAGTATTTGTCAATCCATTTGCTTTTTTACTTGGTCCTACCCAGAAGAAACACTTTTGATATTGAAAGATCCAGGTCCAGAAATCACTGAGGTACCCGTTCAACATATTGAAGTCCAACTACAAACATCAACAAGTCCATGCTTCAGTAGACTGAAGTATATGAAGTACATAGTGCCTGATTCATGCAGAGTCTGAGTCACCAAAAAAATGTAATAAAAGCAAGTGATTTTTATCCCTCTACCTTTGATACATGCTTATGCCATGTTGAGAGTGGGAACACCATGAATGCAGATACTCCAGTGCAAAAGTTAAGAGTCACAAGATATGATACACACAAAGGCAGGGCATACGTATCCCTATCTGTTCAATGGAAACCACAGACGTGAGTTCACACAGAAATTCAAGTGCTTTAGCTCGTGTACAATTCCAGCAACAAAGATCTAATGGCACCACCTTGCAGTAGGCTGATAGAATTATTTGTTGTCACTGTTAAATTGCCTTAAGGACCTGACAGCTGTCATTGAGAGAGATAATAAATATGTAGCATATTTAATTTATTTTTAAAAACTGCATTAAACTTTGTTGGTTAAAGCAGCAAAAATTAGAGCAATACAAGAGTTCAAACTCTTCAAGCTATCAACAGCCCTCTGTTCAGTCTTTAAAGTCACTTTCTCTTTTGTACAGAGTGCACTAATACAGGAAACATATCTCTTCATAGCTGTCCTGCAAAGAACAAGGATGACAGATCACTGATTTTTTATGCATATCAGCTTTACAGTAGAGGTAGATCAAGACAGCAACTAATCTGACGCTATAGAACTAAATCAGGGGAAGCAGAAAGGTGCAAGAAGCAGGGGAAGAAAAACACCAAAGGTAAGATACTATCAGAAAGAACATCAGGCTCTTCAGTAAAACAAGAGAAAAGAGCTACCTACTGAAGAAATGCCAGTCTCATCAGATGCAGGTTCCTTTCTTCAGAAAATCCAGAATGTAGGATGCAGTGGAAGTCAATGTATGAAAGACTGATCTACAGACAGAGCTGGAAACAAATGGCAGTAAGTGCCTAAACAAGATCCTAATATCATCATGTGAACAAGTGCAGCAGCTTGGACTGCGTCTTATGAGTAGGAGGATAAGCAGCTAACTTTGAAAGATTTGCAAGGAAAGAAGATCCCAGGAAGAACAGTTAGACACCTTTCAATGTTTTATCTCCTTTCTTACTATTTATGTTTGAGTGAATGAATAATATCCTTAATGGCTACTTCTGGATCACAGTGAACCTATGCTCCTGGAGAGAAGATGTTCCTCCAATGCCTCATACAACCAAGGTGTGGCTATGACTGGCAGCAGTAGCTGGGCCTCAATCCAAAGAGCCTCCCTAGCAAAACTAACCCATAGCAATCGACCTGACACTGGCCATTTCATGACAGAAAACTTCCCTCAACACCTCCCAGTGCAGATTTTAAGCATTATTTTTTCCTTCCCGACTCCAGCTTTGCACTCCCTCCTCTTCTCTAGCACTGGCTTTGGTGATTGACCAACTTCTGCTCACCACCAGACCTAACTAAACCCAGTCAACAGTTTTCTACTAACATGGCTCACTGCTAAGATAGCAAACATTACAAAGAGAAACAAACACAGTATCTTGTACTTACAACCCACTGTTCTGCAATTGCTTTCTGTCTTTAAAAGACTCATTACTCTGAAAAAAACCACAGCTTTTATTATTTATGGCTTTGCCCTTCATATATTTGTGGGTTTTCTGTATTTGAAACCAATTTCTGTCATTTAAAACCAATCTTTAGACACCCTGTGGACAGAGAGAAGATTCTTTCCAAACTGTCACTTGACAAGGAGTCAAATGCTTCTTTTGATTATTTTGATGGTGGTTGGAATGGGATGGTGTGCCAACACTGGCACATTATGGAAGTATTCCATCACCATCTATGGACAGAAAACAGCACAAAGCAGCAGCACACTGGATTTTTTTTTTTCATTTCATGCCTATTCTTTAAAACTCAGATTATACTTCAGACATTCCATTCCAGACACTGTCCATCCTTACAAACACAACATGTTTTTCATAGGTTGTTTTGTTGGGTTTGACAGACATTATGCATACATTGAAACATGTCCCTCTCTTTGTCAAGGGTATTAGGGCTTTTTCTGCAGTAGCTTCACAAACCAGTCAAGTTTCAGTCTTTTGTGCAGTCTCTTTAGCTGTTAAGTGCAACATCCCTGACTAAGCATTGCAATGAATGCACACAACATACACACCACCATGGGACATGCAAAGAGGCATGAATCAGTTTCTGCTCTTAATTACATTCAAAATTTTGGTGGTTTAAGGTATAATTGCATCTTTCCCTCCAGATCCAATAAAAAGAAGTGCTAACATTACCCTTTGTTTGCCTTTCTCTTTGCTCCAGAAACACCATATCTGCTTCCCACAAAGTACTGACAACTGAGCCTGATCACCTCATATAACTTCAGGTCTAGGGATAAGAAATATTTAACCTGTAACCAGTTTCTCAGTGCTGCTTTCTCCAGCTAATGTGTCATTTGTGACAGAATTATTAATTAGTTCCATGATCTTGTCATAACTAGATGATTCAGCAAGTCTCACTCAACTACTTGCAGTACTGTTTAGGAACTGTATTTCCAAAAGTGGTTTCTTACTCCCTTTAAATGGCTACGTAAGTAATTTTTGAGTTGGCACTGAAGTGACTGGAGAAGGAAGCCCAGTAAATAACCTTCAAAAAAATATCCTATACTACGAATGGACAAGTTAGCAAGGTGTTACAAGCACCATTTAATTCCTTTGCATATCATCCAGACTGGTAAACCCTGAATCCTTCAGCAGTTTTCTGTCGCCAGACGGACACGAAAAGAAGGACACTCATTCAGTCAGTGTCAGGGCAAAAAAGAAGGAAGTTTATTTAGGGTTTAGGGTTTAAAAAGGTTTTGGAGTTTGATCAGTGATTGGGCCATGAGGTTGACACCTCTCTGACCCCACTGGTCAAATTAGAAGTCCATCAATTTTTCCTTCTCCCAGGAAGGAATGCACAGTTTTCAAAACATCACTTTTTGTTTATGTTACAATGCATGAGAACTCCAGTACAAAAATGTAAAACATCAGAAGGCTGAAAAAATCAGGGCGACAGTTTTCCCTCTGAAATGCTGGTAAAAGAGGTAGATTCTTAACTGTCCTCCACTTTTCGTGAGCAAATTACCTCTGCTTTCAAATTCACAAGATTATTATTCCCCCACTGCTAGCCTACACTGCTCAAGCTGAAAGAAAACTTGTGTCATTTGTGACTCATTTTTTCAGTGCCAAAGGTAGTTCTGGCATAGGTGAGCAGCATTGTGCCCCCCGCTTTTGTGCAACAGGTGTGCACACAGCTCTATGCTTCCTAAGGGAAGAAAACTGGAATATTTGGGCCAAAACCCCTCTCTGTGACGTGGCTTTATGGGTTCCATAATGCTAATGGGCCTTAAAATGGGACTTAATATTTTCAGTCTTAATTCCAAGATGGCACATTTCTAAAAAGCAAACAGTGTTCAGCTCTTCAGCAATTCTGGCCATGGTTTCTTGCTGCTCAGTCAGTCCCCTCACCGCTGCAGGGCAGGCTTTGTGAAAGCCAGGCTGATACAGACAGGGCTGCCTAATCAGCCCTCAGAAAGAGCAGAAGCCAGATAGAGCTCTGTCAGTCAGCAGAAAAATGACACACAATTGATGTATTAATAGCGAGGGCAGAACTATATAATCATATGCAAATAACACTCCGTTCACCATACACCGGCCCACAGGCAGAGAGACAGCAATAAATCCATGGTATTTTTAAGATCTTGTCTGCAGAATGTATACAGGAAGAATCCAGACATGTAGTGCAGAGCCACAAATTGGTAAAATTTCATATTTCACCAATTACAGGATGAATAAATAAATAACAAACTGGCAAGATGACACATCAGCTAAATGCTAAACAAAGTACTATTTATATTTAAATATGTATATATTCCATTTTTTTTCTCCTGACAAAAAAAAAAAACACCCAAGGGATGTTAATGCTGAGATTCTTCAATGCTGAGCTGGCTTTGAAACCAGAAGGAAATTAAGAATGACCTTGTACAAATGATCCAGCAAACGATGCTCATCAGCAACCAGCCCTAGTAAAGCCGTGTTGGAGGTAACTGAACGTACAGCAAGAATTACCATGGCCACTGGTTCAGGGACACTTAGGAGTCCTAGCAAAGAGAAGTGTGTCAAGAACAGCAAAGTGTGTCAACAGCATTAAATATATGTGATGAAAACCATGCATTAAGAAAACACTGAGCTAAGATTAATTTAACAGAGAAAGGAGCTCCCCTAATGCTATTCAGAATGCCTTTGTGCATAAAAGTATTGATTTGATATTACTGATTAGGTAACTCCTTCCCCCTCCAGTTGTCAATCAAGATCATAACACAAAGGCTTTCATTACAAATGGTGCCAGAACATTCTGTGGCAGATAGATTTTTTTCTCTTTCTTACTGACAGATTATGCCAACTGAAATACCTCTTAATAATTTTAATTAGTTCCTTTCCTGGTTTTTAGTTCAAACAAAATTTAAATTAAAAATTATCTCTGTAAAGAAACAAGACTTGCCTAATGCTTTTCAGCATCATTTATTCAGAGCAAGCTGCACTCACATGACTGTCCAGTGGCCCATGACACTGTGTACCATTTATAACCCAAATGCCAAAAAGAAAAAGAGAGAGAGAAAATAAATTTCATTTTAATAGGAATATAGAGTTAATGAGTATGAGTTCTTCTTATTTTATTATCTAAACTACCTTGTCTGGCATGGAGTTAATTATCAACTATGCCTCACAGAGTGTTCTTTATAAAGTTTCTACAGAGCTAAAGCCTTCTTTCTCCACAAATAAACTTATTCCAGAAGGAAGATGAAGACGCAAGCTAAGGTTATCTTTTCCAAAGCAATGCAACATCTGTTGATGTTACTTTAAAAATGATAAATATCACCCAATAGTTATCATACACGTTTCAAAGAACCTGACCCAGCTTCCATCATATAAAACACTTATACTGGTCTCAGTGGGAACTGGATCATTCTCCAATATTTATCCATGTACTGTCACAAATAATCTGTGATGACTGGATAATGCAGGTATGAGCCAGAGGGAGAAAAAGTGGGGAACAACATATGGAAATGCGAGAGGAGCAGAAGAGCCTCGCTAAAGATAGGCTTAATACTTCTGAGAGGCTTTGGTCTGTCAGATTTATTAAAAACAGAAATAAAGAAAGGCTTTGCATTATTTCTAGCTTCAAAAACTGACAACACGTTTGACAAGCAAATATATTTTTTCTCTCTGAACTTTTGAATGAGATTGCTCATATTACAGATGAGTAGAAGGCATACATATTATCACAGTGAGGGGAAAAAGATACTAACACCCACCATCCTGAGTGGTGTGGCACTGAGGTGCTGAGCTTGCCAAAAGACTGAAAGCATAGCCAAGAGCATACCTGGCTTATTCCTTTACCTCAGAATCCTTTAGTAGAAGGCAATCACACAGAACAAAACAACACAGCAAGCTTATCACTAGGTATATTTATACATTACAGCTTGTGTTTCAGATTCCTCTGAAAGAAGAACTGTGCAGACCAATTATCCTGTTTGTTCTCGACAGGTCTTCGAACGGGCTTCACACTAATGCAAAGACAAGATTATGTTCAGGACACTACTTCTGTTGAGATGGGGGTTTAAGTTTAAAAAAACCCCATTCATCAGAACTGACCCTTTTGCACCACACTAGGTAGGCAAGGACTGGATAAGAAGATGGAAGAACGGGATTATTTCAACAGCTACTGTTCCCCTTGGTGCAACTGAGATGATTAAGGGATACTAAAACATGTCAGAAGGAAATTACAAACCCTAAAATCTGACCTAGAATAAGGGCATAGAAAGGAAGGAACTGTGTCCTAAAGGAACCTCCATGATTCTCCCAGCTCAATTTCATCCGAGTTTGAACTAAGGCAAAACACTTCTTGTACCTGTTCTCAAAGAGATGAAGCTTGAACACCATGTCATACTCTGACCAATCTTTCTTTCCACAGATTTAAACAGTACATTATTAGTAGAAGGTACTATATCATGTAAATAAAAAGTGGCAGCAACCAATCATGTAGCTGTGTGATTTTTCTCTTTTTTTTGTGCAATTGGTCACCACAGTTGCTCTCTTATACAACAGGCACATTTCTGCATTGCACATTTACAGAAATCAGTATTAATAAGCTTTTACCAGTCTTCAATCTGTAATGGTTAACTGTCTTCAGAGTAAAGACCTTATTTCAACTCTGAGCCTTTCTTTACTCCCTAGCCTTCGCCTGTCTTTATGCACCCAGTAGACTTAAGTCATCAACTACCGAATTTCACATCAATGCAATTATATTTAATCAACTCTACTTGATATTTCTTTTTGATGAGATTACAAGTCATTTTGACAAGTGCTATTTTCCACAGGTTCATGCTGATTGGTATTAATTACATTGCCTTATTTTAATTCTTTATTAATTAATCTTTATTAGTTTGGATATGCTGCTGTTTTGCAGAGTGCATAACTGGATCACCATGAGCAACAGCGTGCTTTCAAAACAGTAGAGAAGTTTGAAAAACACAGTAAAGAACTCAACTGTAGAAGCTGCAGGTCAAAAGCAAACACCATCTCCCTTTAAGCTCCCTGTCCAGTCCTGACACAGCAACTCAGACCCATTTGCCAGAGCAGAGAGCTCCTTGCAGAAGTGGGTGGGGAGAAGATGGAAAACAAGAGTGTAAAGCCTCACAGCATATGAGGGAGATGCAAGTGTCCTGCATCAAGGCAAGGCTGAGCACAAAAACAATTTGTCCCGAAGGAAGTGAGGAAGAAGAGAACTGAGAGTGAACAGGGACATTCTGTGAGCACTGTATCACTTTGAATTTACTTTCTTTTCTGTGCTTGCCATGGCCAATGTTGACTACAATCAGCTAGTCAAGAGAGACTGACCATGCAAGCTAAACTCCTGTTCTGATACCCATTCTAAGGAGGAAAAGTCTGAAGACAATTTATAGACAAATATGTATTTGCATGCTCCAGTACCATCTTTGTGTCTTCAATTACATGGGTGTGAAGGGAATTTTCTGTTTGCAAACAGACATATAAACAGTTAGAGCTCAACTTAAAAAATGTAATTAGCTGTTCTGTATGCAAAATGAATTGTGCCTGGGCTGAATTTCCTGACACTTCTCTGTTCCTCCTTTTACTAGTAGCTGAAGCAGTAAGAAAAGCAAAGCAGTGCTAGTTAGTTGTCAATGCAATAAGGTTCAGGGAGATGAGTGTCACTCGTGTATTCATCTCTGATGACCCTCCACAATGGGAGTCAAAAAAATTGGAAAATATACTAGTTCCAGTATAAAAATAAAAAGTGCTGAACAAATTGAGAAGTCCAGCAAAAAATTACAGGTCTATTCACTGCTGTGTTTCCCATGAACTAGGAACACAAGATTGCTTGGAGACTCTGGTGGATGCTTACAGTATGGTGAGTTTTGCAGGCAATGCAGAAATTCCGCTCATCCCCTGTATTAGCATGATCCTCAGCCAAATTTCTCTACAAATCACTGAGGGAGAAATCTCTGCACAGACTCCTCCATGATTTTGCAGCCCCATGACAGATGCAGCTCTAGGTTTACACCTTCTAATCCTAATCCTAATCCTTGGATTTGCTAAACTTTAGCTCCGCCAGCACCAAGGCCCACGTGAACCAACTCACACGGAAGAAGCCTTTTCACAGCTTGCACTGGTGTTTTGCAGCCCTTTCCAGCCTCATACCCACGGCAGGGCCAGGCTCCAGCTCCCCACAGTCCTACCCCAGGTCCTGCTGTCCTGCTGAGCGGAGCCTGCCCGCCCCCAGGCTGTGCCCAGGGAGGAGCCCAGTGCCCAGGGTCCTGTCAGCCACCCCTGGCAGCACCTGACAAGACCTGGCATTAGCTGAGCCTTCATCCCCCATAGCCCACAGCAGCAGCCTGCACGGAAAAGCTCTCCAGGGGAAAAAATCCTTTTGCGGCCTACACAGTCATGTGGTGCCCAAATTGGCTCAATCTGCAATGATGGCTTTTTCCAAGAAACATCAATATTTAATACTTCCTGAGCATGTGAAACAGAGGCTCAGCTGTCAGGGCTGTTTGACTTCCAGCCAAGGACTTTGCAAAGCAAATATGAGTGATCTGCAATGGGTGTTCCAAAGTATTGCCCATATTCACTACTAAGAGAGCAAATAAAACACTAGCTATAGAAATTACTACATCTGAAATCACACATCTTCTTACCAAATATTTAATAAATTCAGTCTCTCCTACCTATGTATTGCTCAGGTAAAAGCAATAGAAAATAAAGCCAGGTTCAGAGATTAAAACCTCAATCTCAAAATTCAGATTTGGAGCACGATTTTTAAGTCCAGTCCCAGCACAAGCTGAACTGCACAGCACCCAGAGCTCCCACATAAGCAGTTGATATATCTAGAACTGTACCTTGCTGGAGGCACACCTCCATGATAATCTCTCCAACAAGACAATGATCTCTCTGGCTACTAAAATGAACCCCCAGCATGGCCAAGGGCTGGAGCATGCAACATGGGAAGAGATGTCCCAACAACAGGACTTACTCAGTCTTGAGTAGGTGAAGGGGAGCTCTTGGTGTTGGCTACAACTGAGGAGAGGGTTTAGAGAATATAGGACCAGACTCCCTCTTGGAGGTGCAAAGGACAGAACAGGAGGCAAAAGATACAAATTGCAACATGGGAAAGCCATATTATACAAAGAGCACCTTTTTCCACCACAAGCACAGCCAGCCACTGGAACTTGGCCTCAGAATTTTAGCAAGTCCATCCAGAGACAGAAAGCTCCATGAAACACAGCCTTGTGTAACTTGATGTAACTGGACCTGCTTTGAGCAGGTATGTCTTCCAATCAGGATTATTCTGTGATTTTGCAAACCTTAGCATTTAAGAAGCATGCAAATTACTACCATAGGTATTTTAGTATAAGGCTTTACACATTTGTTTGTTTGACAAATACAAAACCAGCAAGAGATAAAACCAGATTCTGCTGTAAATTAAAGAGGAATTTTGTTTCCATGAACATCTGGAATATGTATGTGCAATTGCCATACTGCTAAACAAAGAGCTGGCATGAAGAAAAAGAAAAGGATCTGTTTTCATTTAGGATATTGTCCCTTGGAGCTAACATAATGTACAATGTGTTTGGGGTTTAAGTGTAGTGATTTGTTAGGAATTAAATATAAACATAATTTCCAAAATTCAGAAATAGTGCTTTATGGCAAAACCAGAGATAAATCTGAGTCAGAACACATCTATAAGAGCTATCTCCTGAAAGTATTGAAAAAGTTGTAATTGCTTCACATGTACCATTTCAGAAGTTACTTATGTCTGCAAGTATCTGGATTCCAGTGGCAGTCACTGTAACTTAAGCTCATAAGCCCTTCAACAATTTTTGAAAATGATACTGAATTATTTGAAAATGGGTTCTGAAATATTCCCATCTCACTGCTCTTGGAAAACTGACCTCTTCAGCAATCTTGAATTCCTTCTTTTAGGAATACATTGTTTTGTATACATGAGGCACTAGTCATTTTTAGCTGAAGCTAAACATCAAACTTTCAGTCTGTACATACTCTTCATACCAGGTGTAAACTTCAGCCTAGGTCCATGCCATCCTTATGCGTGGCAATTTCTTAGCAACTCTATTAATGGGACAGTTATAACCTCAGTTAGGTACCTAATTTCTATACACAGAATATAGGAAGATTAAGGCACTTGGCTTAATACCACCCCAACTTCCTGTGCTAAAAACATATAAACTGACCCACAGGGAGCACTGAAGACAGACATTTCTGAAACCATGTCTTTTTCCTAGACCACAGCTCTTTGTAGCTCAAAACTAGGCACTTGTGTGGAAAAGGGAGTCACAGCCACAGATTTCTTTCTGGGTGTAGTCACAAAGTCACCAATAGGAGCCTGCACCTCTCTTTTCTTTTAGATGTGGCTGCTGGAGGAAGAGAATTGAAACTACAGCACCTGCTGAACCCTGCTCTCCAACATCTAAGGAAGGGCTCATTCCCTCTCATTCACTGCCCGTGGCCCTGTGGATCCTGCACTCCTCCCTCCACAGTGAAGCATTCTCACCTGACATTCTTGTTAATACAAGAGAAAGCACCTATTTCACCCCTGCATATTTAAAGACATTCTTTTGGGTTGCATGAGCTGTCGTTTTTTACTCTTTTCAGGTTCAGGGATGCTAAGAACCCAGTTCTTCACTTTCCTGAAGAAGGGCACAAATCTCTTGGTCACTATACAGTTCCAGTACATTCATACAATACAGTGTGGTTACCTGAGGCACAACATATATATGTTATCACTTTTTCCATATCTATATATATGTGTGTGTGTATAAGTTGTGTGAATGTAAGCTTCATTCAAGCACAGAGTTCTACTCAGTCATATTGGTTTTGACTCTTCGTGAGGTTGAGTCTATCACCAGCCATAGGAGAAGCAAAATTTTTACATGTTCTCTCTATTTTCTCATTCATACTACCCAGTAATTAAAAACAATGTGCTGAGCACAATATAAACAAAAAAACTCAGTGCTGTGTCTTGTGCCCATGTTCAAGACATCCTGAAGATTTTGCTTTCTGTGATACTAGATGTCAATAATGTGTAACAAACTCTATTTAATTACTTACTCTTAAAATTTCACATAATGTAATAGTGTGATTACTACTTACACACAAGTCCTATTTTTAAAAAGAAGGCACCTTTAGAAGGACAAATGTGATGAGCCAGAAGTACCTGAGACAAATTCTGATTTCCTTTCTCATTGATACCAAATTCAGTAAGATTATTCATAAAATGCTCTTTGTATTTCATGCTCCTATTTGTGGACAATTAATTAGTTTACTGATCCCCTTGTTTGAATCCTCTGTGAAGGACACAACCTCTGTGAAAACTCTCCAGCCCTTATTGCCTTAGGTATGCCTAGCTTACCTTCTTTGACTGATTAATCTTATTAACTCAGGTGTTGCCAGCTTATCAGTCCACTCTTCACAGGTGAACAAGGGAAGTTTTATGCAAGGGCTGCTTCTATGTCTTATGTTAATCAAAATTTACTGATTCAAGTTTTGCCTCCCCCCCAACATCTTTCCAGCTTGCAGACAATTACATTACTTTACATAGTGCACACTTGTCTGCAGCATTTATCTGTGTTGTAGAGCTGCTCTGCAGCAGACAGCATGTTGGTGCCTGTGGAGTCTCTAAATTCCCAAAGATGGGAACCAGATGCTACCATAACTATGCATACAAAAAATACTATCTTCCTATAAAAAAGCCCTTGAAGGACTTTATTCAGATTTTATGAGCCATCAAGTGGAACAGCTGCGATTTTTTTTGGTAGGGTTTTTTTTGTTTGTCTTTTTTTTTTCAATTCAATAATTTTCAAGCATAGAAATTCACCCCAAAGCATTTGCCTCCAGACACAATATGTTTTTATTTCAGCTTTTGCTGCTAAATTCTACTCTTCATTTATATGTCAAAATATTAGGATGCTCTTTTCCCACTGTCATGATTTTTATGCATATACTTGTGTCAGGAGTGAAACAATCATCACCTTTTTTGACTGACATCCTCAATCCAAAAGGCAAAGGAAGAAGCAAAGCCTTATAACTTTAGGAAGGCTTTTTCTTTTTTTCCCCTAATGATATATACACTGAGGTACTTTCTGTAACTGACAAGAAACGGATAGAATTTCAAAGGAACAGAAAAACAATGCACCATTACAGCAGATGTGTGCCCAGAGAAGCTATGAAAAAACAAAGATTTCCACATCTTGTTGCATAAAGGGCAAAAATGAAAATCACAGCTAATGGCAGTTTAACAGAAACAAGCAAGCAAAACCATCTGAAGTTCATCAAAAAAACCTTACAATTAAAATAGTTACTTTTAAATCATTCCTGTACAGATTAAGAAAAATAATAATTTACTCCTTTCTTCATGGCAATTTTTTTCTCGTGCTTTGTTACAGTGTTGCTGTCTGAAAGAGCAAAAGAAATACTTTTCCTTGTTGCTGCACCTTCACACACAAGTGATTATGTCTTCCCAGATTGTTAAGTGCAACAATTATGACTCTCTAATGCAGCTTCCCACATAGCAAAAGCAATGGATCTTCCCTACATTAAACCTCTTAGAGCCCACACAGTGTGGTTACCTTCAGCCTTTTTTTTTTTTTTCAAATATCAATTCTAATTTTAAAAGCAGACTCTAAAAGACAACTATTTGTTGTTTGCTACCCTTGTTCACTCCAGCAGGTCATTGCCCTTTCCTAAATGTACTTCCTAAACATGCACATTGCATTACCATTCAGAATTTGTCTAGAGCCAACTTCCTGCCATTACATCCTGACATGCTTTTGTCTGCTAGACTGAAGCCCTCCAGTATCACGTTTCTGTTCCCTGCAGAGGTTCCCTGCACACTGTCAACACATCTCTCTGTAAATCTCTTTGATAAACTACAGTCAAGCTGTTCGGAGGCATGGTTTCTAAACTGTTAATCATCTGAGGACCTCTTCCCAGAGCCTTCTCCATTTTTTCAACATCTTTCTTGACTGTGGACAGCAGAATTAAACAGAGTATTCTATCCGTGGCCATATCTACTTCTAATGCAGAGCTAATTCTTCACAGCCTCTCTTCACATGTTCTTCTTACAGATATAAGAGTTGCATTAGCCCTCCTGGCCACAGTGTCCCACTGTGAGCTCATAATACAACTAAAATCAAGACACAGATCTTTTCCAATAGCCACTTCTCAGTCCACTGGTCCCTCTGCCATAACCATGGTCTACATTCTTTACTGTTGGTTTTATGATATTACATTTGATCTTCTGTATCTCTACTGAGTCCCAACAGGAGCAGAGTCATTTAACACGATACAGAATTTCATCTAGTTCCATCTATTTAATGCATTCCCAGTTTGTTTCATATTGCTGTAATGTATTAATCAAGAACTCACAGGGTGTTAAACCAAACAGCTCAGTGAGATATATATAGATGGTATTGTATCAGTTGTACTTTACTAACTGAACATGCAATCACCTCAGGAGTAACATTTCAAGCCAGTATTACCAACACATGTTTTTTCATAATCCTAAACTCATTGGCAGTATTTTTTTTTCTTGTTGTATCCCATCATAGGAATTTTCCTCTTTGTCCTGCATCAGTGTCATGTCCAGTATGTTTTATGGGGACCTGGACAGTTTTACTAAACTCTTGAATACGTAATAAAGATAGTATGCCTTAAATAGTGGCATATTACCTGCCTGGTGTCCCCGGAATTTAATGATTTAGCGAAATACTTCTATTTCCTCTTCAGAGTTTTGTTTTTCCTTCCTTCTGGTCCCATCCCCATGCATTGCTTGATGGAAAAGATACATGCATTCTTATTTCTATCAGCCCTCAACATTATTTCATGACTTCTGTAATATAATACAAAATGTTCCTCTTCAACTTGTGGAATCACAGGAATACTTTTTTCAGCTTTCATTATGCAAGTCCACTTCCAAGTCCACTTCAGATCTGCATGCATACAGAGAGAAATTGAAAAAAAAAAAAAAAAAACAAACCAAAACCCTACACAATCCAAATATGTGAAATCTAAAGACTCATAACTCAGAGATCCAGGATTTTTTTTTTAAACTCTGATGGTTTGCATCTCACTCATGACAAGTAATAGCTCAGGCTGATGGAAGTGTTAGCTTTGGAGCACAAACCCTATTGAGAGAACCAAAATAAATCAGAATAAGCAAGTTTCAAACAGAAAGCCTAAGCCTAATTAAATGACCTGAACTAGAGGCCATGAGGCCCTTGGGAATCTCTGAACATCTTGGGAATCTCTGAAGTGCTATCTTGCAGATTTTAGAAATGAGTAGTTGGATGTAACTCAAGTGTCTCTCACCTTGCACAACAAATCAGGTATTTCCACAATATAACAGAGCTCATTAAAGTAGTTGTGTCTTAATACAAGGTTGATGCTGCTGTAGGAAAGGATATACAAAGAGGTATTCAGAAAAGAAACAACTATAATTTCTGCTGAGGTTGTATTTTCTGTCTGCCTAGATTTTCATAGTTTTCACTCACTCAGCATTCTTTCTTAGATTCAAAGATGTAACTATCTTGGTCCCTTCCTCTCATGACTGTTGGGATGATAAAACCAAAGATCACATCACCAGTTAGCAGCAGTAGTTCTTTAGTCTGGTTATTCCAAAAAAATGTACTAAAATACAACCTACATGAATCTCTGACTATACTCTTAAGAGGATATTTGAATCCATTTCCCAATTTGGACCAGAAGAACAGAGATAGTAAAGAAATTAAGTCTCTACTGATTTCCTGAAAATAGACAGCTGAAGAGGCAGACCCTGTCAACACTCTGATTGAAGATATCATTGAAAATTCTTTATCAAACAATAGAAAGTACACCTGAAGGAAAAGCCACTAGAATCCCCAATCATACACAAATACCTAAAGCTACATCCCAAATGCACAAAATCTCAGAAATGCATTCACAGGGGACACTGTGGCTGTTAGTTGCAATGTTCCTGTAATTACTTATGAATGTGTACATTCATTTCTTGTTTTATTCTTTAACAGGTCTGCCTCCTGAAAGGCAACCAGTATTGTCAAATCAAGATGTGTGGCAGAAAGCTGTGGAGTCCCTGTCCTGCATGCAATGCATTCGTATATACCTGAACTGAAGTAACTCAGAAGACACCAAGAATTTGACTGAAACATGCCAATGGACAGCAGTTGTGAGATGGACATCATGTTCAAGTTACAGCTGAGCAAAGAGGTGATATTCTAAATCTCTATTTGCTATGAGCCACCTAGTCATGTATACAGGTGCACTGTGGCCTTATATTTTATAAGCACATCACAGGGATGAATACATACAAGTCCACCCGGCAGTTGTCTACCTAATATTAGATTATGTGGCAATAAACAAACACTTCAACATTTCAGCACATTTTCTTTTTGGGTTTTTATTCTATGAGCAAGGAAAACTAGAATGGCCTGTATTCCTTGGTATTTGTAGGGAAAAGACAGTCATTCAGCAGTTGAACAGATTGCTCTCAAGGTTAAGAAAACACTGACTGAACACGTGATGGAGAATGCTACAGCCAAGGTAAAGCACAGCTGAATTTCAAGGCTGCTGGGGCAGCACTACAACAGTACTTGTAACAGGAAAGCAGTAATCAGAATAGAAGTTTGCCACTCTGAATTTCCAGGTGTTTAGGAAAAAGTCTCGTTACTATGGATTTATGATATCTTTGAGCAAAGGTTATTTTGATGTTTTTAAAAACAGAGAGAAAAAAACAACTGGTGGTGCATATAATTTTCTGCTTTAGACAGTGCAACTACATCAATTCATCTTTCTCTCCCCACAAATCAAGATAGAGACACTGTAAATCAGAACTCTCATGTCAAGGTTTAAGGGAAGCAAGAAATATGCAAAACAGTAAATCAACATGAGGTTTCCTATACTACAGCTGGCAGTCAGAACTATAGTAAAAGTCAAAAGATTAATGCTGACCATTTTCATTTCCACTTCCCTAAGAGTAAAAAGCAAGATTGAACACCAGGAATTTTTGGTAACAGGTGCTGAGGGATTACTGCATATGCTGCCAGCAATTTTTCTCAATGTCAATGTCATGTTTCAGGGAAAGGCAATGTTGAAGAAAGGAAATAGCCTTAGTTCCTTTTAAGATTTTCTAAATCAATGCAGGGAGCTGATGTTCAAGTAGCCAGTATTCTGGCACTCAAGAAGCCCTGTTAGAAATTAGAAGACAAAACCTATGCTTAATTAGACTCTCCTTTTAAATCTGTTGAAATCAGCAGAAAATCACAAGATGTGACAAGAAGTAGAAAAGAAGTTACCTCTGTTTTAGCATAGTGTATGGAGAGCAGCAGGAATTTAACTTCCATACACCTAGGTACTTTTGTAGTGAATGCTTGAAATGACCTAGAAGAATTAGGAAGGCAAATCCATGAAAAATTGCCTAAAATAATCAGGGCCTCAGAGCCAGATCATCAGCATCCCATACTCTTCCCTGCATGCAAAGCATTTTTTCATACACGGCATCTAAGACATGAGAGTCGCAGCAAGAAAGGACCAGCACAGACATTTACAGGTCTAAAGCCTTTTATCTGTAACAGCAGCCATCAGTGGGGTATGGATGGACATGGCAAACTTTAAGCTAAGGGAACATCTCAGAACATGGGACAAAGGCCATTGCTAATTACTGAAGACAGGAAGTGCCTTGGTTACCTCCTTCTGCCTTGATGGAGGCTACGTAACACTTAGAGCTTCTACAAAGCATTTACATGGCATGAAGTACATTAAGTAGGTGTTTGCATTACTGGCCCTCTTTTCCATTGTAATATAATCAGCTGTTGACTCTAGGATCTCAGAGAGACGAAGGGTGTTTGCTTTCTAGGTAAATGGGTGTTTGGTTATCATGCATTTTCATGGATTTGTACTTGAGAAAATAAGCAGACAGAAAAAAGGAGGGAAAAGTGTATATAAATGCATTGTATTCACAGATGCAATTTTGAATTTAAAAACTGAACACTACTGATTATATAAAAATTAATAGGGAAAATGAATTCTAGACACAAGGTCAAACTTGTGTATCTAAGAAAGCAAAAATTAAAATGGTGCAAAAGACACATTTACAGAAACAAAAGTTTATAACGAAACATCACTGATCCCTACAGGATTCAGAAAAATCTGGGATTCTGGGTTTTAGGCAATATATACCGGGAAAAATAATATAATGAATTATACTTATGAGACAAGACATCCATTTTAAGATAATCTCTTCAGCAGAAAAAAATCCACAGAATGTGTCCTTTGCGTTACAGAATCAGATATTCATTGCATCAGATATTCATTGCATCACAGAAACAGCCTATCTCAAAAAATTTACAAAGCAAAAGGGAGGAAAGGGGCAAATTTTCTCAAAACTGTGAAAGGTTAGTTACACAAGAAACTGCAGATCTTGATGACTATTTTAATAACACCATTATTTAGTGATCACCATTACCATCAACACAAAACAAACCATATATGGGACAAATGTAGGTCAGAAAACACTGGCCTTGTGTAGCACATAGAAGCAGGTGTAGCATATTTCAATAAAGACATAACATCAAAGTAACATACCTTTCATGGGCTGTAAATGTAATTTCTCTGTTCAATGGTAAATAATTTGTTCCTGGATAGTAATCTTTTCATTTAGATTCTTCTAAATAGTTATATTTTTAAAACATGCTTAGACCATAAAACAACATTTGTTAACTTTAAATGTACAGAGTTGTTTACCTTAAGTGGATTACTTTGATACTAGGAACATGAGGAGGATTTACATCCTTTTCATCAGTTACATGCTTTGAGGCTAAGCAGATGGCACACTCCTGCAAGTACAGTATTCTATGATAATCTAGGGTAGTTTTAGCCTATTTCTTTTTATAGCTCCATGGGTCACTCCTCAAACCCTATTTAAAAATCAAAATCCATTATCTGTATTTTAAGATGCTAATAATCTGCAACCAACATACAGTGTCTGTAACTGGCATAAAGCTTCAAATTACTTTTGTTCACAGCCCAGTGCCAATTTAAACATATCCCAACTAGATTTCCAACCCAAGTCTGAAGAGTGTATACATTTTCTTAAGCTTTTGTTTAAATAATGGCAGCATGCAACATCCAAAGATTCAGACACCATTGTTTCAGATACGTACCCTACACAATTCTTGTTTGAAATGGACCTACATTGGAATCTTGCTGTTAAGCTTTTTTCTTCCCTTTTTTTTTTCTTTTCCATCTAACAACATGAACTAACTGATTCAAACAAAAGTGTCATGGGGAGTGTGTCAGTTTTGAAAAAAAAAAAAAACCAAAAAATCACTGGAAATTGTTTGGAACCTGCGATAGACCTACCATGCAAAATTAGAGATCACTGAAATACCTTTGCTTTCCCTCTTCCAGATGTGGCACTGAAGTCCTGATTTTTTCACTGCATATCAGATCACTGCCTCCACTACAACACACTGACTATTCTTGCATGTAACTCACATAGTCTTCTCACCAAGACTCTTGTTTTGTTTACACTGAACCACAGAAAAAGAATATTCCTTATGCCTCAACTGCCAGCTTTCTTTCGCTTCAGGAGAGTCACAGTTCCCTCCTGACTGGCATTTAATTTATATACATGAAATAACACCAATAGCAGAAAGCAGAAACAGCCTGTTAGTTAGGGCTCTCACAGCAACAGGAAGCACAGAAAAGCAGTGACTATGAACATAGATCTCTTGCATTACTGAGGAATGTTGAGCAAGTATGAAAAATCAGTCACTGAAGTTGTGCACTCAAACCTAGGTGCCAATTTTAAACGTTTCATGGTCTTTCAGGAAGACTGAGATCATTGTGATTAAAATTTCCCCCACCAGCCAGTCCAAGACAGGCTTTGAAGGTAGAAATATTTGTGAAAATGATTTACAGATGTTTCCAAACTTGCTGCCAGCATTCCTTCTGAAAGATAGTCTGTGGATCTTTTATCTTAACATTCTTTTTATGTATTTCTTAGGCAGTATATGATAAGGATGAGGGAAAAGAGTCAGAAATTCTGATTAGTGTTATTAATATATAGTTCTTCAAAATGTCCAAGAATCTGACCACAATTTAACTGTTAAATTTAGTTTGTTCAGCTAATTAAAGAAAATCCTGTTGGCTTCTGCATAGTTTAGACAGCAAGAAACCAAAAACATGTTTTCACCCAAGTCTCAGAAAATAATTTTCTCTGAAGGATGTTGAGGTGACAACTATTTAATATCACGAACTTTCCAAGCAGTGCCCAAACTAGGGAACCACTGCATGGCTTGAAAGAGCAACTGGGTCCACTGCTCTTCAGCATGAAGAAATATTATCATCTGAGTCATCTACTGTTCAGACTAAAACATTCTTTAGAAAGGCACAGATGAGCAGCTTTCACTATCTGACAATGTTCACACGCTCTTTCCTGAGAGGTCTCTGAGGCCTCTGCAGCTCCAATGGCCTGGATGCGCCTGCACAGCCTGATGTGCACCTGCACCTGTCACAGGAGTATGGACAGCAGATTCCTGATCTGGCTCTCACATCTGCCAGTGGCACGCTTCAGCTACACCAGTTACAGTCAGGAAACCCACACAAATCCAGTGTTTCTCCTGTGGACATTCCTATGCCAAAGCTGGGCAAGAAACAAGAATATGGGCTTCTGTGGAACAAGAATATGCTCTTCAACCCATTTCCTGCTCTACTAGCTGATGCCTCTGTTTCTTACCTGTTTTTCCTGTTCATGTTCTGACAAATTCTCTGTTGCAATGCCAGAAAAAATTTATTTTTGTAAACTTTCCCCAGACCTGCAAAAACCTCAGGGTTTCAAGGACGTTAAAATGGTGTGCCTACAATACACAGTAGTCTTTAAGGGAAAGCCCTGGTGTTTCCAGATTCCTTTGAGCTTTAAAACAGACATATACACAAAGATTGTATAGACTAACTATAAGGAAGAACAGCAAACATCAAAAGCTGGGTGATTAAATGAAGTTTTCCACATGTATGCAAAAAACAGGGAAGCATGAGATTCCAGGGTTTCCGGAGTGCTAAGTAATGAAAACAGCACAGCAGCTTTAACAGGAGGGCCCCACTGTCTTCATATCACCTTTGTAGTCCATGCAAGATGCAATAGAATTTTTAAAAATATTCAAAAAGAATTCTCTGGAACGGAAGGGAAATCTGTGGAATATTCAGCAGCATTTTGAACATGACATTCACTTTGGTTGTAGTGCACTGCCTCACCTCCTCCTCCCCTGCTGCCATACCACACAGGGATGGGGAATGAGTGGGGAGAGGACCACCAGCAGTTTTTCCAAGAATTAAGGTAACTGTAAGTAGAGCTTATCCCACAGTGAGTAGCCACATACGTATTATACGTGCAACTAAGTTTTTCTATTCTTATTTTGTCTTATTGTAAGAGCTTTTAAAAAATTTGGACATTCCATTTAAAAAACATGCCTTGCAACATCTACAACAGTAGCATTGTGTGGTCCTCTTTAGTGTTTAGTTGCATAAAGACATGGAAAATGATCCCTAGAACAGATTTTTCAGGCTACTTTCAAGATTATCTATATTCCCATTAGGCTCAATTAATCCAAATATAACCATATCTGATTTCAGACTGAGGCAGGCTTTTGTTCCAAATACACTGTTACACTTCCTGACTAGCAACAGGAAACAACTTTAAAGACTAACACCCAAAAATACCCCCTCCTCAAAAGTTTTTTACATCTCAAGTGAAATGGGCTTCTAAGTCTCTCCTTTGCTCTGATGCAAAGTTCTTTCTCTCCAATAAAGCAAGTTTACTGTGATGGGGCAAAAACGGAACAGCACCAAGATCCCAAAAACTTTAACCTATTGTCACGGACAACAGAAAGGCTCTGGTCCAGTTCTGACTTCTAGTTCCTACATTGTGTTATCACCCGCAGAGAGACTACTGAAACTCTACAGCCCAGTCAAAAGAGAGAGCTTTTTTATTCAGATGGACAGGGTTATTCTCAGAGTAGTCAGGCCAAAGCTGAAGTCAGAGTCCCAGAAGTTTTCTCTATGTAGAAACCAGCATAGATAGGAATAAAATTACTATGCCCCTTGGCCTGATAAAGCTTCACAGAGACACCAGGGAAACAAGTGACAGAAGGCCCTTCCCTCATTTCTTTGGCAGTATCAGCAAGGAATCTACTAATCCCTTAACTGGGGTGGCACACTCCTACATTGTGCTGGGAGGACACAAGGCAAGAGGCTGGCACACCTTAGGCTGCAATGGCCCAAAGATGCTCTGCTTCTTAGGACAAAGACCCAAACTGAAAGCAGAAGATAAGTCATGCAAAAAAATTCTAAAATGCTCCGTAAATGATTCATTATGAGTAAAGAATCTTAACATTATTTCACATTCACTAAATGAATTATTCTCATCATGGATGTGTACTGGTAAGAAGCAAGATGATGCTAAATTAACATGATTGAAGCATATCTGAGACAAAATGAGTGATAGCCCTAAACAAAAAGGCAAATTTAGTGCTTGTCACTAAAAGCACAATTGATTGAATTCAGTTTCTGTGTCAGAATCACCATTAGAAATTCATTATTCATACCTGTATCATCTAATATTCATAAGCCTACCAGCTGAGCACTTTGAACAGTTTTCAGGGTCTGTTCTTTTAACACATTCACATACTGTCCCCTAGGAATCCTGATGTGTCATAAGTTCCCTCACAGCAATATCCCAACAAATGACAATTCACAAAAGTTGCATCCCTTTTAGCTGGTTTGGAAATCTGACAGTTATAGATCATGAAATGTAATAGTCAATTATTGAGACATCTGATAAGTCTCCTGGTTTTTAAAAACACTGAGAGTCACTGTGGCCTTAGGATACTTCTCCATGGCTCAATGCCAGCTGTAGGCCAGTCAAGTGACTGTCACTGTTGAACTAGTAGTGCCTGAGAGCAGAAAAATTATGAGCTCCTAGAATTCCATGCCTGATATTTCTGAAATAATTACAACCAAAAGTTCCATGGATGCCTTGACATTTCCTCCGTACTATAGTATTTTATTTAATTGGGTTTTTTCCTGATGATGGATGACTTATATCTGAGCCTCATCTGAGGTTTTCCTTGCTTGTTAGAAAAGTTAAGAGTGAAATACTGTGGGTCATTATTCAAATTTCAAAAGAATAGGTTCTGCTCTTCAACTCTGAACTTCAGCTTCACGTTGGCAAATTTCTCTGGCTTAGTAATAATTTCTTACTTACTCACTGTGAAAACACAGTATGTGACACACATTCAAAAAAAGCATATATAGCTGGTAGTCACTACTCCATGTGTCACTGACAAGCACAGAGAGCAAAAGCTTAGAACTCATAGGTCTGGTACAAAGGACTGTTTCACATTGTAAACAGTGCACCATCTTAATGAGTTAGACAACCACTGCCTTCCACTTTGCATTTTATAATACACGTACAAGTAGGTCCCTACGCTTCTTACCACAACTTAGCAGAAATTCAAATAGACACAGACGACGCAAAAAAAAAATCAGTGATTCAGATTTGGAAAACAACTTGGTGATTTTCTTGTTAAAAGGTCAAGCAGTGAACAACCGACTTGAATTTGCTGCCTAAATTGCCAGCAGATGATGTAACTTGAAATCCAGGACAAAACTGACTTACATAAGTGATATTAATCTAATTATGCAATACTCCAAACTAAACCAGGCACTTTGCCTTGCAAAGTATAGCTTAAAAAAAACCAGTCTAAACGTGAGATCTTTGCTGGACCAAGCACACCCAAGAATTCACAACATCAGCTAGAAGCTAACAGAGTTCTACTTAAAATGCTATGATTTACACTAGGGATTTTGAGTAAATTTAATTAGTTTCCTACATTTCAGCAGAGTACATTAAGAGCAAATGAATTCTCTCAGCATAAACAATGAAACAATGAAGAAAAAATTAGTTAAGTCATCTTCATAAATCAATTCATGCTAAAATATGTGCTAATCCCAATCTGCACTCCAGCTAGATATTACCATGCGTGTACATTCAGCAATTTTAATTTAAATTGCCTGCAGTTAAACAGGAAAGGGCAGCAAACCAAGACCACTGTCATCATTCACATTTGCTATTGCAGCATCTCATCTGTAAAGAAAAAATCGCAGTTGCCCCAAACAACTGGATCTTCCAAAATGCTACGCTTAATCCTTTTACACGACTCACTTGCTGTATGACACTGATCGAACACGTGCAGCCCTCATGTTGGTGAGGAAAAATAGCAGAGGAAAATCCTTTTTACAGATTTACGGAGTCCAACAACTTTATAAGTTTTCCATTCACTTTTAAAATAAAATAGAAGCATGTGGAATTACTAATAGTTTGGCTTTCTCAAGGGAAGGAAGCTGATCGGAAAGTGCTTGAGGCGCTCGCTCAAAGTTCACTCCATGTTTCGAAATCAAGATCTCTCACTGGATTGGACTGGCAGTGCTATAATAATGGCTTATTCTCCTGTTATTTCATTACCCTTCCCAAGTCAATCTTCTAATTTATAAAAAACATTAAAAGACAGGGATTATTTCAGTGTCTTTTGTTACATAAGGATTCAACTGGGCTAAAGAGATTCTGTTTTGCAAAGTGCACATTTCTGCACAAAAAAAAATTTTGTTGGTGATAATTGATATTTTACTAATTAGCTAATATGCCCATTTAACAAAACATTTTAATATCCAATTAATCAAAATATCCATAAGATTTTTTAAATTAAATTTTATCTCATTGAGTTTTTTTAACAATGTTGGAATATTCAACATAAAGCATGTTCCAAGGCTAAATTTAGATCCTCAGGTTAATTTAGTGGAATGATGGGGACTGAAGCTGAAATCAGAAACCTCAACTTTTCAGTCTGAAAGGGAAATCTTGATAATTTCTGTAGATGGAAGTAAAATTCAATAAAGAAGAAGATTGCCACCAAACTGAACTAGCCACCTCCAGTCAACTCTATAGTTAATTGCCTGTCTCAGGATATTACTTGGATGGGTCCTTCTCATTGAGGGATACACCCCTCTAAATATGTCACAAAGTCAAGTGCTATTCTTGGAGCACAATCACACTTCATCCCAAATCAAGCATTAAAGAGATATTTTACAGAAGAGGGTAGTATCACCCCATTTTACAGATAAAGGCATGTAGGTGGATTAAACAACATTTTCATGGTAATTCCTGCAAGTTTGTGATAGATCTTTATCTACACCCGTGTTTTGACACATACTGTAGCCTGTCAACTCCACTTCTTCACTACGGAGTTGTCTCCTTTAAAAGAAATTATGTGTCCAGCAAAGGAAGATCTGGGAAATCTCTCTTACCTGGCAAAAAATGATGCTGCCACCGAGGTGCCTGTGGATACTTCACTGGCAACATATGTGCTCTGGGAAGCAGGGAAGCTGTACAGGGAGGGTTTATCTGCATTGTAGCGGTTCAATGCTGCTTCAGTCAGGCCCTCTCGACTAGTCTCTGTCATAAGCTGAGATATCTGAAGACAGAAAAGAAACAGAAGTGTCATCAGCTAAAACTCACTGGCTGACCTCTCCTAATCCAGCAATGCCTCCAGATTGTAGATGGAGTAAGAAAGAGGCACTTCATTCACTCCTTCTTCGCTGCTCTGTGAACAAACTTATTGCTGCTTTCATACTAATCTACAGGACTTAAGCTCAGCTCTAACCTTGTCTGCATTAAAACTAATGGGATAAATTTATCCCATCCCTAAAAACGTCTATAATGTATACGGTTTTCCATCCATACAGAAAAGAAAGAGTAAAACGTAATCCTTGCTTGGTCTTACCTCAATATGAAAGAAAGACAGATTTGATTTGTGCAAAATATGTATATTTTACTTGGAAGGGTTGGGGGGGAATTAAAAGAACAACATTTTTTTGTCTTTGTAAAATAACACCTCTCTAGTGCATTAAGAATTCTTGTTGACCTTTCTCCAGCAAACTCAACACACAGCATAGAAGGGAGTCCCTTGGGATCTTAGACAATTTATCATCTCTCTGCAAAATTGGGATCATTACTATTTACTTTCATTGCCTTTCTTAAAAGGTTTTAAATATCATGTGATTTCATTCTTCTGATGGTCCACCTAAATCTTTGTCCTGTTAGGAAGTCTCATCTCAGCCTTTCATTGTCTGAAAAGACTCAGAGTTCCATCAGTCTTGACCCAGTTCTCCTCAAATCAACTGAAAGGTCTTTGACTTCAGAGAAAGCTAGGTAAGCTCCACTGAAGCAACTTCTCAATACTTTGAATTCAGTTTCTTGACTTCTTCTAAATGAATTTACAATGCTGTAATGTCATCTCTAACACTTTCCTCCTTCCCTCATTTCCATGACAAATATCTTCTGTTCACCAATGCATGTCACAGGATTGCAACATATCTAAAAAGAACCCTCTCATGTTATTGCTAGCAATCATCCATGGCATAGTTTCCTTCCCCCTGCAAAAAGTTTCCAAGAGGTAGTCTCTCACCTGTTCAATTTCATACCTCTACTCATCACCACAAAAACAACAAAACATCTTTGTGAGGCACATCAAAAAAAAGTATTTGAAACCATCCTGAAGTTCTTTTTCCACTTAGGCTTGCTTTTTTTCACCTGTTAAACATTTCATTTGATAAAAGCAAAGTTGAAGAACTGATTTTTATTTGTGAAATAAGACATGAAATGGCAACATTTTTTAGGCCAACTATCATACAACCTCTGCTTCTCTCATAGGAAATTGCTATCCATTCCGCCATAGCTAAGAAGATAATCTAGAGTGTTTATCCTTATTTTACATGCTTTTAGACCAATCAACTGTAATACTTCATGAACAGGAATGCAAAACTAGCCTGTCTATTTTTATGAGGAACCAGAAGAATTGCTGAAAGTGCCCCCATTATGTTAATCCCATGCTGAGCCATTCCAATTTACAGGATTCACTACACTGAATGAGCCATGCTCTCAGAAGGCTATAGCTGAAAATCTGGACTTAAATCATCTCATACTACTGGTAGAATGCAGGAATCCAGACTGTCTGCCAGGATACCTCCTTATATTTCCAGTGTGCCAGCAGACAGTTCTTCAGTGTCCTGCTACCCTATGCATGTCCACCTGGGGCACCCAGCACACTTGAATTCACTAAACAATATTTCCTTAAGTATTACATAATACTTGATAATTCAGCTATTTGTCTTTGCAATGAACTAACACAAGATTCTGCTCTGTCCCCTTCAATTATCCTGAAACCAAATTCCTCACCCTCCATGTTGGGAACTGCTAAACAGACAGCTCTCCCTTCAGAGAAGAGTACACATACAAACCTAGCCTCATTTTAGTTCATCCAAAGCAAATATATGTAATCAGGATGGATCAGCATTAATTAATTACCATTGCTGACAATGTCACTAGGAAGTAGGAAGTGCTACTCCCATGGCAAATGGACAGCAGTCAAGAAGTTGGTGAGTTGACTTATCTCAACTGCAATCATAACCTTCCCCATCTTCTGCCAAATAAAGATTTTCAGCTCCAAATATGAATTTCCACAGCCAGTGCAATACACTTCTATTGGCACCAGCAGATCCCCTGAAGTTGTGAGATGGTGAGGCTTGAGAGAGGTATTCTAGACAGTTGCAAAACAGGAAAGTATTTGTGAGTCTTGGTGTTTAGGACAACTAAACAGCCATGTCACTGGTGATCTGGTTTCTGCAATTGTAGAGACTTTCTGATGATCCTCGTCCACATCCACAAGTCTAACACGAACTTCACAGAGCAATAAAATGCCTCAAACTGATAGTGAACGTTGCCTGAAAGTATCACTCTCAAGCTTCCCAGAAAATTTCTAGATGCTTGGTTTCTGAGTTTTTTGGATAAGTAGTTCTTAAACACAAGCACTCCAAAATAATCACTTACCAAAGAGACATGAGATTCCTTTAGAAAGATATAAACCACTGCTCCTCACCTATGCACTCAGAGAGAAGTAGATATTAGTCGGCAAACAGAATGTTAATGCTTTTTAATAAGTGCGGATGAAGATTTTATAAAGCCTGTTATTTTGGTCAAATTTTCTTATTGTAAACTACAAAGGAAATTAAGAAGATGGTGGAAATAATCAAACATATTCACAAATTCTGTATTTGTGGAGTACCACAAATAGAACAGAGAGAAGTGAGGAAAAATAATACTTTAATAATCACATATACTATGAGCAGATGCAGAATGGGGTTGTTCTATATAATTGTAGGGGTTTCAGTAATATAAATAATATAATATATATGCTCTTTTATCACATGTCCTACACAACAGTCCAAGCACTACTGCAAGTTCTGAAACACCTCTATGGTACTGACCACCAGTGCCTGCTAGACAGGCAGCAGCTCTCCTTCCTGCTCAATCACAGCTCTTATTTACATTGACATATCATCTGCAAAAAACAGCCTCCCTGAGTGCCCTCCTGAAGAGACCCTGGATGAACACTCATAAAAAAGCATGTTGGGCTTGCTAAGGACCCTCTTGATCCTGAGGGTCCAGCAACACTGCCTGGTTTCCTTACCAATGCTGACATACTTCCTAGGCAAAAAATCTGTTTCTTAGCAGGAACTCACTCAGAACTAAATTCCAAATGTACATAATGATAATGTCTATCCCTGTGCTCCATTGACTTATTCTTTTCCTCAGCAGGGACAATTCTTAGTCAAGAGTGTATTACAGGGATACCAAAATGGGAACATACCCAAGACACAGAAAAATCAAGGTAAAATAAGTACTGGCCTAGCCACAGCTCAGGATCTCCTAACCTAGAAATGATTTCCACTTTTAGCACTTTTTATTTTCTGCCATTGTGGGATTTTTTTCAACAGTGAAATATCTCCAGAAGCAATGAAAGCTGAAATATAAACCTGAATTTCAGACATTCTCTAATTCCTAATCTGTGAAGCCTGCAACACTACTTTGTGTTACACAGGAAAAGGCCCACAGAAGTATCTTGTGATACTGCAACACTCATAACCTCTAACAGGTTTTGTCTGAAGGAGTTCAAGTCACTCTGTTGCTTTCTTTTCCTCTGGTCATGAAGCCAGTGGAAATGAAAGGGAAAGGTGGTGCTATGCCAAATTCTGTGCCAGGGTGTAAACCTTTTATTTGACTGATAAATCCTCATTTTTTCCCAGAATCCAATACATATATATAAAGCAGGAGGTAGAAAGAAGTCCAGAATATTCACATATCCAAAGACTACTGATTTCAAGTCAGTTATTTTGCCTTTCTTTATTTTGCCTCAGAGATTAAGAGTGTAGAAATCATTCAAACTATTAAGGCAAGCTGAAGAGTTGGATTTGGAGGCAGTCTTACCATCTCATTTACTCTGTGCTTCAGTCACAGTACCAAATTAGCTCTTTCTCTTCTGGCCTTGCTTTCTGAAGTTCACACATATAGAAACTTGAGTAAATCACCCAGGATATATCATGCATTTAAGGAAAAATACTCACAGAACAGACATTTCCAAGGTTCTTGGAGAATTTTTTTCCCCCATCCCAGTTCAAAAGACACAGCTGAAAATTACACTTTGAGCATTAACAAACTCAGATGATTTTTTTTTTTACCTTTCCCTTTTTCCACACTAACGTATGCCTGGCAAGCATAGTTCACAGAAATCTGCCTCTTTACTGTCACCATCTCTCTCAGTAGATGCTGTTTCTGTACTTAAGGGGGAAAAGACTTGACTCCTAAATTCTCCTTCTTTTCTGTAAGTGCCCACTAGCATATACACGAGGTTTAAGATCATTTAATAGGATATATTTTCCTTTATAGAACTGTTGGCAGTACATCACTGCCTGGATAGGCAACAAAAAGACAAAGCATGAAACAACGCTACCTTTCATGCCTCAATAAAAACCTTTTAAGTGCATGTGGAACAAGACAGATGTCCCTCCCAGGGCTCCATTTTTTTCTTCTGTCTCATAAATGTAAGGCAACCATTAACCTCCTCTTTCACTGCTTTCTGACACTGTACAGCAAGAGCTGGAGATAAATCATGATTTAAATTCTGTACTTCATAGGAAAAAGATGGCTCTGCAGTTAAACCACAGGTGTCAGCCGGGCTAGATTCTCTTCACATTCCAATTACAAAGTCTCTGTGCATAAGATTTGCCATCATGCCGTAGGAGGTTAATCATATTTACATAGGGGCATTTTATAACCAAGTTCATTAATGTTTCTAAAACTCCTAACTGAGGACTCCCAACTGAAATTACCTTACAAATTAAAGTTGGCATTTATGAAAGATGTGAAACATCTATTGCTCTGGAAGTATTGAAGCATTCAGGAACATCCCCACAATCTACCTAACATCAGTAACTGATGAATGAAGTGGATGCACAGAAATGTATGAAATATATCCATATCTGAAGTTAAATTCAAAATATAAATCTGTGTTCAAGTTCACTATAAAGCAATTCTCAGTGTCAGAATTCCTAACCTCAGGAGAGAAGCTCACTAGAAAGAAGAAACTGAAAGTAGAAAGCTCTCTTTCATAAATATACATACACTTGTGAATTACTTCTTTGGCAATCCACTCTTTATTCACAGCAGCACAGAATTTTCTGCCCAATAAATACTGACTGAGTTACTTCCTGGGTTATTTTAGACAATAAATGTCTACATTAACCAAGAAAAAGGTTCTTCTTAAAGATTCCCCTTTTAAGCATGAGTTGAGAGAAGCACTAAAGGATATGTCTCTCAAAGCTCTGCATACCAAAAACATCATAAATTAATATAAACCCATTTGTAATACAAGCTTAACAACTTAATGCCAAGTTTTCCATTACACACAATCAGGTATTCTGGCTGTTCTACAATATTAATCTTTTACCTTCCAACCAGCTCCTTTTGGCTCATCAGTTTCTTCTCAGTCATAACAAGATAAAGTTATTCTTCCCGTTTGGCTCAAGGAGGCTGGTTTTTAGTGTATGGGAGTGATGAAACAAGCACTGGGAGGTGCAACTCACATCTTGCATGTGGTCCTTCTTCTGACACATGCATGGAAAAACAAATCTTTCCCGAGAACTACTAATTCTTAAATGTTCTCAAATGAGGCAAAACTCTAATTTACAAACTAATTTCGAAAAATGAAAGTATTTGTCTGTTTCCTTTACTGCATAAGAGTTCACTGTTTGATGTGACAGTGCAGTGGCTTCCCACCAGCTTCCCAGCTACTAAAACTGTTAAACTAAAATTAAACTAAAAATTCCACTGTCAGTGGAATTGCAGTAACTTGCCTATAGGAAGCAGCATCAGAAAACAAATGGAGCAGGAGCTGACACTTCTGGAGTTTCTTCAGAAGGGAGGTTAATTAAGAAAATACTGGAATTCTACCTCACCTGGAAAAGGCACTCCTCACCAAGGGAATTTCTCAGTAAGTAGTAGGTTCTCTTCCTACAAGCTAGAAATTTTCTCTGAGCCCTTCTGGTAATAATGACTTCATCCTTTTTGCCTAACAAGGAACTCTGCCTTAAGTTCTATGCAGCAACAAAAAATTGAAGCATAAATTTATTTTTGGTAGCATTCAAAGGACAAGATAACAGCTGGGACTCACTGTACTCAGTATAAAAAAAGACAAATGTGGATAATTTGACATTTATTAGATTTCATTTTCATAATTTTACCATGTTGTGGGGAGACATTAGCATGTGAAAATAGGAAAGATAAATAATAATGGGTCAGTTTGAAATACTCTTGTTAAATACAGCTTCAAATGTTTTAAGGTAAATATGGAAGAGTGTTTATTGAACTACCATTAAACTGAAGTTCAATTTTAAGGGCAGAGGGGTAGAGAAAAAGAGAAATTTTGTGCTGCCCACACAACTATCAAATTATTAACACACCCTTCACAGAGCAAAAAGTAACAATTACGCCATTGAATCAGAGAAACTTGAAAGTGGTGGTGATTTCCAAAGTCATTAATCTTTTAATACACCACAGAGTACCAAGGACATACTCTGCATCTCTCACAAATCACTCATTACAACAGAAAACACATTTAAAGAATTATTCAGGACAAAGTTCACCTTCAGAAAAAAAATAATTTGGAAACAGTAAGCAAGTTCCTGTAGCTAAGGGCACTGACATAGTCCTACAGCATTCTGCCATTTGATTATGACCTTTTTCTCTCCCAGTAAAATACTGAGCTGCTCTACAGACAGAGACCACTGCAACTACTGATACAGACTCTGTCTGAACAAGAGCAAGACAGCAGATCCTTACAGTCCTTTCCTTGTCAAAAGAATGTGTTCTATGAGAAAGAGGCTGACAAAGGACACGGATAATGTCTGCTGCATTCAAACTCTTTCTTGGATGTAGACAAACTGAAGCTGCTCAGCAAAGGCAACACACGTTCATCCTGAATACTGAAACTCTAGGAGTATCTTTGGGCATGCTTTGCTCCTACTTTACACAAACTTGCCCACAAAATCTGAAACACTGATCTAGCAGAAGGAGCTACTGTAACAGCACAGACTGTATGTAAACACAAAACGGGGCACCTTAGAAAAGGTGAGGTTTTTCAAAGGGAGAATCACTGGCATGGCAAGAATGCTGATTACGCTTTGTATTTAATCAGAGTCAAGATTTAGCATAAACTACTTTTATTTAAACATAAATTAGTTACAATGACAGCATGTACAGTTTAATTGCAACCTCCAGCTTCCTACTGTCCAAAAGAAAGATGACCTTTGACTGTTGCAGCCACCTCCCATTTCCCTCTATAAAGCAGATAATAATGATGACGATGATCATCAACATTGTCACTATTATTGTTAACACAGATCCAGCGCACTCTTCAGCACAGATGAAATCCAAATTTTCGCAGGCATGGGCACATCTTCCCATCAAAGCTGCTATGTTATATTTAGTTCCATGTCACACTCAAGAGTTCATTAAATGAAACACTTTGCCATGAATGTTGAATGTCTCAAGATCAGCTACTTTAGAGGCTGATCAGACATCCAAATAATAGTGGGTTCCTTTTCCGTAAGACATTTTCCTCAAACTCTTACACTTAAGAGTTCTGCCTTACAGAACAGGGATTTTTTTTTCCAGTTGGATCCCTCTAAGAGGCCTGGTAGGATTTATCCAAGGGTACTATTCAAGTGTATGGCTGATGCCATCATGAGACATCTCACAGTGATTGCTGAACAGTCTTGGAAATCCAGAAATGTCCTGATTGACTGAAAGCTTGCAAAACTGTCTTAGTTTTCAAGAAGAGTAAGAGGAAAGAACCTGGTGACTACAAGGTCATCAGTCTCACTTCAGTGCCTGGTAAAATCATGAGAAAGATTATACTGGGAGTTATTGCAAAACACCTGAAGGACAACACAGTCACTGGTCACAGCCAGCATAGGAGACTCTGTGAGGGGAATGTCCTGCTTGTCAAACCAGACTTCCTTTTATGACAAGGTAACACACCTAGCTGATCAAGAGAAGTCAGTTGATGTAATCTTTTTGGATTTCAGTAAAGCTTTGGATACTGACTCTCACAGCATCCTTCTGGACAAAATCTCCAGCACACAGCTGGATAAACACATCATGGGATGGGTAAGCAGGTGGCTCACAGGTCGGGTGCAAAGAGTTACGGGGAATGGGGTGACATCAGACTGGGGACCTGTCACTAGGGGGGTTCCCCAATAACTTAGTTCATAAATAACTTGGACACAGGGCTCAAAGGAATACTAAGTATGTTTGCTGATAATACAAAACTGGGAGGAGACATTGACTCTATTGAAGAGTAAGAGAGGCCCTGCAGAGACACCTTGACAAACTACAGGCCTGGGCAATCACCAACCATGTGTAGTTCAACGAGGGCAAGTGCCAGATTCTGCAGCTGGGACATGGTAACCCCAGATGAACAGACAGACTGGGAAAGGAGATGCTGGAAAG